>JBBPBR010000915.1:99035-175317 GCA_037974775.1 Cicer pinnatifidum | reverse complement strand
ATCCAATGACACAAACACACCTATTGGATGCACAAGATTGTTTAAAAACCATAATTGGACAAGAATAAGCCTAGGGAGGACGAAAATGACCTTATTGATCATTCAATGACACAAACACACCTATTGGATGCACAAGATTGGTTAAAAACCCTAATTGGACAAGAATATGCCTAGGGAGGACGAAAATGACCCAAATATTAATTCAATGACACAAACAAACTTATTGGATGCACAAGATTGGTTAAAAACCCTAATTGGACAAGAATAAGCCTAGGGAGGACGAAAATGACCTAATTGATCATCCAATGACACAAACACACCTATTGGATGCACAAGATTGGTTAAAAACCCTAATTGGACAAGAATATGCCTAGGGAGGACGAATATGACCTAAATGTTAATCCAATGACACAAATGAAGTTATTGGATGCACAAGATTGGTTAAAAACCCTAATTGGACAAGAATAAGCCTAGGTAGAACGAAAATGACCTAAACGTTAATCCAATGAGACAACTTAACTTATTGGATGCAGAAGATTGGTTAAAAACCCTAATTGGACAAGAATAAGCCTAGCGAGGACGAAAATGACCTAATTGTTCATCCAATGACACAAACACACCTATTGGATGCACAAGATTGGTTAAAAACCCTAGTTGGACAAGAACATGCCAAGGGAGGTCGAAAATGACTTAATTGATCATCCAATGACACTAATGAACTTATTGGATGCACAAGATTGGTTAAAAACCTTCATTGGACAAGAATAAGCCTAGGGAGGACGAAAATGACCTTATTGATCATTCAATGACACAAACACACCTATTGGATGCACAAGATAGGTTAAAAACCCTAATTGGACAAGAATATGCCTAGGGAGGACGAAAATGACCTAATTGATAATCCAATGACACAAACACACCTATTGGATGCACAACATTGGTTAAAAACCCTAATTGGACAAGAATAAGCCTAGGGAGGACGAAAATGACCTAATTGATCATCCAATGACAACTGGATGCACAAGATTGGTTAAAAACCCTAATTGGACAAGAATATGCCTAGGGAGGACGAAAATGACCTAAATATTAATTCAATGACACAAACAAAGTTATTGGATGCACAACATTGGTTAAAAACCCTAATTGGACAAGAATAAGCCTAGGGAGGACGAAAAGGACCTAATTGATCATCCAATGACACAAACACACCTATTGGATGCACAAGATTGGTTAAAAACCCTAATTGGACAAGAATATGCCTAGGGAGAACGAAAATGACCTAAATATTAATTCAATGACACAAACAAACTTATTTGATGCACAAGTTTGGTTAAAAACCCTAATTGGACAAGAATAAGCCTAGGGAGGACGAAAATGACCTAATTTATCATTCAATGACACAAACACAGCTATTGGATGCACAAGATTGGTTAAAAACCCTAATTGGACAAGAATATGCCTAGGGAGGACGAAAATGACCTAAATATTAATTCAATGACACAAACAAAGTTATTGGATGCCCAACATTGGTTAAAAACCCTAATTGGACAAGAATAAGCCTAGGGAGGACGAAAATGACCTAATTGATCATCCAATGACACAAACACACCTATTGGATGCACAAGATTGGTTAAAAACCCTAATTGGACAAGAATATGCCTAGGGAGGACGAAAATGACCTAATTCATAATCCAATGACACAAACACACCTATTGGATGCACAACATTGGTTAAAAACCCTAATTGGACAAGAATAAGCCTAGGGAGGACGAAAATGACCTAATTGATCATCCAATGACACAAACACACCTATTGGATGCACAAGATTGGTTAAAAACCCAAATTGGACAAGAATAAGCCTAGGGAGAACGAAAATAACCTAAATGTTAATCCAATGACACAACTCAACTTATTGGATGCACAAGATTGGTTAAAAACCCTAATTGGACAAGAAAAAGCCTAGGGAGGACAAAAATGACCTAATTGATCATCCAATGACACTAATGAACTTATTGAATGCACAAGATTGGTTAAAAACCCTAATTGGACAAGAATAAGCCTAGGGAGGACGAAAATGACCTAATTGATCATCCAATGACACAAACACACCTATTGGATGCACAAGATTGGTTAAAAACCCTAATTGGACAAGAATATGCCTAGGGAGGACAAAAATGACCTAAATTGATCATCCAATGACTCAAACACACCTATTGGATGCACAAGATTGGTTAAAAACCCTAATTGGACAAGAATATGCCTAGGGAGAACGAAAATGACCTAAATGTTAATCCAATGACACAAATGAACTTATTGGATGCACAATATTGGTTAAAAACCCTAATTGGACAAGAATAAGCCTAGGGAGGATCAAAGTGACCTAATTGATCATCCAATGACACAAACACAGCTATTGGATGCACAAGATTGGTTAAAAACCCTAATTGGACAAGAATATGCCTAGGGAGGACGAAAATGACCTAATTGATAATCCAATGACACAAACACACCTATTGGATGCACAACATTGGTTAAAAACCCTAATTGGACAAGAATAAGCCTAGGGAGGACGAAAATGACCTAATTGATCATCCAATGACACAAACACACCTATTGGATGCACAAGATTGGTTAAAAACCCTAATTGGACAAGAATATGCCTAGGGAGGACGAAAATGACCTAAATATTAAGTCAATGACACAAACAAACTTATTGGATGCACAAGATTGGTTAAAAACCCTAATTGGACAAGAATAAGCCTAAGGAGGACGAAAATGACCTAATTTATCATCCAATGACACAAACACAGCTATTGGATGCACAAGATTGGTTAAAAACCCTAATTGGACAAGAATATGCCTAGGGAGGACGAAAATGACCTAATTGATAATCCAATGACACAAACACACCTATTGGATGCACAACATTGGTTAAAAACCCTAATTGGACAAGAATAAGCCTAGGGAGGACGAAAATGACCTAATTGATCATCCAATGACACAAACACACCTATTGAATGCACAAGATTGGTTAAAAACCCTAATTGGACAAGAATATGCCTAGGGAGGACGAAAATGACCTAAATATTAATTCAATGACAGAAACAAACTTATTGGAGTCACAAGATTGGTTAAAAACCCTAATTGGACAAGAATAAGCCTAGGGAGGACGAAAATGACCTAATTGATCATCCAATGACACAAACACACCTATTGGATGCACAAGATTGGTTAAAAACCCTAATTGGACAAGAATATGCCTAGGGAGGACGAAAATGACCTAAATATTAATATAATCACACAAACAAACTTATCGGATGCACAAGATATGTTAAAAACCCTAATTGGACAAGAATAAGCCTAGGGTGGACGAAAATGACCTAATTGATCATCCAATGAAACCGACACACCTATTGGATGCACAAGATTGGTTAAAAACCCTAATTGGACAAGAATAAGCCTAGGGAGGACGAAAATGACCTAATTGATCATCCAATGACACAAACACACCTATTGGATGCACAAGATTGGTTAAAAACCCTAATTGGACAAGAATATGCCTAGGGAGGACGGATATGACCTAAATGTTAATCCAATGACACAAATGAACTTATTGGATGTACAAGATTGGTTAAAAACCCTAATTAGACAAGAACAAGCCTAGGGAGAACGAAAATGACCTCAATGTTAATCCAATGACACAACTCAACTTATTGGATGCACAAGATTGGTTAAAAACCCTAATTGGACAAGAATAGGCCTAGGGAGGACGAAAATGACCTAATTGATCATCCAATGACACAAACACACCTATTGGATGCACAAGATTGGTTAAAAACCATAATTGGACAAGAATAAGCCTAGGGAGGACGAAAATGACCTAATTGATCATCCAATGACACTAATGAACTTATTAGATGCACACAATTGGTTAAAAACCCTAATTGGACAAGAATATGCCTAGGGAGGACGAAAATGACCTAAATATTAATTCAATGACACAAACAAACTTATTGGATGCACAAGATTGGTTAAAAACCCTAATTGGACAAGAATAAGCCTAGGGAGGACGAAAATGACCTAATTGATCATCCAATGACACAAACACACCTATTGGATGCACAAGATTGGTTAAAAACCCTAATTGGACAAGAATATTCCTAGGGAGGACGAAAATAACCTAAATATTAATTCAATGACACAAACAAACTTATTGGATGCACAAGATTGGTTAAAAACCCTAATTGGACAAGAATAAGCCTAGGGAGGACAAAAATGACCTAATTGATCATCCAATGACACAACCACACCTATTGGATGCACAAGATTGGTTAAAAACCTTTATTGGACAAGAATATGCCAAGGGAGGACGAAAATGACCTAAATGTTAATCCAATAACACAAATGAACTTATTGGATGCACAAGATTGGTTAAAAACCCTAATTGGACAAGAATATGCCTAGGGAGGACGAAAATGACCTAAATGTTAATCCAATGACACAAATGAACTTATTGGATGCACAAGATTGGTTAAAAACCCTAATTGGACAAGAATAATCCTAGGGAGGACGAAAATAACCTAATTGATCATGCAATGACACAAACACACCTATTGGATGCACAAGATTGGTTAAAAACCCTAATTGGACAAGAATATGCCTAGGGAGGACGAAAATGACCTAAATATTAATTCAAGGACACAAATAAAGTTATTGGATGCACAAGATTGGTTAAAAACCCTAATTGGACAAGAATAAGCCTAGGGAGGACGAAAATGACCTAAATATTAATCCAATGACACAACTCAACTTATTGGATGCACAAGATTGGTTAAAAACCCTAATTGGACAAGAATAAGCCTAGGGAGGACGAAAATGACCTAATTGATCATCCAATGACACAAACACACCTATTGGATGCACAAGATTGGTTAAAAACCCTAATTGGACAAGAATATGCCTAGGGAGGACGAAAATGACCTAATTGATCATCCAATGACACAAACACACCTATTGGATCCACAAGATTGGTTAAAAACTCTAATTGGACAAGAATATGCCTTGGCAGGACGAAAATGACCTAATTGATCATCCAATGACACAAACACACCTATTGGATGCACAAGATCGGTTAAAAACCGAAAATTGGACAAGAATAAGCCTAGGGAGGACGAAAATGACTTAATTGATCATCCAATGACACAAACACATCTATTGGATGCACAAGATTGGTTAAAAACCCTAATTGGACAAGAATATGCCTAGGGAGGATCAAAATGACCTAATTGATAATCCAATGACAAAAATGAACTTATTGGATGCACAAGATTAGTTAAAAACCCTAATTGGACAAGAATATGCCTAGGGAGGACGAAAATAACCTAATTGATCATCCAATGACACAAACACACCTATTGGATGCACAAGATTAGTTAAAAACCCTAATTGGACAAGAATATGCCTAGGGAGGACGAAAATGACCTAATTGATCATCCAATGACACAAACAAACCTATTGGATGCACAAGATTGGTTAAAAACCCTAATTGGACAAGAATATGCCTAGGGAGGACGAAAATGACCTAAATGTTAATCCAATAACACAAATGAACGTATTGGATGCACAAGATTGGTTAAAAACCCTAATTGGACAAGAATATGCCTAGGTAGGACGAAAATGACCTAATTGATCATCCAATGACACAAAAACACCTATTGGATGCACAAGATTGGTTAAAAACCCTAATTGGACAAGAATATGCCTAGGGAGGACGAAAATGACATAATTGATCATCCAATGACACAAACACACCTATTGGATGCACAAGATTGGTTAAAAACCCTAATTGGACAAGAATAAGCGTAGGGAGAACGAAAATGACCTAAATGTTAAACCAATGACACAACTCAACTTATTGGATGCACAAGATTGGTTAAAAACCCTAATTGGACAAGAATAAGCCTAGGGAGGACGAAAATGACCTAATTGATCATCCAATGACACAAACACACCTATTGGATGCACAAGATTGGTTAAAAACCCTAATTGGACAAGAATATGCCTAGGGAGGACGAAAATGACCTAAATGTTAATCCAATGACACAAATGAACTTATTGGATGCAGGTGATTGGTTAAAAACCCTAATTGGACAAGAATAAGCCTAGGGAGGATCAAAGTAACCTAATTGATCATCCAATGACACAAACACACCTATTGGATGCACAAGATTGGTTAAAAACCCTAATTGGACAAGAATATGCCTAGGGAGGACGAAAATGACCTAAATGTTAATCCAATGACACAAATGAACTTATTGGATGCACAAGATTGGTTAAAAACCCTAATTGGACAAGAATAAGCCTAGGGAGGACGAAAATTACCTAAATGTTAATCCAATGACACAACTCAACTTATTGGATGCACAAGATTGGTTAAAAACCCTAATTGGGCAAGGATAAGCCTAGGGAGGACGAAGATGACCTAATTGATCATCCAATGACACAAACACACCTATTGGATGCACAAGATTGGTTAAAAACCCTAATTGGACAAGAATAAGCCTAGGGAGGACGAAAATGACCTAATTGATCATCCAATGACACAAACACACCTATTGGATGCACAAGATTGGTTAAAAACCCTAATTGGACAAGAATATGCCTAGGGAGGACGAAAATGACCTAAATATTAATTCAATGACACAAACAACCTTATTGGATGCACAAGATTGGTTAAAAACCCTAATTGGACAAGAATAAGCCTAGGGAGGACGAAAATGACCTAATTGATCATCCAATGACACAAACACACCTATTGGATGCACAAGATTGGTTAAAAACCCTAATTGGACAAGAATATGCCTAGGGAGGACGAAAATGACCCAAATATTAATTCAATGACACAAACAAAGTTATTGGATGCACAAGATTGGTTAAAAACCCTAATTGGACAAGAATAAGCCTAGGGAGGACGAAAATGACCTAATTGATCATCCAATGACACAAACACACCTATTGGATGCACAAGATTGGTTAAAAACCCTAATTGGACAAGATGATGCCTAGGGAGGACGAAAATGACCTAAATATTAATTCAATGACACAAACAAACTTATTGGATGCACAAGATTGGTTAAAAACCCTAGTTGGACAAGAATATGCCTAGGGAGGACGAAAATGACCTAATTGATCATCCAATGACACAAACACACCTATTGGATGCACAAGATTGGTTAAAAACCCTTATTGGACAAGAATATACCAAAGGAAGACCAAAATGACCTAATTGATCATTCAATGACACAAACAAAGTTATTGGATGCACAAGATAGGTTAAAAACCCTAGTTGGACAAGAATATGCCTAGGGAAGACGAAAATGACCTAATTGATCATCCAATGACACAAACACACCTATTGGATGCACAAGATTGGTTAAAAACCCTAATTGGACAAGAATAAGCCTAGGGAGGACGAAAATGACCTAATTGATCATCCAATGACACAAACACACCTATTGGATGCACAAGATTGGTTAAAAACCCTAATTGGACAAGAATATGCCTAGGGAGGACAAAAATGACCTAAATGTTAATCCAATGACACAAATGAACTTATTGGATGCACAAGATTGGTTAAAAACCCTAATTGGACAAGAAAAAGCCTAGGGAGGACGAAAATGACCTAATTGACCATCCAATGACACAAACACGCCTATTGGATGCACAAGATTGGTTAAAAACCCTAATTGGACAAGAATAAGCCAAGGGAGGACGAAAATGACCTAATTGATCATCCATTGCCACAAACACACCTATTGGATGCACAAGATTCGTTAAAAACCCTAATTGGACAAGAATATGCCTAGGGAGGACGAAAATGACCTAATTGATCATCCAATGACATAAACACACGTATTGGATGCACAAGATTGGTTAAAAACCCTAATTGGACAAGAATATGCCTAGGGAGGACGAAAATGACCTAATTGATCATCCAATGACACAAATGAACTTATTCGATGCACAAGATTAGTTAAAAACCCTAATTGGACAAGAATATGCCTAGGGAGGACGAAAATAACCTAATTGATCATCCAATGACACAAACACACCTATTGGATGCACAAGATTGGTTAAAAACCCTAATTGGACAAGAATATGCCTAGGGAGGACGAAAATGACCTAAATGTTAATCCAATGACACAAATGAACTTATTGGATGCACAAGATTGGTTAAAAACCCTAATTGGACAAGAATAAGCCTAGGGAGGACGAAAATGAATAAATGTTAATCCAATGACACAACTCAACTTATTGGATGCACAAGATTGGTTAAAAACCCTAATTGGATAAGAATAAGCCTATGGAGGACGAAAATGACCTAATTGATCATCCAATGACACAAACACACCTATTGGATGCACAAGATTGGTTAAAAACCCTAATTGGACAAGAATATGCCTAGGGAGGACGAAAATGACATAATTGATCATCCAATGACACAAGCACACCTATTAGAAGCACAAGATTGGTTAAAAACCCTAATTGGACAAGAATATGCCTAGGGAGGACGAAAATGACCTAATTGATCATCCAATGACACAAACACACCTATTGGATGCACAAGATTGGTTAAAAACCCTAATTGGACAAGAATATGCCTAGGGAGGACGAATATGACCTAAATGTTAATCCAATAACACAAATGAACCTATTGGATGCACAAGATTGGTTAAAAACCCTAATTGGACAAGAATAAGCCTAGGGAGGACGAAAATAACCTATTTGATCATCCAATGACACAAACACACCTATTGGATGCACAAGATTGGTTAAAAACCCTAATTGGACAAGAATATGCCTAGGGAGGACGAAAATGACCTAAATGTTAATCCAATGACACAAATGAACTTATTGGATGCACAAGATTGGTTAAAAACCCTAATTGGACAAGAATAAGCCTAGGATGGAAGAAAATGACCTAATTGATCATCCAATGACACAAACACACCTATTGGATGCACAAGATTGGTTAAAAACCCTAATTGGACAAGAATAAGCATAGAAAGGACGAAAATGACCTAATTGATCATCCAATGACACAAACACATCTATTGGATGCACAAGATTGGTTAAAAACCCTAATTGGACAAGAATATGCCTAGGGAGAACGAAAATGATCTAATTAATCATCCAATGACACAAACACACCTATTGGATGCACAAGATTGATTAAAAACCCTAATTGGACAAGAATAAGCCTAGGGAGGACGAAAATGACCTAATTGATCATCCAAAGACACAAACACACCTATTGGATGCACAAGATTGGTTAAAAACCCTAATTGGACAAGAATAAGCCTAGGGAGGACGAAAATGACCTAATTGATCATCCAATGACACAAACACACCTATTGGATGCACAAGATTGGCTAAAAACCCTAATTGGACAAGAATAAGCCTAGGGAGGACGAAAATAACCTAATTGATCATCCAATGACACAAACACACCTATTGGATGCACAAGATTGGTTAAAAACCCTAATTGGACAAGAATATGCCTGGGCAGGACGAAAATGACCTAAATGTTAATCCAATGACACAAATGAACTTTTTGGATGCACAAGATTGGTTAAAAACCCTAATTGGACAAGAATAAGCCTAGGGAGGACGAAAATGACCTAATTGATCATCCAATGACACAAACACACCTATTGGATGCACAAGATTGGTTAAAAACCCTAATTGGACAAGAATATGCCTAGGGAGGATGAAAATGACCTAATTGATAATCCAATGACACAAACACACCTATTGGATGCACAACATTGGTTAAAAACCCTAATTGGACAAGAATAAGCCTAGGGAGGACGAAAATGACCTAATTGATCATCCAATGACACAAACACACCTATTGGATGCACAAGATTGGTTAAAAACCCTAATTGGACAAGAATATGCCTAGGGAGGACGAAAATGACCTAATTGATCATCCAATGACACAAACACACCTATTGGACGCACAAGATTGGTTAGAAACCCTAATTGGACAAGAATATGCCTAGGGAGGACGAAAATGATCTAAATATTAATTCAGTGACACAAACAAACTCATTGGATGCACAAGATTGGTTAAAAACCCTAATTGGACATTAATAAGCCTAGGGAGGACGAGAATGACCTAATTGATCATCCAATGACACAAATACACCTATTGGAAGCACAAGATTGGTTAAAAACCCTAATTGGACAAGAATAAGCCTAGGGAGGACGAAAATGACCTAATTGATCATCCAATGACACAAACACACCTATTGGATGCACAAGATTGGTTAAAAACCCTAATTGGACAAGAATATGCCTAGGGAGGACGAAAATGACCTAATTGATCATCCAGTGAAACAAACACACCTATTGGATGCACAAGATTGGTTAAGAACCCTAATTGGACAAGAATATGCCTAGGGAGGACGAAAATGATCTAAATATTAATTCAGTGACACAAACAAACTCATTGGATGCACAAAATTGGTTAAAAACCCTAATTGGACATTAATAAGCCTAGGGAGGACGAGAATGACCTAATTGATCATCCAATGACACAAATACACCTATTGGAAGCACAAGATTGGTTAAAAACCCTAATTGGACAAGAATAAGCCTAGGGAGGACGAAAATGACCTAATTGATCATCCAATGACACAAACACACCTATTGGATGCACAAGATTGGTTAAAAACCCTAATTGGACAAGAATATGCCTAGGGAGGACGAAAATGACCTAATTGATCATCCAATGACACAAACACATCTATTGGAAGCACAAGATTGGTTAAAAACCCTAATTGGACAAGAATATGCAAAGGGAGGACGACAATGACCTAATTGATCATCCAATGACACAAACACAACTATTGGATCCACAAGATTGGTTAAAAACTCTAATTGGACAAGAATATACCTAGGCAGGACGAAAATGACTTAATTGATCATCCAATGACACAAACACATCTATTGGATGCACAAGATCGGTTAAAAACCCTAATTGGACAAGAATAAGCCTAGGGAGGACGAAAATGACCTAATTGATCATCCAATGACACAAACACACCTATTGGATGCACAAGATTGGTTAAAAACCCTAATTGGACAAGAATATGCCTAGGGATGACGAAAATGACCTAAATTGATCATCCAATGATACAAACACACCTATTGGATGCACAAGATTGGTTAAAAACCCTAATTGGACAAGAATATGCCTAGGGAGGACGAAAATGACCTAAATGTTAATCCAATGACACTAATGAACTTATTGGATGCACAAGATTGGTTAAAAACCCTAATTGGATAAGAATAAGCCTAGGGAGGACGAAAATAACCTAATTGATCATCTAATGACACAAACATACCTAATGGATGCACAAGATTGGTTAAAAACCCTAATTGGACAAGAATAAGCCTAGGGAGGACGAAAATGACCTAATTGATCATCCAATGACACAAACACACCTATTGGATGCACAAGATTGGTTAAAAACCCTAATTGGACAAGAACAAGCCTAGGGAGGACGAAAATGACCTAAATGTTAATCCAATGACACAAACACACCTATTGGATGCACAACATTGGTTAAAAACCCTAATTGGACTAGAATAAGCTTAGGGAGGACGAAAATGACCTAATTGATCATCCAATGTCACAAACACACCTATTGGAAGCACAAGATTGGTTAAAAACCCTAATTGGACAAGAATATGACTAGGAAGGACGAAAATGACCTAAATGTTAATCCAATGACAGAAATGAACTTATTGGATGCACAAGATTGGTTAAAAACCCTAATTGGACAAGAATAAGCCTAGGGAGGACGAAAATGACCTAATTGATCATCCAATGACACAAACACACCTATTGGATGCACAAGATTGGTTAAAAACCCTAATTGGACAAGAATATGCCTAGGGAGGAGGAAAATGACCTAAAAATTAATTCAATGACACAAACAAAGTTATTGGATGCACAAGATTGGTTAAAAACCCTAATTGGACAAGAATAAGCCTAGGGAGGACGAAAATGACCTAATTGATCATCCAATGACACAAACACACCTATTGGATGCACAAGATTGGTTAAAAACCCTAATTGGACAAGAATATGCCTAGGGAGGACGAAAATGACCCAAATATTAATTCAATGACACAAACAAAGTTATTGGATGCACAAGATTGGTTAAAAACCCTAATTGGACAAGAATAAGCCTAGGGAGGACGAAAATGACCTAATTGATCATCCAATGACACAAACACACCTATTGGATGCACAAGATTGGTTAAAAACCCTAATTGGACACGAATAAGCCTAGGGAGGACGAAAATTACCTAATTGATCATCCAATGACACAAACACACCTATTGGATGCACAAGATTGGTTAAAAACCCTAATTGGACAAGAATATGCCTAGGGAGGACGAAAATGACATAAATGTTAATCCAATGACACAAACGAACTTATTGGATGCACAAGATTGGTTAAAAACCCTAATTGGACAAGAATAAGCCTAGGGAGGACGAAAATGACCTAATTGATCATCCAATGACACAAACACACCTATTGGATGCACAAGATTGGTTAAAAACCCTAATTGGACAAGAATATGCCTAGGGAGGACGAAAATGACCTAAATATTAATTCAATGACATAAACAAACTTGTTGGATGCACAAGATTGGTTAAAAATCCTAATTGGACAAGAATAAGCCTAGGGAGGACGAAAATGACCTAATTGATCATCCAATGACACAAACACACCTATTGGATGGACAAGTTTGGTTAAAAACCCTAATTGGACAAGAATATGCCTAGGGAGGACGAAAATGACCTAAATGTTAATCCAATGACACAAATGAACTTATTGGATGCACAAGATTGGTTAAAAACCCTAATTGGACAAGAATAAGCCTAGGGAGGACGAAAATGACCTAATTGATCATCCAATGACACAAACACACCTATTGGATGCACAAGATTGGTTAAAAACCCTAATTGGACAAGAATATGCCTAGGGAGGACGAAAATGACCTAAATATTAATTCAATGACACAAACAAAGGTATTGCATGCACAAGATTGGTTAAAAACCCTAATTGGACAAGGATAAGCCTAGGGAGGACGTAAATGACCTAATTGATCATCCAATGACACAAACACACCTATTGGATGCACAAGATTAGTTAAAAACCCTAATTGGACAACAATAAGCCTAGGGAGGACGAAAATGACCTAAATGTTAATCCAATGACACAACTCAACTTATTGGATGCACAAGATTGGTTAAAAACCCTAATTGGACAAGAATATGCCTAGGGAGGACGAAAATGACCTAAATATTAATTCAATGACACAAACAAACTTATCGGATGCACAAGATTGGTTAAAAACCCTAATTAGACAAGAATAAGCCTAGGGAGGACGAAAATGACCTAATTGATCATCCAATGACACAAACACACCTATTGGATGCACAAGATTGGTTAAAAACCCTAATTGGACAAGAATATGCCTAGGGAGGACGAAAATCACCTAATTGATCGTCCAATGACACAAACAAACTTATCGGATGCACAAGATTGGTTAAAAACCCTAATTGGACAAGAATAAGCCTATGGAGGGTGAAAATGACCTAATTGATCATCCAATGACACAAACACACCTATTGGTTGCACAAGATTGGTTAAAAACCCTAATTGGACAAGAATAAGCCTAGGGAGGACGAAAATGACCTAATTGATCATCCAATGACACAAACACACCTATTGGATGCACAAGATTGGTTAAAAACCCTAATTGGACAAGAATAAGCCTAGGGAGGACGAAAATGACCTAAATGTTAATCCAATGACACAACTCAACTTCTTGGATGCACAAGATTGGTTAAAAACCATAATTGGACAAGAATAAGCCTAGGGAGGACGAAAATGACCTAATTGATCATCCAATGACACAAACACACCTATTGGATGCACAAGATTGGTTAAAAACCCTAATTGGACAAGAATATGCCTAGGGAGGACAAAAATGACCTAAATTGATCATCCAATGACTCAAACACACCTATTGGATGCACAAGATTGGTTAAAAACCCTAATTGGACAAGAATATGCCTAGGGAGAAAGAAAATGACCTAAATGTTAATCCAATGACACAAATGAACTTATTGGATGCACAATATTGGTTAAAAACCCTAATTGGACAAGAATAAGCCTAGGGAGGATCAAAGTGACCTAATTGATCATCCAATGACACAAACACAGCTATTGAATGCACAAGATTGGTTAAAAACCCTAATTGGACAAGAATATGCCTAGGGAGGACGAAAATGACCTAATTGATAATCCAATGACACAAACACACCTATTGGATGCACAAGATTGGTAAAAAAAAACCCTAATTGGACAAGAATATGCCTAGGGAGGACGAAAATTACCAAAATATTAATTCAATGACACAAACAAACTTATCGGATGCACAAGATTGGTTAAAAACCCTAATTGGACAAGAATAAGCCTAGGGAGGACGAAAATGACCTAATTGATCATCCAATGACACAAACACACCTACTGGATGCAAAAGATTGGTTAAAAACCCTAATTGGACAAGAATAAGCCTAGGGAGGACGAAAATGACCTAATTGATCATCCAATGACACAAACACACCTATTGGATGCACAAGGTTGGTTAAAAACCCTAATTGGACAAGAATATGCCTTGGGAGGACGAAAATGACCTAATTGATCATCCAATGACACAAACACACCTATTGGATGCACAAGATTGGTTAAAAACCCTAATTGGACAAGAATATGCCTAGGGAGGACGAATATGACCTAAATGTTAATCCAATAACACAAATGAACTTATTGGATGCACAAGATTGGTTAAAAACCCTAATTGGACAAGAATAAGCCTAGGGAGAACGAAAATGACCTAAATGTTAATCCAATAACAAAAATGAACTTATTGGATGCACAAGATTGGTTAAAAACCCTAATTGGACAAGAATAAGCCTAGGGAGAACGAAAATAACCTAATTGATCATCCAATGACACAAACACACCTATTGGATGCACAAGATTGGTTAAAAACCCTAATTGGACAAGAATATGCCTAGGGAGGACGAAAATGACCTAAATGTTAATGCAATGACTCAAATGAACTTATTGGATGCACAAGATTGGTTAAAAACCCTAATTGGACAAGAATAAGCCTAGGGAGGACGAAAATGACCTAAATGCTAATCCAATGACACAACTCAACTTATTGGATGCATAAGATTGGTTAAAAACCCTAATTGGGCAAGAATAAGCCTAGGGAGGACGAAAATGACCTAATTGATCATCCAATGACACAAACACACCTATTGGATGCACAAGATTGGTTAAAAACCCTAATTGGACAAGAATAAGCCTACGGAGGACAAAAATGACCTAATTGATCATCCAATGACACAAACACACCTATTGGAAGCACAAGATTGTTTAAAAACCCTAATTGGACAAGAATAAGCCTAGGAAGGACGAAAATGACCTAATTGATCATCCAATGACACAAATGAACATATTGGATGCACAAGATTGGTTAAAAACCCTAATTGGAGAAGAATAAGCTTAGGGAGGACGAAAATGACCTAATTGATCATCCAATGACACAAACACACCTATTGGATGCACAAGATTGGTTAAAAACCCTAATTGGACAAGAATATGCCTAGGGATGGCGAATATGACCTAATTGATCATTCAATGACACAAACAAAGTTATTGGATGCACAAGATTGGTTAAAAACCCTAATTGGACAAGAATAAGCCTAGGGAGGACGAAAATGACCTAATTGATCATCCAATGACACAAACACACCTATTGGATGCACTAGATTGGTTAAAAACCCTATTTGGACAAGAATATGCCTAGGGAGGATGAAAATGACCTAAATATTAATTCAATGAAACAAACACACCTATTGGATGCACTAGATTGGTTAAAAACCCTAATTGGACAAGAATATGCCTAGGGAGGATGAAAATGACCTAAATATTAATTCAATGACACAAACAAACTTATTGGATGCACAAGATTGGTTAAAAACCCTAATTGGACAAGAATAAGCCTAGGGAGGACGAAAATGACCTAATTGATCATCCAATGACACAAACACACCTATTGGATGCACAAGATTGGTTAAAAACCCTAATTGGACAAGAATATGCCTAGGGAGGACGAAAATGACCTAATTGATCATCCAATGACACAAACACACCTATTGGATGCAGAAGATTGGTTAAAAACCCTAATTGGACAATAATATGCGTAGGGAGGACGAAAATGACCTAAATATTAATTCAATGACACAAACAAACTTATTGGATTCACAAGATTGGTTAAAAACCCTAATTGGGCAAGAATAGGCCTAGGGAGGACGAAAATGACCTAATTGATCATCCAATGACACAAACACACCTATTGGATGCACAAGATTGGTTAAAAACCCTAATTGGACAAGAATAAGCCTAGGGAGGACGAAAATGACCTAATTGATCATCCAATGACACAAACACACCTATTGGATGCACAAGATTGGTTAAAAACCCTAATTGGACAAGAATATGCCTAGGGAGGACGAAAATGACCTAATTGATCATCCAATGACACAAACACACCTATTGGATGCACAAGATTGGTTAAAAACCCTAATTGGACAAGAATATGCCTAGGGAGGACGAAAATGACCTAATTGATCATCCAATGACACAAACACACCTATTGGATGCACAAGATTGGTCTAAAACTCTAATTGGAGAAGAATATGCCTAAGGAGGACGAAAATGACCTAAATGTTAATCCAATGACACAAATGAACGTATTGGATGCACAAGATTGGTTAAAAACCCTAATTGGACAAGAATAAGCCTAGGGACGACGAGAATGACCTAAACGTTAATCCAATGACACAACTCAACTTATTGGAAGCACAAGATTGGTTAAAAACCCTAATTGGATAAGAATAAGCCTAGGGAGGACGAAAATGACCTAATTGATCATCCAATGACACAAACACACCTATTGGATGCACAAGATTGGTTAAAAACCCTAATTGGACAAGAATATGCCTAGGGAGGACGAAAATGACCTAATTGATCATCCAATGACACAAACACACCTATTGGATGCACAAGATTGGTTAAAAACCCTAATTGGACAAGAATATCCCTAGGGAGGACGAAAATGACCCAATTGATCATCCAATGACACAAACAAACCTATTGGATGCACAAGATTGGTTAAAAACCCTAATTGGACCAGAATATGCCTAGGGAGGACGAAAATGACCTAATTGATCATCCAATGACACAAACACACCTATTGGATGCACAAGATTCGTTAAAAACCCTAATTGGACAAGAATATGCCTAGGGAGGACGAAAATGACCAAATCAATCATCCAATGACACAAACACACCTATTGGATGCACAAGATTGGTTAAAAACCCTAATTGGACAAGAATATGCCTAGGGAGGACGAAAATGACCTAATTGATCATCCAATGACACAAACACACCTATTGGATGCACAAGATTGGTTAAAAACCCTAATTGGACAAGAATATGCCTAGGGAGGACAAAAATGACCTAAATATTAATTCAATGACACAAATAAACTTATCGGATGCACAAGATTGGTTAAAAACCCTAATTGGACAAGAATAAGCCTAGGGAGGACGAAAATGACCTAATTGATCATCCAATGACACAAACACACCTATTGGATGCACAAGATTGGTTAAAAACCCTAATTGGACAAGAATATGCCTAGGGAGGACGAAAATGACCCAATACTAATTCAATGACACAAACAAACTTATTGGATGCACAAGATTGGTTAAAAACCCTAATTGGACAAGAATAAGCCTAGGGAGGACGAAAATGACCTAATTGATCATCCAATGACACAAACACACCTATTGGATGCACAAGATTGGTTAAAAACCCTAATTGGACAAGAATATGCCTAGGGAGGACGGATATGACCTAAATGTTAATCCAGTGACACAAATGAACTTATTGGATGCACAAGATTGGTTAAAAACCCTAATTGGACAAGAATAAGCCTAGGGAGGACGAAAATGACCTAATTGATCATCCAATGACACAAACACACCTATTGGATGCACAAGATTGGTTAAAAACCCAAATTGGACAAGAATATGCCTAGGGAGGACAGATATGACCTAAATGTTAATCCAATGACACAAATGAACTTATTGGATGCACAAGATTGGTTAAAAACCCTAATTGGACAAGAATAAGCCTATGGAGAACGAAAATGACCTAAATGTTAATCCAATGACACAACTCAACTTATTGGATGCACAAGATTGGTTAAAAACCCTAATTGGACAAGAATAAGCCTAGGGAGGACGAAAATGACCTAATTGATCATCCAATTACACAAACAAACTTATTGGATGCACAAGATTGGTTAAAAACCCTAATTGGACAAGAATAAGCCTAGGGAGGACGAAAATGACCTAATTGATCATCCAATGACACAAACACACCTATTGGATGCACAAGATTGGTTAAAAACCCTAATTGGACAAGAATAAGCCTTGGGAGAACGAAAATGATCTAAATGTTAATCCAATGACACAACTCAACTTATTGGATGCACAAGATTGGTTAAAAACCCTAATTGGACAAGAATAAGCCTAGGGAGGACGAAAATGACCTAATTGATCATCCAATGACACAAACACACCTATTGGATGCACAAGATTGGTTAAAAACCCTAGTTGGACAAGAATAAGCCGAGGGAGGACGAAAATGACCTAATTGATCATCCAATGACACAAACACACCTATTGGATGCACAAGATTGGTTAAAAACCCTAATTGGACAAGAATATGCCTAGGGAGGACGAATATGACCTAAATGTTAATTCAATGACAAAAACGTACTTATTGGATGCACAACATTGGTTAAAAACTCTAATTGGACAAGAATATGCCTAAGGAGGACAAAAATGACCTAAATATTAATTCAATGACACAAACAAACTTATTGGATGCACAAGATTGGTTAAAAACCCTAATTGGACAAGAATAAGCCTAGGGAGGACGAAAATGACCTAATTGATCATCCAATGACACAAACACACCTATTGGATGCACAAGATTGGTTAAAAACCCTAATTGGACAAGAATATGCCTAGGGAGGACGAAAATGACCTAATTGATCTTCCAATGACACAAAAACACCTATTGGATGCACAAGATTGGTTAAAAACCCTAATTGGACAAGAATAAGCCTAAGGAGGACGAAAATGACCTAATTGATCATCCAATGACACAAACACACCTATTGGATGCACAAGATTGGTTAAAAACCCTAATTGGACAAGAATAAGCCTAGGGAGGACGAAAATGACCTAAATATTAATTCAACACAAATGAACTTATTGGATGCCCAAGATGGGTTAAAAACCCTAATTGGTCGAGAATAAGCCTATGGAGGACGAAAATGACCTAAATGTTAATCCAATGACACAACTCAACTTATTGGATGCACAAGATTGGTTAAAAACCCTAATTGGACAAGAATAAGCCTAGGGACGATGAAAATGACCTAATTGATCATCCAATGACACAAACATACCTATTGGATGCACAAGATTGGTTAAAAACCCTAATTAAACAAGAATATGCCTAGGGAGGACGAAAATTACCTAATTGATCATCCAATGACACAAACACACCAATTGGATGCACAAGATTGGTTAAAAACCCTAATTGGAGAAGTATATGCCTAGGGAGGACGAATATGACCTAAATGTTAATTCAATGACAAAAACGTACTTATTGGATGCACAACATTGGTTAAAAACTCTAATTGGACAAGAATATGCCTAAGGAGGACAAAAATGACCTAAATATTAATTCAATGACACAAACAAACTTATTGGATGCACAAGATTGGTTAAAAACCCTAATTGGACAAGAATAAGCCTAGGGAGGACGAAAATGACCTAATTGATCATCCAATGACACAAACACACCTATTGGATGCACAAGATTGGTTAAAAACCCTAATTGGACAAGAATATGCCTAGGGAGGATGAAAATGACCTAAATGTTAATCCAATGACACAAACAAACTTATTGGATGCACAAGATTGGTTAAAAACCCTAATTGGACAAGAATAAGCCTAGGGAGGACGAAAATGACCTAATTGATCATCCAATGACACAAACACACCTATTGGATGCACAAGATTGGTTAAAAACCCTAATTGGACAAGAATAAGCCAAGGAGGACCAGAATGACCTAATTGATCATCTAATGACACAAACACACCTATTGGAAGCACAAGATTGGTTAAAAACCCTAATTGGACAAGAATATGCCCAGGGAGGACAAAAATGAACTAATTGATCATCCAATGACACAAACACACCTATTGGATGCACAAGATTGGTTAAAAACCCAAATTGGACAAGAATATGCCTAGGGAGGACGAAAATGACCTAAATATTAATTCAATGACACAAACAAACTTATTGGATGCACAAGATTGGTTAAAAACCCTAATTGGACAAGAATAAGCCTAGGGAGGACGAAAATGACCTAATTGATCATCCAATGACACAAACACACCTATTGGATGCACAAGATTGGTTAAAAACCCTAATTGGACAAGAATATGCCTAGGTAGGACAAATATGACCTAACTGTTAATTCAATGACAAAAACGAACTTATTGGATGTAAAACATTGGTTAAAAACCCTAATTGGACAAGAATATGCCTAGGGAGGACGAAAATGACCTAAATGTTAATCCAATGAAACAAATGAACTTATTGGATGCACAAGATTGATTAAAAACCCTAATTGGACAAGAATAAGCCTAGGGAGGACGAAAATGACCTAATTGATCATCCAATGACACAAACACACCTATTGGATGCACAAGATTGGTTAAAAACTCTAATTGGACAAGAACATGCCTAGGGAGGACGAAAATGACCTAATTGATCATCCAATGACACTAATGAATTTATTGAATGCACAAGATTGGTTAAAAACCCTAATTGGACAAGAATAAGCCTAGGGAGGACGAAAATGACCTAATTGATCATCCAATGACACAAACACACCTATTGGATGCACACGATTGGTTAAAAACCCTAATTGGACAAGAATATGCCTAGGGAGGACGAAAATGACCTAATTGATCATCGAATGACACAAACACACCTATTGGATGCACAAGATTTGTTAAAAACCCTAATTGGACAAGAATATGCCTAGGGAGGACGAATATGACCTAAATGTTAATCCAATAACACAAATGAACTTATTGGATCCACAACATTGGTTAAAAGCCTTAATTGGACAAGAATAAGCCTAGGGAGAATGAAAATGACCTAAATGTTAATCCAATGATACAACTCAACTTATTGGATGCACAAGGTTGGTTAAAAACCCTAATTGGACAAGAATAAGCCTAGGAAGGACGAAAATAACCAAATTGATCATCCAATGACACAAACACACCTATTGGATGCACAAGATTGGTTAAAAACCCTAATTGGACAAGAATATGCCTAGGGAGGACGAAAATGACCTAAATGTTAATCCAATGAAACAAATGAACTTATTGGATGCACAAGATTGATTAAAAACCCTAATTGGGCAAGAATAAGCCTAGGGAGGGCGAAAATGACCTAATTGATCATCCAATGACACAAACACACCTATTGGATGCACAAGATTGGTTTAAAACCCTAATTGGACAAGAATAAGCCTAGGGAGGACGAAAATGACCTAATTGATCATCCAATGACACAAACACACCTATTGGATATACAAGATTGGTTAAAAACCCTAATTGGACAAGAATATGCCTAGGGAGGACGAATATGACCTAAATGTTAATCCAATAACACAAATGAAGTTATTGGATGCACAAGATTGGTTTAAAACCCTAATTGGACAAGAATAAGCCTAGGGAGGACGAAAATGACCTAATTGATCATCCAATGACACAAACACACCTATTGGATGCACAAGATTGGTTAAAAACCCTAATTGGACAAGAATATGCCTAGGGAGGACGAAAATGACCTCAATGTAAATCCAATGACACAAATGAACTTATTGGATGCACAAGATTGGTTAAAAACCCTAATTGGACAAGAATAAGCCTAGGGAGGACGAAAATGACCTAATTGATCATCCAATGACACAAACACACCTATTGGATGCACAAGATTGGTTAAAAACCCTAATTGGACAAGAATATGCCTAGGGAGGACGAAAATGACCTAAATGTTAATCCAATGACACAAATGAACTTATTGGATGCACAAGATTGCTTAAAAAACCTAATTGGACAAGAATAAGCCAAGGAAGGACGAAAATGACCTAATTGATCATCCAATGACACAAATATTGGATGCACAAGATTAATCCAATCTTGTGCATCCAATAGGTGTGTTTGTGTCATTGGATGATCAATTAGGTCATTTTCGTCCTCCCTAGGCTTATTCTTGTCCAATTAGGGTTTTTAACCAATCTTGTGCATCCAATAAGTTCATTTGTGTCATTGGATGATCAATTAGGTCATTTTCGTCATCCCTAGGCTTATTCTTGTCCAACTAGGTTTTTTAACCAATCTTGTGCATCCAATATGTGTGTTTCTGTCATTGGATAATAAATTAGGTCATTTTCGTCCTCCCTAGGCATATTCTTGTCCAATTAGGGTTTTTAACCAATCTTGTGCATCCAATAGGTGTGTTTGTGTCATTGGATGATCAATTAGGTCATTTTCGTCCTCCCTAGGCTTATTCTTGTCCAATTAGGGTTTTTAACCAATCTTGTGCATCCAATAAGTTCATTAGTGTCATTGGATGATCAATTAGGTGATTTTCGTCCTCCCTAGGCATATTCTTGTCCAATTAGGGTTTTTAACCAATCTTGTGCATCCAATAGGTGTGTTTGTGTCATTGGATGATCAATTAGGTCATTTTCGTCCTCCCTAGGCTTATTCTTGTCCAATTAGGGTTTTTAACCAATCTTGTGCATCCGATAAGTTTGTTTGTATCATTGAATTAATATTTAGGTCATTTTCGTCCTTCCTAGGCATATTCTTGTCCAATTAGGGTTTTTAACCAATCTTGTGCATCCAATAGGTGTGTTTGTGTCATTGGATGATCAATTAGGTCATTTTCGTCCTCCCTAGGCTTATTCTTGTCCAATTATGGTTTTTAACCAATCTTGTGCATCCAATAGGTGTGTTTGTGTCATTGGATGATCAATTAGGTCATTTTCGTCCTCCCTAGGCATATTCTTGTCCAATTAGGGATTTAACCAATCTTGTGCATCCAATAGGTGTGTTTGTGTCATTGGAAGATCAATTAGGTCATTTTAGTCCTTCCTAGGCTTATTCTTGTCCAATTAGGGTTTTTAACCAATCTTGTGCATCCAATAGGTGTGTTTGTGTCATTGGATGATCAATTAGGTCATTTTCGTCCTCCCTAGGCTTATTCTTGTCCAATTAGGGTTTTTAACCAATCTTGTGCATCCAATAAGTTCATTTGTGTTATTGGATTAACATTTAGGTCATATTCGTCCTCCCTAGTCATATTCTTGTCAAATTAGGGTTTTTAACCAATCTTGTGCATCCAATAGGTGTGTTTGTGTCATTGGATGATCAATTAGGTCATTTTCGTCATCCCTAGGCATATTCTTGTCTAGTTAGGGTTTTTAACCAATCTTGTGCATCCAATAGGTGTGTTTGTGTCATTGGATGATCAATTAGGTCATTTTCGTCCTCCCTAGGCTTATTCTTGTCCAATTAGGGTTTTTAACCAATCTTGTGCATCCAATAAGTTCATTAGTGTATTTGGATGATCAATTAGGTCATTTTCGTCCTCCCTAGGCATGTTCTTGTCCAACTATAGTTTTTAACCAATCTTGGGCATCCAATAGGTGTGTTTGTGTCATTGGATGATCAATTAGGTCATTTTCGTCCTCCCTAGGCTTATTCTTGTCCAATTAGGGTTTTTAACCAATCTTGTGCATCCAATAAGTTGAGTTGTGTCATTGGATGAACATTTAGGTCATTTTCAATCTCCCTAGGCTTATTCTTGTCCAATTAGGGTTTTTAACCAATCTTGTGCATCCAATAGGTGTGTTTGTGTCATTGGATGATCAATTAGGTCATTTTCGTCCTCCCTAGGCTTATTCTTGTCCAATTAGGGTTTTTAACCAATCTTGTGCATCCAATAACTTTGTTTGTGTCATTGAATTAATTTTTAGGTCATTTTCCTCCTCCCTAGGCATATTCTTGTCCAATTAGGGTTTTTAACCAATCTTGTGCATCCAATAGGTGTGTTTGTGTCATTGGATGATCAATTAGGTCATTTTCGTCCTCCCTAGGCTTATTCTTGTCCAATTAGGGTTTTTAACCAATCTTGTGCATCCAATAAGTTCATTTCTGTCATTGGATTAACATTTAGGTCATTTTCGTCCTTCCTAGTCATATTCTTGTCCAATTAGGGTTTTTAACCAATCTTGTGCTTCCAATAGGTGTGTTTGTGACATTGGATGATCAATTAGGTCATTTTCGTCCTCCCTAAGCTTATTCTAGTCCAATTAGGGTTTTTAACCAATGTTGTGCATCCAATAGGTGTGTTTGTGTCATTGGATTAACATTTAGGTCATTTTCGTCCTCCCTAGGCTTGTTCTTGTCCAATTAGGGTTTTTAACCAATCTTGTGCATCCAATAGGTGTGTTTGTGTCATTGGATGATCAATTAGGTCATTTTCGTCCTCCCTAGGCTTATTCTTGTCCAATTAGGGTTTTTAACCAATCTTGTGCATCCAATGACACAAACACACCTATTGGATGCACAAGATTGGTTAAAAACCCTAATTGGACAAGAATAAGCCTAGGGAGGACGAAAATGACCTAATTGATCATCCAATGACACAAACACACCTATTGGATGCACAAGATTGGTTAAAAACCCTAATTGGACAAGAATAAGCCTAGGGAGATTGAAAATGACCTAAATGTTCATCCAATGACACAACTCAACTTATTGGATGCACAAGATTGGTTAAAAACCCTAATTGGACAAGAATAAGCCTAGGGAGGACGAAAATGACCTAATTGATCATCCAATGACACAAACACACCTATTGGATGCCCAAGATTGGTTAAAAACTATAGTTGGACAAGAACATGCCTAGGGAGGACGAAAATGACCTAATTGATCATCCAAATACACTAATGAACTTATTGGATGCACAAGATTGGTTAAAAACCCTAATTGGACAAGAATAAGCCTAGGGAGGACGAAAATGACCTAATTGATCATCCAATGACACAAACACACCTATTGGATGCACAAGATTGGTTAAAAACCCTAACTAGACAAGAATATGCCTAGGGATGACGAAAATGACCTAATTGATCATCCAATGACACAAACACACCTATTGGATGCACAAGATTGGTTAAAAACCCTAATTTGACAAGAATATGACTAGGGAGGACGAATATGACCTAAATGTTAATCCAATAACACAAATGAACTTATTGGATGCACAAGATTGGTTAAAAACCCTAATTGGACAAGAATAAGCCTAGGGAGGACGAAAATGACCTAATTGATCATCCAATGACACAAACACACCTATTGGATGCACAAGATTGGTTAAAAACCCTAATTGGACAAGAATAAGCCTAGGAAGGACTAAAATGACCTAATTGATCTTCCAATGACACAAACACACCTATTGGATGCACAAGATTGGTTAAATCCCTAATTGGACAAGAATATGCCTAGGGAGGACGAAAATGACCTAATTGATCATCCAATGACACAAACACACCTATTGGATGCACAAGATTGGTTAAAAACCATAATTGGACAAGAATAAGCCTAGGGAGGACGAAAATGACCTAATTGATCATCCAATGACACAAACACACCTATTGGATGCACAAGATTGGTTAAAAACCCTAATTGGACAAGAATATGCCTAGGAAGGACGAAAATGACCTAAATATTAATTCAATGATACAAACAAACTTATCGGATGCACAAGATTGGTTAAAAACCCTAATTGGACAAGAATAAGCCTAGGGAGGACGAAAATGACCTAATTGATCATCCAATGACACAAACACACCTATTGGATGCACAAGATTGGTTAAAAACCCTAATTGGACAAGAATATGCCTAGGGAGGACGAAAATCACCTAATTGATCATCCAATGACACTAATGAACTTATTGGATGCACAAGATTGGTTAAAAACCCTAATTGGACAAGAATAAGCCTAGGGAGGACGAAAATGACCTAATTGATCATCCAATGACACAAACACACCTATTGGATGCACAAGATTGGTTAAAAACCCTAATTGGACAAGAATATGCCTAGGGAGGACGAAAATAACCTACATATTAATTCAATGAAACAAACAAACTTATTGGATGCACAAGATTGGTTAAAAACCCTAATTGGACAAGAATATGCCTAGGGAGGACGAAAATGACCTAAATGTTAATTCAATGACACAAACGAGTTTATTGGATGCACAACATTGGTTAAAAACCCTAATTGGACAAGAATAAGCCTAGGGAGGACGAAAATGACCTAATTGATCATCCTATGACACAAACGCACTTATTGGATGCACAAGATTGGTTAAAAACCCTAATTGGACAAGAATAAGCCTAGGGAGGACGAAAATGACCTAATTGATCATCCAATGACACAAACACACCTATTGGATGCACAAGATTGGTTAAAAACCCTAATTGGACAAGAATAAGCCTAGGGAGGCCGAAAATGACCTAATTAATCATCCAATGACACAAACACACCTATTGGATGCACAAGATTGGTTAAAAACCCTAATTGGACAAGAATAAGCCTAGGGAGGACGAAAATGACCTAATTGATCATCCAATGACACAAACACACCTATTGGATGCACAAGATTGGTTAAAAACCCTAATTGGACAAGAATATGCCTAGGGAGGACGAAAATGACCAAAATATTAATTTAATGACATAAACAAACTTATTGGATGCACAAGATTGGTTAAAAACCCTAATTGGACAAGAATAAGCCTAGGGAGGACGAAAATGACCTAATTGATCATCCAATGACACAAACACACCTATTGGATGCACAAGATTGGTTAAAAACCCTAATTGGACAAGAATATGCCTAGGGAGGACGAAAATGACCTAAATGTTAATCCAATGACACAAATAAACATATTGGATGCACAAGATTGGTTTAAAACCCTAATTGGACAAGAATAAGCCTTCGAAGAACGAAAATGACCTAATTGATCATTCAATGACACAAACACACCTATTGGATGCACAAGACTGGTTAAAAACCCTAATTATACAAGAATATGCCTAGGAAGGACGAAAATAACCTAATTGATCATCCAATGACACAAACACACCTATTGGATGCACAAGATTGGTTAAAAACCCTAATTGGACAAGAATAAGCCTAGGGAGGACGAAAATGACCTAATTGATCATCCAATGACACAAACACACCTATTGGATGCACAAGATTGGTTAAAAACCCTAATTGGACAAGAATAAGCATAGGGAGGACGAAAACGACCTAATTGATCATCCAATGACTCAAACACACCTATTGGATGCACAAGATTGGTTAAAAACCCTAATTGGACAAGAATAAGCCTAGGGAGGACGAAAATGACCTAATTGATCATCCAATGACACAAACACACCTATTGGATGCACAAGATTGGTTAAAAACCCTAATTGGACAAGAATATGCCTAGGGAGGACGAAAATGACCTAAATTGATCATCCAATGACACAAACACACCTATTGGATGCACAAGAGTGGTTAAAAACCCTAATTGGACAAGAATATGCCTGGGGAGGACGAAAATGACCTAAATGTTAATCCAATGACACAAATTAACTTATTGGATGCACAAGATTGGTTAAAATACCTAATTGGACAAGAATAAGCCTAGGGAGGATCAAAGTGACCTAATTGATCATCCAATTAGATAAACACACCTATTAAATGCACAAGATTGGTTAAAAACCGTAATTGGACAAGAATATGCCTAGGGAGGACGAAAATGACCTAAATGTGAATCCAATAACACAAATGAACTTATTGGATGCACAAGATTGGTTAAAAACCTAATTGGACAAGAATAAGCCTAGGGAGAATGAAAATGACCTAAATGTTAATCAAATGACCCAACTCAACTTATTGGATGCACTAGATTGGTTAAAAACCCTAATTGGACAAGAATAAGCCTAGGGAAGACGAAAGTGACCTAATTGATCATCCAATGACACAAACACACCTATTGGATGCACAAGATTGGTTAAAAACCCTAATTGGACAAGAATAAGCCTAGGGAGGACGAAAATGACCTAATTGATCATCCAATGACACAAACACACCTATTGAATGCACAAGATTGGTTAAAAACCCTAATTGGAAAAGAATATGCCTAGGGAGGACCAAATGACCTAAATATAAATTCAATGACACAAACAAACTTATTGGATGCACAAGATTGGTTAAAAACCTTTATTGGACAAGAATAAGCCTATGGAGGACGAAAATGACCTAATTGATCATCCAATGACACAAACACACCTATTGGATGCACAATATTGGTTAAAAACCCTAATTGGACAAGAATAAGCCTAGGGAGGACGAAAATGACCTAATTGATCATCCAATGACACAAACACACCTATTGGATGCACAAGAGTGGTTAAAAACCCTAATTGGACAAGAATATGCCTAGGGAGGACGAAAATGACCTAAATATTAATTCAATGACACAAACAAAGTTATTGGATGCACAAGATTGGTTAAAAACCCTAATTGGACAAGAATAAGTATAGGGAGGACGAAAATGACCTAATTGATCATGCAATGACACAAACACACCTATTGGATGCACAAGATTGGTTAAAAATCCTAATTGGACAAGAATAAGCCTAGGGAGGGCGAAAATGACCTAATTGATCATCCAATGACACAAACACACCTATTGGATGCACAAGATTGGTTAAAAACCCTAATTGAACAAGAATATGCCTAGGGAGGACGAAAATGACCTAAATGTGAATCCAATGACACAAATGAACTTATTGGATGCACAAGATTGGTTAAAACCTAATTGGACAAGAATAAGCCTAGGGAGAATGAAAATGACCTAAATAATAATCCAATGACACAACTCAACTTATTGGATGCACAAGATTGGTTAAAAACCCTAATTGGACAAGAATAAGCCTAGGGAGGACGAAAATGACCTTATTGATCATCCAATGACACAAACACACCTATTGGATGCACAAGATTGGTTAAAAACCCTAGTTGGACAAGAACATGCCTAGGGATGACGAAAATGACCTAATTGATCATCCAATGACACTAATAACCTTATTGGATGCACAAGATTGGTTAAAAACCCTAATTGGACAACAAAAAGCCTAGGGAGGACGAAAATGACCTAATTGATCATCCAATGACACAAACACACCTATTGGATGCACAAGATTGGTTAAAAACCCTAATTGGACAACAATATGCCTATGGAGGACGAATATGACCTAAATGTTAAACCAATAACACAAATGAACATATTGGATGCACAAGATTGGTTAAAAACCCTAATTGGACAAGAATAAGCCTAGGGAGAACGAAAATGACCTAAATGTTAATCCGATGACACAACTCAACTTATTGGATGCACAAGATTGGTTAAAAACCCTAATTTGACAAGAATAAGCCTAGGGAGGACGAAAATGACCTAATTGATCATCCAATGACACAAACACACCTATTGGATGCACAAGATTGGTTAAAAACCCTAATTCGACAAGAATATGCCTAAGGAGGACGAAAATAACCTAAATATTAATTCAATGACACAAACAAAGTTATTGGATGCACAAGATTGGTTAAAAACCCTAATTGGACAAGAATAAGCCTTGGGATGATGAAAATGACCTAATTGATCATCGAATGACAAAAACACACCTATTGGATGCACAAGATTGGTTAAAAACCCTAATTGGACAAGAATAAGCCTAGGGAGGACGAAAATGACCTAATTGATCATCCAATGACACAAACACACCTATTGGATGCACAAGATTGGTTAAAAACCCTAATTGGACAAGAATATGCTTAGGGAGGACTAAAATGACCTAAATATTAATTCAATGACACAAACAAAGTTATTGGATGCACAAGATTGGTTAAAAACTCTAATTGGACAAGAATAAGCCTAGGGAGGACGAAAATGACCTAATTGATCATCCAATGACACAAACACACCTATTGGATGCACAAGATTGGTTAAAAACCCTAATTGGACAAGAATATGCCTAGGGAGGACGAAAATGACCTAATTGATCATCCAATGACACAAACACACCTATTGGATGCACAAGATTGGTTAAAAACCCTAATTGGACAAGAATATGCCTAGAGAAAACGAAAATGACCTAAATGTTAATCCTATGACACAAATGAACATATTGGATGCACAATATTGGTTAAAAACCCTAATTGGACAAGAATAAGCCTAGGGAGGACGAAAATGACCTAATTGATCATCCAATGACACAAACACACCTATTGGATGCACAAGATAGGTTAAAAACCCTAATTGGACAAGAATATGCTTAGGGAGGACGAAAATGACCTAAATATTAATTCAATGACACAAACAAAGTTATTGGATGCACAAGATTGGTTAAAAACCCTAATTGGACAAGAATAAGCCTAGGGAGGACGTAAATGACCTAATTGATAATCCAATGACACAAACACACCTATTGGATGCACATGATCAGTTAAAAACCCTAATTGGACAAGAATAAGCCTAGGGAGGACGAAAATGACCTAATTGATCATCCAATGACACAAACACACCTATTGGATGCACAAGATTGGTTTAAAACCCTAATTGGACAAGAATATGCCTAGGGAGGACGAAAATGACCTAATTGATCATCCAATGACACAAATGAACGTATTGGATGCACAAGATTATTTAAAAACCCTAAATGGACAAGAATATGCCTAGGGAGGACGAAAATAACCTAATTGGTCATCCAATGACACAAACACACCTATTGGATGCACAAGATTGGTTAAAAACCCTAATTGGACAAGAATATGCCTAGGGAGGACGAAAATGACCTAATTGATCATCCAATGACACAAACACACCTATTGGATGCACAAGATCGGTTAAAAATCCTAATTGGACAAGAATATGCCTAGGGAGGACGAAAATGACCTAATTGATCATCCAATGACACAAACACACCTATTGGATGCACAAGATTGGTTAAAAACCCTAATTGGACAAGAATATGCCTAGGGAGGACGAAAATGACCTAATTGATCATCCAATGACACAAACACACCTATTGGATGCACAAGATTGATTAAAAACCCTAATTGGACAAAAATAAGCCTAGGGAGGACGAAAATGACCTAATTGATCATCCAATGAGACAAACACACCTATTGGATGCACAAGATTGGTTTAAAACCCTAGTTGGACAAGAATATGCCTAGGGAGGACGAAAATGACCTAATTGATCATCCAATGACACAAATGAATTTAATGGATGCACAAGATTGGTTAAAAACCCTAATTGGACAAGAATAAGCCTAGGGAGGACGAAAATGACCTAATTGATCATCCAATGACACAAACACACCTATTGGATGCACAAGATTGGTTAAAAACCCTAATTGGACAAGAACAAGCCTAGGGAGGACGAAAATGACCTAAATGTTAATCCAATGACACAAACACACCTATTGGATGCACAACATTGGTTAAAAACCCTAATTGGACTAGAATAAGCTTAGGGAGGACGAAAATGACCTAATTGATCATCCAATGTCACAAACACACCTATTGGAAGCACAAGATTGGTTAAAAACCCTAATTGGACAAGAATATGACTAGGAAGGACGAAAATGACCTAAATGTTAATCCAATGACAGAAATGAACTTATTGGATGCACAAGATTGGTTAAAAACCCTAATTGGACAAGAATAAGCCTAGGGAGGACGAAAATGACCTAATTGATCATCCAATGACACAAACACACCTATTGGATGCACAAGATTGGTTAAAAACCCTAATTGGACAAGAATATGCCTAGGGAGGAGGAAAATGACCTAAAAATTAATTCAATGACACAAACAAAGTTATTGGATGCACAAGATTGGTTAAAAACCCTAATTGGACAAGAATAAGCCTAGGGAGGACGAAAATGACCTAATTGATCATCCAATGACACAAACACACCTATTGGATGCACAAGATTGGTTAAAAACCCTAATTGGACAAGAATATGCCTAGGGAGGACGAAAATGACCCAAATATTAATTCAATGACACAAACAAAGTTATTGGATGCACAAGATTGGTTAAAAACCCTAATTGGACAAGAATAAGCCTAGGGAGGACGAAAATGACCTAATTGATCATCCAATGACACAAACACACCTATTGGATGCACAAGATTGGTTAAAAACCCTAATTGGACAAGAATATGCCTAGGGAGGACGAAAATGACCTAATTGATCATCCAATGACACAAACACACCTATTGGATGCATAAGATTGGTTAAAAACCCTAATTGGACAAGAATATGCTTAGGGAGGACGAAAATGACCTAAATATTAATTTAATGACACAAACAAACTTATCGGATGCACAAGATTGGTTAAAAACCCTAATTGGACAAGAAAAAGCCTAGGGAGGACGAAAATGACCTAATTGATCATCCAATAACACATACACACCTATTAGATGCACAAGATTGGTTAAAAACCCTAATTGGACAAGAATAAGCCTAGGGAGGACGAAAATGACCTAATTGATCATCCAATGACACAAACACACCTATTGGATGCACAAGATTGGTTAAAAACCCTAATTGGACAAGAATATGCCTAGGGAGGACGAAAATGACCTAAATATTAATTCAATGACACAAACAAACTTATTGGATGCACAAGATTGGTTGAAAACCCTAATTGGACAAGAATAAGCCTAGGGAGGACGAAAATGACCTAATTGATCATCCAATGAAACAAACACACCTATTGGATGCACAAGATTGGTTAAAAACCCTAATTGGACAAGAATAAGCCTAGGGAGGACGAAAATGACCTAATTGATCAGCCAATGACACAAACACACCTATTGGATGCACAAGATTGGTTAAAAACCCTTATTGGACAAGAATAAGCCTAGGGAGGACGAAAATGACCTAATTGATCAGCCAATGACACAAACACACCTATTGGATGCACAAGATTGGTTAAACCCCCTAATTGGACAAGAATAAGCCTAGGGAGGACGAAAATGACCTAATTGATCATCCAATGACACAAACACACCTATTGGATGCACAAGATTGGTTAAAAACCCTAATTGGACAAGAATAAGCCTAGGGAGGACGAAAATGACCTAATTGATCATCCAATGACACAAACACACCTATTGGATGCACAAGATTGGTTAAAAACCCTAATTGGACAAGAATAAGCCTAGGGAGGCAAAAATGACCTAATTGATCATCCAATGACACAAACACACTTATTGGATGCACAAGATTGGTTAAAAACCCTAATTGAACAAGAATATGCCTAGGGAGGACGAAAATGACCTAAATGTTAATCCAATGAAACAAATGAACTTATTGGATGCACAAGATTGGTTAAAAACCCTAATTGGACAAGAATAAGCCTATGGAGGACGAAAATGACCTAATTGATCATCCAATGACACAAACACACCTATTGGATGCACAAGATTGGTTAAAAACCCTAATTGGACAAGAATATGCCTAGGGAGGACGAAAATGACCTAATTGATCATCCAATGACACAAACACACCTATTGGATGCACAAGATTGGTTAAAAACCCTAGTTGGACAAGAATATGCCTAGGGAGGACGAAAATGACCTAATTGATCATCCAATGACACAAACACACCTATTGGATGCACAAGAGTGGTTAAAAACCCTAATTGGACAAGAATATGCCTAGGGAGGACGAAAATGACCTAAATATTAATTCAATGACACAAACAAAGTTATTGGATGCACAAGATTGGTTAAAAACCCTAATTGGACAAGAATAAGTATAGGGAGGACGAAAATGACCTAATTGATCATGCAATGACACACACACCTATTGGATGCACAAGATTGGTTAAAAATCCTAATTGGACAAGAATAAGCCTAGGGAGGGCGAAAATGACCTAATTGATCATCCAATGACACAAACACACCTATTGGATGCACAAGATTGGTTAAAAACCCTAATTGAACAAGAATATGCCTAGGGAGGACGAAAATGACCTAAATGTGAATCCAATGACACAAATGAACTTATTGGATGCACAAGATTGGTTAAAACCTAATTGGACAAGAATAAGCCTAGGGAGAATGAAAATGACCTAAATGTTAATCCAATGACACAACTCAACTTATTGGATGCACAAGATTGGTTAAAAACCCTAATTGGACAAGAATAAGCCTAGGGAGGACGAAAATGACCTTATTGATCATCCAATGACACAAACACACCTATTGGATGCACAAGATTGGTTAAAAACCCTAATTGGACAAGAATATGCCTAGGGAGGACGAAAATGACCTAAATTGATCATCCAATGACACAAACACACCTATCGGATGCACAAGAGTGGTTAAAAACCCTAATTGGACAAGAATATGCCTAGGGAGGACGAAAGTGACATAAATGTTAATCCATTGACACAAATGAACTTATTGGATGCAAAAGATTGGTTAAAAACCCTAATTGGACAAGAATAAGCCTAGGGAGGATCAAAGTGACCTAATTGATCATCCAATGAGATAAACACACCTATTGGATGCACAAGATTGGTTAAAAACCGTAATTGGACAAGAATATGCCTAGGGAGGACGAAAATGACCTAAATGTGAATCCAATGACACAAATGAACTTATTGGATGCACAAGATTGGTTAAAAACCTAATTGGACAAGAATAAGCCTAGGGAGAATGAAAATGACCTAAATGTTAATCCAAGGACACAACTCAACTTATTGGATGCACTAGATTGGTTAAAAACCCTAATTGGACAAGAATAAGCCTAGGGAGGACGAAAATGACCTAATTGATCATCCAATGACACAAACACACCTATTGGATGCACAAGATTGGTTAAAAACCCTGATTGGACAAGAATAAGCCTAGGGAGGACGAAAATGCCCTAATTGATCATCCAATGACACAAACACACCTATTGAATGCACAAGATTGGTTAAAAACCCTAATTGGACAAGAATATGCCTAGGGAGGACCAAATGACCTAAATATAATTCAATGACACAAACAAACTTATTGGATGCACAAGATTGGTTAAAAACCCTAATTGGACAAGAATAAGCCTATGGAGGACGAAAATGACCTAATTGATCATCCAATTACACAAACACACCTATTGGATGCACAAGATTGGTTAAAAACCCTAATTGGACAAGAATAAGCCTAGGGAGGATGAAAATGACCTAATTGATCATCCAATGACACAAACACACCTATTGGATGCACAAGAGTGGTTAAAAACCCTAATTGGACAAGAATATGCCTAGGGAGGACGAAAATGACCTAAATATTAATTCAATGACACAAACAAAGTTATTGGATGCACAAGATTGATTAAAAACCCTAATTTGACAAGAATAAGTCTAGGTAGGACGAAAATGACCTAATTGATCATCCAATGACACAAACACACCTATTGGATGCACAAGATTGGTTAAAAACCCTAATTGGACAAGAATATGCCTAGGGAGGACGAAAATGACCTAAATATTAATTCAATGACACAAACAAAGTTATTGGATGCACAAGATTGATTAAAAACCCTAATTTGACAAGAATAAGTCTAGGTAGGACGAAAATGAACTAATTGATCATCCAATGACACAAACACACCTATTGGATGCACAAGATTGGTTAAAAACCCTAATTGGACAAGAATAAGCCTAGGGACGACGAAAACGACCTAATTAATCATCCAATGACACAAACACACCTATTGGATGCACAAGATTGGTTAAAAACCCTAATTGGACAAGAATAAGCCTAGGGAGGACGAAAATGACCTAATTGATCATCCAATGACACAAACACACCTATTGGATGCACAAGATTGGTTAAAAACCCTAATTGGACAAGAATATGCCTAGGGAGGACGAAAATGACCTAATTGATCATCCAATGACACAAACACACCTATTGGATGCACAAGATTGGTTAAAAACCCTAACTTGACAAGAATATGCCTAGGGAGGACGAAAATGACCTAATTGATCATCCAATGACACAAACACACCTATTGGATGCACAAGATTGGTTAAAAACCCTAATTTGACAAGAATATGCCTAGGGAGGACGAATATGACCTAAATGTTAATCCAATAACTCAAATGAACTTATTGGATGCACAAGATTTGTTAAAAACCCAAATTGGACAAGAATAATCCTAGGGAGAACGAAAATGACCTAAATGTTAATCCAATGACACAACTCAACTTATTGGATGCACAAGATTGGTTAAAAACCCTAATTGGACAAGAATAAGCCTAGGGAGGACGAAAATGACCTAATTGATCATCCAATGACACAAACACACCTATTGGATGCACAAGATTGGTTAAAAACCCTAATTGGACAAGAATATGCCTAGGGAGGACGAAAATGACCTAAATATTAATTCAATGACACAAACAAAGTTATTGGATGCACAAGATTGGTTAAAAACCCTAATTGGACAAGAATAAGTCTAGGGAGGACGAAAATGACCTAATTGATCATCCAATGACACAAACACACCTATTGGAGGCACAAGATTGGTTAAAAACCCTAATTGGACAAGAATATGCTTAGGGAGGACGAAAATGACCTAAATGTTAATCCAATGACACAAATGAACTGATTGGATGCACAAGATAGGTTAAAAACCCTAATTGGACAAGAATAAGCCTAGGGAGGACGAAAATGACCTAATTGATCATCCAATGACACAAACACACCTATTGGATGCACAAGATTGGTTAAAAACCCTAATTGGACAAGAATATGCCTAGGGAGGAGGAAAATGACCTAAATATTAATTCAATGACACAAACAAAGTTATTGGATGCACAAGATTGGTTAAAAACCCTAATTGGACAAGAATAAGCCTAGGGAGGACGAAAATGACCTAATTGATTATCCAATGACACAAACACACCTATTGGATGCACAAGATTGGTTAAAACCCTAATTGGACAAGAATATGCCTAGGGAGTACGAAAATGACCTAAATATTAATTCAATGACACAAATAAACTTATTGGATGCACAAGATTGGTTAAAAACCTTAATTGGACAAGAATACGCCTAGGGAGGACGAAAATGACCTAAATGTTAATTCAATGACACAAACACACCTATTGGATGCACAAGATTGGTTAAAAAACCCTAATTGGACAAGAATAAGCCTAGGGAGGACGAAAATGACCTAATTGATCATCCAATGACACAAACACACCTATTGGATGCACAAGATTGGGTTAAAACCCTAATTGGACAAGAATATGCCTAGGGAGGACGAAAATGACCTAAATATTAATTCAATGACATAAACAAACTTATTGGATGCACAAGATTGGTTAAAAACCCTAATTGGACAAGAATAAGCCTAGGGAGGACGAAAATGACCTAATTGATCATCCAATGACACAAACACACCTATTGGAAGCACAAGAATGGTTAAAAACCCTAATTGGACAAGAATATGCCTAGGGAGGACGAGAATGACCTAAATGTTAATCCAATGACACAAATGAACTTATTGGATGCACAAGATTGGTTAAAAACCCTAATTGGACAAGAATAAGCCTAGGGAGGACGAAAATGACCTAATTGATCATCCAATGACACAAACACACCTATTGGGTGCACAAGATTGTTTAAAAACCCTAATTGGACAAGAATATGCCTAGGGAGGACGAAAATGACCTAAATATTAATTCAATGACACAAACAACCTTATTGGATGCACAAGATTGGTTAAAAACCCTAATTGGACAAGAATAAGCCTAGGGAGGACGAAAATGACCTAATTGATCATCCAATGACACAAACACACCTATTGGATGCACAAGATTGGTTAAAAACCCTAATTGGACAAGAATATGCCTAGGGTGGACAAAAATGACCTAAATGTTAATCCAATGACACAAATGAACTTATTGGATGCACAAGATTGGTTAAAAACCCTAATTGGACAAGAATAAGCCTAGGGAGGACGAAAATGACCTAATTGATCATCCAATGACACAAACACACCTATTGGATGCACAAGATTGGTTAAAAACCCTAATTGGACAAGAATATCCCTAGGCAGGACGAAAATGACCTAAATATTAATTCAATGACACAAACAAAGTAATTGGATGCACAAGATTGGTTAAAAACCCAAATTGGACAAGAATATGCCTAGAGAGGACGAATATGACCTAAATGTTAATCCAATAACACAAATGAACTTATTGGATGCACAAGATTGGTTAAAAACGCTAATTGGACAAGAATATGCCTAGGGAGGACTGATATGACCTAAATGTTAATCCAATGACACAAATGAACTTATTGGATGCACAAGATTGGTTAAAAACCCTAATTGGACAAGAATAAGCCTAGGGAGGACGAAAATGACCTAATTGATCATCCAATGACACAAACACACCTATTGGATGCACAAGATTGGTTAAAAACCCTAATTGGACAAGAATATGCCTAGGGAGGATGAAAATGACCTAAATGTTAATCCAATGACACAACTCTACTTATTGGATGCACAAGATTGGTTAAAAACCCTAATTGGACAAGAATAAGCCTAGGGAGGACGAAAATGACCTAATTGATCTTCCAATGACACAAACACACCTATTGGATGCACAAGATTGGTTAAAAACCCTAATTGGACAAGAATATGCCTAGGGAGGACGAAAATGACATAAATGTTAATCCAATGACACAAATGAACTTATGGGATGCACAAGATTGGTTAAAAATCCTAATTGGACTAGAATAAGCCTAGGGAGGACGAAAATGACCTAAATGCTAATCCAATGACACAACTCAACTTATTGGATGCACAAGATTGGTTAAAAACCCTAATTGGACAAGAATAAGCCTAGGGAGGACGAAAATGACCTAATTGATCATCCAATGACACAAACACACCTATTGGATGCACAAGATTGGTTAAAAACCCTAATTGGACAAGAATAAGCCTAGGGAGGACGAAAATGACCTAATTGATCATCCAATGACACAAACACACCTATTGGATGCACAAGATTGGTTAAAAACCCTAATTGGACAAGAATAAGCCTAGGGAGGACGAAAATGACCTAATTGGTCATCCATTGCCACAAACACACCTATTGGATGCACAAGATTGGTTAAAAACCCTAATTGGACAAGAATATGCCTATTGAGGACGAAAATGACCTAAATGTTAATCCAATGACACAAATGAACTTATTGGATGCACAAGATTGGTTAAAAACCCTAATTGGACAAGAATAAGCCTAGGGAGGACGAAAATGACCTAATTGATCATCCAATGACACAAACACACCTATTGGATGCACAAGATTGGTTAAAAACCCTAATTGGACAAGAATAAGCCTAGGGAGGACGAAAATGACCTAATTGATCATCCAAAGACACAAACACACCTATTGGATGCACAAGATTGGTTTAAAACCCTAGTTGGACAAGAATATGCCTAGGGAGGACGAAAATGACCTAAATATTAATTCAATGACACAAACAAAGTTATTGGATGCACAAGATTGGTTAAAAACCCTAATTGGACAAGAATAAGTCTAGGGAGGACGAAAATGACCTAATTGATCATGCAATGACACAAACACACCTATTGGATGCACAAGATTGGTTAAAAACCCTAATTGGACAAGAATAAGCCTAGGGAGGACGAAAATGACCTAATTGATCATCCAATGACACAAACACACCTATTGAACGCACAAGATTGGTTAAAAACCCTAATTGGACAAGAATATGCCTAGGGAGGACCAAATGACCTAAATATTAATTCAATGACACAAACAAACTTATTGGATGCACAAGATTGGTTAAAAACCCTAATTCGACAAGAATAAGCCTATGGAGGACGAAAATGACCTAATTGATCATCCAATGACACAAACCCACCTATTGCATGCACAAGATTGGTTAAAAACCCTAATTGGACAAGAATAAGCCTATGGAGGACGAAAATGACTTAATTGATCATCCAATGACACAAACACACCTATTGGATGCACAAGATTGGTTAAAAACCCTAATTGGACAAGAATAAGCCTAGGGAGGACGAAAATGACGTAATTGATCATCCAATGACACAAACACACCTATTGGATGCACAAGAGTGGTTAAAAACCCTAATTGGACAAGAATATGCCTAGGGAGGACGAAAATGACCTAAATATTAATTCAATGACACAAACAAAGTTATTGGATGCACAAGATTGGTTAAAAACCCTAATTGGACAAGAATTAGTCTAGGGAGGACGAAAATGACCTAATTGATCATGCAATGACACAAACACACCTATTGGATGCACAAGATTGGTTAAAAATCCTAATTGGACAAGAATAAGCCTAGGGAGGGCGAAAATGACCTAATTGATCATCCAATGACACAAACACACCTATCGGAAGCACAAGATTGGTTAAAAACCCTAATTGGACAAGAATATGCCTAGGGAGGACGAAAATGACCTAAATGTCAATCCAATGACACAAATGAACTTATTGCATGCACAAGATTGGTTAAAAACCTAATTGGACAAGAATAAGCCTAGGGAGAATGAAAATGACCTAAATGTTAATCCAATGACACAACTCAACTTATTGGATGCACAAGATTGGTTAAAAACCCTAATTGGACAAGAATAAGTCTAGGGAGGACGAAAATGACCTAATTGATCATGCAATGACACAAACACACCTATTGGATGCACAAGATTGGTTAAAAATCCTAATTGGACAAGAATAAGCCTAGGGAGGGCGAAAATGACCTAATTGATCATCCAATGACACAAACACACCTATTGGATGCACAAGATTGGTTAAAAACCCTAATTGGACAAGAATATGCCTAGGGAGGACGAGAATGACCTAAATGTGAATCCAATGACACAAATGAACTTATTGGATGCACAAGATTGGTTAAAAACCTAATTGGACAAGAATAAGCCTAGGGAGAATGAAAATGACCTAAATGTTAATCCAATGACACAACTCAACTTATTGGATGCACAAGATTGGTTAAAAACCCTAATTGGACAAGAATAAGCCTAGGGAGGACGAAAATGACCTTATTGATCATCCAATGACACAAACACACCTATTGGATGCACAAGATTGGGCAAAAACCCTAGTTGGACAAGAACATGCCTAGGGAGGACGAAAATGACCTAATTGATCATCCAATGACACTAATAAACTTATTGGATGCACAAGATTGGTTAAAAACCCTAATTGGACAAGAAAAAGCCTAGGGAGGACGAAAATGACCTAATTGATCATCCAATGACACAAACACACCTATTGGATGCACAAGATTGGTTAAAAACCCTAATTGGACAAGAATATGCCTAGGGAGGACGAAAATGACCTAATTGATCATCCAATGACACAAACACACCTATTGGATGCACAAGATTGGTTAAAAACCCTAATTGGACAACAATATGCCTATGGAGGACGAATATGACCTGAATGTTAAACCAATAACACAAATGAACATATTGGATGCACAAGATTGGTTAAAAACCCTAATTGGACAAGAATAAGCCTAGGGAGAACGAAAATGACCTAAATGTTAATCCGATGACACAACTCAACTTATTGGATGCACAAGATTGGTTAAAAACCCTAATTTGACAAGAATAAGCCTAGGGAGGACGAAAATGACCTAATTGATAATCCAATGACACAAACACACCTATTGGATGCACAAGATTGGTTAAAAACCCTAGTTGGACAAGAATATGCCTAGGGAGGACGAAAATGACCTAATTGATCATCCAATGACACAAATGAACTTATTGGATGCACAAGATTTGTTAAAAACCCTAATTGGACAAGAATAAGCCTAGGGAGGAAGAAAATGACCTAATTGATCATCCAATGACACAAACACACCTATTGGATGCACAAGATTGGTTAAAAACCCTAATTGGACAAGAATATGCCTAGGGAGGACGAAAATGACCTAAATTGATCATCCAATGACACAAACACACCTATTGGATGCACAAGAGTGGTTAAAAACCCTAATTGGACAAGAATATGCCTAGGGAGGACGAAAATGACCTAAATGTTAATCCAATGACACAAATGAACTTATTGGAAGCACAAGATTGGTTAAAAACCCTAATTGGACAAGAATAAGCCTAGGGAGGATCAAAGTGACCTAATTGATCATCCAATGAGATAAACACACCTATTGGATGCACAAGATTGGTTAAAAACCCTAATTGGACAAGAATAAGCCTAGGGAGGACGAAAATGACCTAATTGATCATCCAATGACACAAACACACCTATTGAATGCACAAGATTGGTTAAAAACCCTAATTGGACAAGAATATGCCTAGGGAGGACGAATATGACCTAAATTGATCATCCAATGACACAAACACACCTATTGGATGCACAAGTGTGGTTAAAAACCCTAATTGGACAAGAATAATCCTAGGGAGAATGAAAATGACCTAAATGTTAATCCAATGACCCAACTCAACTTATTGGATGCACTAGATTGGTTAAAACCCCTAATTTGACAAGAATAAGCCTAGGGAAGACGAAAATGACCTAATTGATCATCTAATGACACAAACACACCTATTGGATGCACAAGATTGGTTAAAAACCCTAATTGGACAAGAATAAGCCTAGGGAGGACGAAAATGACCTAATTGATCATCCAATGACACAAACACACCTATTGAATGCACAAGATTGGTTAAAAACCCTAATTGGACAAGAATATGCCTAGGGAGGACGAATATGACCTAAATGTTAATTCAATGACAAAACGAACTTATTGGATGCACAACATTGGTTAAAAACCCTAATTGGACAAGAATAAGCCTAGGGAGGACGAAATTAACCTAATTGATCATCCAATGACACAAACACACCTATAGGATGCACAAGATTGGTTAAAAACCCTAATTGGACAAGAATATGCCTAGGGAGGACGAATATGACCTAAATGTTAATTCAATGACAAAAACGAACTTATTGGATGCACAAGATTGGTTAAAAACCCTAATTGGACAAGAATAAGCCTAGGGAGGACGAAAATGGCCTAATTGATCATCCAATGACACAAACACACCTATTGGATGCACAAGATTGGTTAAAAACCCTAATTGGACAAGAATATGCCTACGGAGGACGAAAATGACCTAATTGATCATCCAATGACACAAACACACCTATTGGATGCACAAGATTCGTTAAAAACCCTAATTGGACAAGAATAAGCCTAGGGAGGACGAAAATGACCTAATTGATCATCCAATGACACAAACACACCTATTGGATGCACAAGATTGGTTAAAAACCCTAATTGGACAAGAATATGCCTAGGGAGGACGAAAATGACCTAATTGGTCATCCAATGACACAAACACACCTATTGGATGCACAAGATTGGTTAAAAACCCTAATTGGACAAGAATAAGCCTAGGGAGGACGAAAATAACCTAATTGATCATCCAATGACACAAACACACCTATTGGATGCACAAGATTGGTTAAAAACCCTAATTGGACAAGAATATGCCTAGGCAGGACGAAAATGATCTAAATGTTAATCCAATGACACAAATGAACTTATTGGATGCACAAGATTGGTTAAAAACCCTAATTGGACAAGAATAAGCCTAGGGAGGACGAAAATGACCTAATTGATCATCCAATGACACAAACACACCTATTGGATGCACAAGATTGGTTAAAAACCCTAATTGGACAAGAATATGCCTAGGGAGGACGAAAATGACCTAATTGATCATCCAATGACACAAACACACCTATTGGATGCAGAAGATTGGTTAAAAACCCTAATTGGACAATAATATGCGTAGGGAGGACGAAAATGACCTAAATATTAATTCAATGACACAAACAAACTTATTGGATTCACAAGATTGGTTAAAAACCCTAATTGGGCAAGAATAGGCCTAGGGAGGACGAAAATGACCTAATTGATCATCCAATGACACAAACACACCTATTGGATGCACAAGATTGGTTAAAAACCCTAATTGGACAAGAATAAGCCTAGGGAGGACGAAAATGACCTAATTGATCATCCAATGACACAAACACACCTATTGGATGCACAAGATTGGTTAAAAACCCTAATTGGACAAGAATATGCCTAGGGAGGACGAAAATGACCTAATTGATCATCCAATGACACAAACACACCTATTGGATGCACAAGATTGGTTAAAAACCCTAATTGGACAAGAATATGCCTAGGGAGGACGAAAATGACCTAATTGATCATCCAATGACACAAACACACCTATTGGATGCACAAGATTGGTCTAAAACTCTAATTGGAGAAGAATATGCCTAAGGAGGACGAAAATGACCTAAATGTTAATCCAATGACACAAATGAACGTATTGGATGCACAAGATTGGTTAAAAACCCTAATTGGACAAGAATAAGCCTAGGGACGACGAGAATGACCTAAACGTTAATCCAATGACACAACTCAACTTATTGGAAGCACAAGATTGGTTAAAAACCCTAATTGGATAAGAATAAGCCTAGGGAGGACGAAAATGACCTAATTGATCATCCAATGACACAAACACACCTATTGGATGCACAAGATTGGTTAAAAACCCTAATTGGACAAGAATATGCCTAGGGAGGACGAAAATGACCTAATTGATCATCCAATGACACAAACACACCTATTGGATGCACAAGATTGGTTAAAAACCCTAATTGGACAAGAATATCCCTAGGGAGGACGAAAATGACCCAATTGATCATCCAATGACACAAACAAACCTATTGGATGCACAAGATTGGTTAAAAACCCTAATTGGACCAGAATATGCCTAGGGAGGACGAAAATGACCTAATTGATCATCCAATGACACAAACACACCTATTGGATGCACAAGATTCGTTAAAAACCCTAATTGGACAAGAATATGCCTAGGGAGGACGAAAATGACCTAAATGTTAATCCAATGACACAAATGAACTTATTAGATGTACAAGATTGGTTAAAAACCCTAATTGGACAAGAATAAGTCTAGGGAGGACGAAAATGACCTAATTGATCATCCAATGACACAAACACACCTATTGGAAGCACAAGATTGGTTAAAAACCCTAATTGGACAAGAATAAGCGTAGGGAGAACGAAAATGACCTAAATATTAATCCAATGACACAACTCAACTTATTGGATGCACAAGATTGGTTAAAAACCCTAATTGGACAAGAATAAGCCTAGGGAGGACGAAAATGACCTAATTGATCATCCAATGACACAAACACACCTATTGGATGCACAAGATTGGTTAAAAACCCTAATTGGACAAGAATATGCCTAGGGAGGACGAAAATGACCCAAATATTAATTCAATGACACAAACAAAGTTATTGGATGCACAAGATTGGTTAAAAACCCTAATTGGACAAGAATAAGCCTAGGGAGGACGAAAATGACCTAATTGATCATCCAATGACACAAACACACCTATTGGATGCACAAGATTGGTTAAAAACCCTAATTGGACAAGAACAAGCCTAGGGAGGACGAAAATGACCTAAATGTTAATCCAATGACACAAACACACCTATTGGATGCACAACATTGGTTAAAAACCCTAATTGGACTAGAATAAGCTTAGGGAGGACGAAAATGACCTAATTGATCATCCAATGTCACAAACACACCTATTGGAAGCACAAGATTGGTTAAAAACCCTAATTGGACAAGAATATGACTAGGAAGGACGAAAATGACCTAAATGTTAATCCAATGACAGAAATGAACTTATTGGATGCACAAGATTGGTTAAAAACCCTAATTGGACAAGAATAAGCCTAGGGAGGACGAAAATGACCTAATTGATCATCCAATGACACAAACACACCTATTGGATGCACAAGATTGGTTAAAAACCCTAATTGGACAAGAATATGCCTAGGGAGGAGGAAAATGACCTAAAAATTAATTCAATGACACAAACAAAGTTATTGGATGCACAAGATTGGTTAAAAACCCTAATTGGACAAGAATAAGCCTAGGGAGGACGAAAATGACCTAATTGATCATCCAATGACACAAACACACCTATTGGATGCACAAGATTGGTTAAAAACCCTAATTAAACAAGAATATGCCTAGGGAGGACGAAAATTACCTAAATGTTAATTCAATGACACAAATGAACTTATTGGATGCACAAGATTGGTTAAAAACCCTAATTGGACAAGAATAAGCCTAGGGAGGACGAAAATGACCTAATTGATCATCCAATGACACAAACACACCTATTGGATGCACAAGATTGGTTAAAAACCCTAACTGGACAAGAATATGCCTAGGGAGGACGAAAATGACCTAATTGATCATCCAATGACACAAACACACCTATTGGATGCACAAGATTGGTTAAAAACACTAATTGGACAAGAATAAGCCTAGAGAGGACGAAAATGACCTAATTGATCATCCAATGACACAAACACTTCTATTGGATGCACAAGATTGGTTGAAAACCCTAATTGGACAAGAATAAGCCTGGGGAGGAAGAAAATGACCTAATTTATTATCCAATGACAAAAACACACATATTGGATGCACAAGATTGGTTAAAAACCCTAATTGGACAAGAATAAGCCTATGGAGGACGAAAATGACCAAATTGATCATCCAATGACACAAACACACCTATTGGGTGCACAAGATTGATTAAAAACCCTAATTGGACAAGAATATGCCTAGGGAGGACGAAAATGACCTAAATATTAATTCAATGACACAAACAAAGTTATTGGATGCACAAGATTGGTTAAAAACCCTAATTGGACAAGAATAAGCCTAGGGAGGACGAAAATGACCTAATTGATCATCCAATGACACAAACACACCTATTGGATGCACAAGATTGGTTAAAAACCCTAATTGGACAACAATATGCCTAGGGAGGACGAATATGACCTAAATGTTAATCCAATAACACAAATGAACTTATTCGATGCACAAGATGGGTTAAAAACCCTAATTGGACAAGAATATGCCTAGGGAGAACGAAAATGACCTAAATGTTAATCCAATGACACAACTCAACTTATTGGATGCACAAGATTGGTTAAAAACCCTAATTGGACAAGAATAAGCCTAGGGAGGACGAAAATGACCTAATTGATCATCCAATGACACAAACACACCTATTGGATGCACAAGATTGGTTAAAAACCCTAATTGGACAAGAATGTGCCTAGGGAGGACGTAAATGACCTAAATATTAATTCAATGACACAAACAAAGTTATTGGATGCACAAGATTGGTAAAAAACCCTAATTGGAAAAGAATAAGCCTAGGGAGGACGAAAATGACCTAATTGATCATCCAATGACACAAACACACCTATTGGAAGCATAAGATTGGTTAAAAACCCTAATTGGACAAGAATATGCCTAGGGAGGACGAAAATGACCTAAATGTTAATCCAATGACACAAATGAACTTATTGGATGCACAAGAGTGGTTAAAAACCCTAATTGGACAAGAATAAGCCTAGGGAGGACGAAAATGACCTAATTGATCATCCAATGACACAAACACACCTATTGGATGCACAAGATTGGTTAAAAACCCTAATTGGACAAGAATATGCCTAGGGAGGACGAAAAAGACCTAATTGATCATCCAATGACACAAATGAACGTATTGGATGCACAAGATTAGTTAAAAACCCTAATTGGACAAGAATATGCCTAGGGAGGACGAAAATAACCTAATTGATCATCCAATGACACAAACACACCTATTGGATGCACAAGATTGGTTAAAAACCCTAATTGGACAAGAATATGCCTAGGGAGGACGAAAATGACATAAATGTTAATCCAATGACACAAATGAACTTATTGGATGCACAAGATTGGTTAAAAACCCTAATTGGACAAGAATAAGCCTAGGGAGGACGAAAATGACCTAATTGATCATTCAATGAAACAAACACACCTATTGGATGCACAAGATTGGTTAAAAACCCTAATTGGACAAGAATAAGCCTTGGGAGGACGAAAATGACCTAAATGTTAATCCAATGACACCACTCAACTTATTGGATGCACAAGATTGGTTAAAAACCCTAATTGGACAACAATAAGCCTAGGGAGGACGAAAATGACCTAATTGATCATCCAATGACACAAACACACCTATTGGATGCACAAGATTGGTTAAAAACCCTAATTGGGCAAGAATATGCCTAGGGAGGACGAAAATGACCTAAATTGATCATCCAATGACACAAACACACCTATTGGATGCACAAGAGTGGTTAAAAACCCTAATTGGACAAGAATATGCCTAGGGAGGACGAAAATGACCTAAATGTTAATCCAATGACACAAATTAACTTATTGGATGCACAAGATTGGTTAAAAACCCTAATTGGACAAGAATAAGCCTAGGGAGGATCAAAGTGACCTAATTGATCATCCAATTAGATAAACACAACTATTAAATGCACAAGATTGGTTAAAAACCGTAATTGGACAAGAATATGCCTAGGGAGGACGAAAATGACCTAAATGTGAATCCAATGACACAAATGAACTTATTGGATGCACAAGATTGGTTAAAAACGTAATTGGACAATTATAAGCCTAGGGAGAATGAAAATGACCTAAATGTTAATCAAATGACCCAACTCAACTTATTGGATGCACTAGATTGGTTAAAAACCCTAATTGGACAAGAATAAGCCTAGGGAGGACGAAAATGACCTAATTGATCATCCAATGACACAAACACACCTATTGGATGCACAAGATTGGTTAAAAACCCTAATTGGACAAGAATATGCCTAGGGAGGACGAAAATGACCTAAATGTTAATCCAATGACACAACTGAACTTATTGGATGCACAAGATTGGTTAAAAACCCTAATTGGACAAGAATAAGCCTAGGGAGGACGAAAATGACGTAAATGCTAATCCAATGACACAACTCAACTTATTGGATGCACAAGATTGGTTAAAAACCCTAATTGGGCAAGAATAAGCCTAGGCAGGACGAAAATGACCTAATTGATCATCCAATGACACAAACACACCTATTGGATGCACAAGATTGGTTAAAAACCCTAATTGGACAAGAATAAGCCTAGGGAGGACGAAAATGAGCTAATTGATCATCCAATGACACAAACACACCTATTGGATGCACAAGATTGGTTAATAACCCTATTTGGACAAGAATATGCCTAGGGAGGACGAAAATGACCTAATTGATCATCCAATGACACAAACACACCTATTGGATGCACAAGATTGGTTAAAAACCCTAATTGGACAAGAATATGCATAGGGAGGACGAAAATGAGCTAAATATTAATTGATTGACTCAAACAAAGTTATTGGATGCACAAGATTGGTTCAAAACCCTAATTGGACAAGAATAAGCCTAGGGAGGATGAAAATGACGTAATTGATCATCCAATGACACAAACACACCTATTGGAAGCATAAGATTGGTTAAAAACCCTAATTGGACAAGAATATGCCTAGGGAGGACGAAAATGACCTAAATGTTAATCCAATGACACAAATGAACTTATTGGATGCACAAGAGTGGTTAAAAACCCTAATTGGACAAGAATAAGCCTAGGGAGGACGAAAATGACCTAATTGATCATCCAATGACACAAACACACCTATTGGATGCACAAGATTGGTTAAAAACCCTAATTGGACAAGAATATGCCTAGGGAGGACGTAAATGACCTAAATATTAACTCAATGACATAAACAAAGTTGTTGGATGCACAAGATTGGTTAAAAACCCTAATTGGACAAGAATAAGCCTAGGGAGGACGAAAATGACCTAATTGATCATCCAATGACACAAACACACCTATTGGATGCACAAGATTGGTTAAAAACCCTAATTGGACAAGAATAAGCCCAGGGAGGACGAAAATGACCTAATTGATCATCCAATGACACAAACACAACTATTAGATGCACAAGATTGGTTTAAAACCCTAGTTGGACAAGAATATGCCTAGGGAGGACGAAAATGACCTAATTGATCATCCAATGACACAAATGAACTTATTGGATGCACAAGATTGGTTAAAAACCCTAATTGGACAAGAATAAGCCTAAGGAGGACGAAAATGACCTAATTGATCATCCAATGACACAAACACACCTATTGGAAGCACATGATTGGTTAAAAACCCTAATTGGACAAGAATATGCCTAGGGAGGACGATAATGACCTAACTGTTAATCCAATGACACAAATGAACTTATTGGATGCACAAGATTGGTTAAAAACCCTAATTGGACAAGAATAAGCCTAGGGAGGGCGAAAATGACCTAATTGATCATCCAATGACACAAACACACCTATTGGAAGCACAAGATTTGTTAAAAACACTAATTGGACAAGAATATGCCTAGGGAGGACGAAAATGACCTAAATATTAATTCAATGACACAAACAAATTTATTGGATGCACAAGATTGGTTAAAAACCCTAATTGGCCAAGAATAAGCCTAGGGAGGACGAAAATGACCTAATTGATCATCCAATGACACAAACACACCTATTGGAAGCACAAGATTGGTTAAAAACCCTAATTGAACAAGAATATGCCTAGGGAGGACGAAAATGACCTAAATGTTAATCCAATGACACAAATGAACTTATTGGATGCACAAGATTGGTTAAAAACCCTAATTGGACAAGAATAAGCCAATGGAGGACGAAAATGACCTAATTGATTATCCAATGACACAAACACACCTATTGGATGCACAAGATTGGTTAAAAACACTAATTGGACAAGAATATGCCTAGGGAAGACGAAAATGAACTAATTGATCATCCAATGACACAAACACACCTATTGGATGCACAAGATTGGTTAAAAACCCTAATTGGACAAGAATAAGCCTAGGGAGGACGAAAATGACCTAATTGATCATCCAATGACACAAACACACCTATTGGATGCACAAGATCAGTGAAAAACCCTAGTTGGACAAGAATATGCCTAGGGAGGACGAAAATGACCTAATTGATCATTCAATGACACAAATGAACTTATTGGATGCACAAGATTGGTTAAAAACCCTAATTGGACAAGAATAAGCCTAGGGAGGACGAAAATGACCTAATTGATCATCCAATGACACAAACACACCTATTGGATGCACAAGATTGGTTAAAAACCCTAATTGGACAAGAATAAGCCTAGGGAGGACGAAAATGACCTAATTGATCATCCATTGCCACAAACACACCTATGGGATGCACAAGATTGGTTAAAAACCCTAATTGGACAAGAATATGCCTTGGGAGGACGAAAATGACCTAATTGGTCATCCAATGACACAAACACACCTATTGGATGCAAAAGATTGGTTAAAAACCCTAATTGGACAAGAATAAGCCTAGGGAGGACGAAAATGACCTAATTGATCATCCAATGACACAAACACACCTATTGGATGCACAAGATTGGTTAAAAACCCTAATTGGACAAGAATAAGCCTAGGGAGGACGAAAATGACCTAATTGATCATCCAATGACACAAACACACCTATTGGATGCACAAGATTGGTTAAAAACCCTAATTGGACAAGAATATGCCTAGGGAGGACGAAAATGACCTAATTGATCATCCAATGACACAAACACACCTATTGGATGCATAAGATTGGTTAAAAACCCTAATTGGACAAGAATATGCTTAGGGAGGACGAAAATGACCTAAATATTAATTTAATGACACAAACAAACTTATCGGATGCACAAGATTGGTTAAAAACCCTAATTGGACAAGAAAAAGCCTAGGGAGGACGAAAATGACCTAATTGATCATCCAATAACACATACACACCTATTAGATGCACAAGATTGGTTAAAAACCCTAATTGGACAAGAATAAGCCTAGGGAGGACGAAAATGACCTAATTGATCATCCAATGACACAAACACACCTATTGGATGCACAAGATTGGTTAAAAACCCTAATTGGACAAGAATAAGCCTAGGGAGGACATAAATGACCTAATTGATCATCTAATGACACAAACACACCTATTGGATGCACAAGATTGGTTTAAAACCCAAGATGGACAAGAATATGCCTAGGGAGGACGAAAATGACCTAATTGATCATCCAATGACACAAATGAACTTATTGAATGCACAAGATTGGTTAAAAACCCTAATTGGACAAGAATAAGCCTAGGGAGGACGAAAATGACCTAGTTGATCATCCAATGACACAAACACACCTATTGGATGCACAAGATTGGTTAAAAACCCTAATTGGACAAGAATAAGCCTAGTGAGGACGAAAATGACCTAATTGATCATCCAATGACACAAACACACCTATTCGAAGCACAAGATTGGTTAAAAACACTAGTTGGACAAGAATATGCCTAGGGAGGACGAAAATGACCTAATTGATCATCCAATGACACAAATGAACTTATTGGATGCACAAGATTGGTTAAAAACCCTAATTGGACAAGAATAAGCATAGAAAGGACGAAAATGACCTAATTGATCATCCAATGACACAAACACACCTATTGGATGCACAAGATTGGTTAAAAACCCTAATTGGACAAGAATATGCCTAGGGAGGACGAAAATGACCTAAATGTTAATCCAATGACACAAATGAACTTATTGGATGCACAAGATTGGTTAAAAACCCTAGTTGGACAAGAATAAGCCTAGGTAGGACAAAAATAACCTAATTGATCATCCAATGACACAAACACACCTATTGGATGCACAAGATTGGTTAAAAACCCTAATTGGACAAGAATATGCCTAGGGAGGACGAAAATGACCTAATTGATCATCCAATGACACAAACACACCTATTAGATGACAAGATTGGTTCAAAACCCTAGTTGGACAAGAATATGCCTAGGGAGGACGAAAATGACCTAATTGATCATCCAATGACACAAATGAACTTATTGGATGCACAAGATTGGTTAAAAACCCTAATTGGACAAGAATAAGCCTAGGGAGGACGAAAATGACCTAATTGATCATCCAATGACACAAACACACCTATTGGATGCACAAGATTGGTTAAAAACCCTAATTGGACAAGAATATGCCTAGGGAGGACGAAAATGACCTAAATGTTAATCCAATGACAGAAATGAACTTATTGGATGCACAAGATTGGTTAAAAACCCTAATTGGACAAGAATAAGCCTAGGGAGGACGAAAATGACCTAATTGATCATCCAAAGACACAAACACATCTATTGGATGCACAAGATTGGTTAAAAACCCTAGTTGGACAAGAATATACCTAGGGAGGACGAAAATGACCTAATTGATCATCCAATGACACAAATGAACTTATTGGATGCACAAGATTGGTTAAAAACCCTAATTGGACAAGAATAAGCCTAGGGAGGACGAAAATGACCTAATTGATCATCCAATGACACAAACACACCTATTGGAAGCACAAGATTGGTTAAAAACACTAATTGGACAAGAATATGCCTAGGGAGGACGAAAATGACCTAAATGTTAATCCAATGACACAAATGAACTTATTGGATGCACAAGATTGATTAAAAATCCTAATTGGACAAGAATAAGCCTAGGGAGGACGAAAATGACCTAATTGATCATCCAATGACACAAACACACCTATTGGATGCACAAGATTGGTTAAAAACCCTAATTGGACAAGAATATGCCTAGGGAAGACGAAAATGACCTAAATGTTAATCCAATGACATAAATGAACTTATTGGATGCACAAGATTGGTTAAAAACCCTAATTGGACAAGAATAAGCCTAGGGAGGACGAAAATGACCTAATTGATCATCCAATGACACAAACACACCTATTGGATGCACAAGATTGGTTAAAAACCCTAATTGGACAAGAATATGCCTAGGGAGGACGAAAATGACCTAAATGTTAATCCAATGACACAAATGAACTTATTGGATGCACAAGATTGGTAAAAAACCCTAATTGGACAAGAATAAGCCTAGGGAGAACGAAAATGACCTAAATGTTAATCCAATGACACAACTCAACTTATTGGATGCACAAGATTGGTTAAAAACCCTAATTGGACAAGAATAAGCCTAAGTAGGACGAAAATGACCTAATTAATCATCCAATAACACAAACACACCTATTGGATGCACAAGATTGGTTAAAAACCCTAATTGGACAAGAATAAGCCTAGGGAGAATGAAAATGACCTAAATGTTAATCCAATGACACAACTCAACTTATTGGATGCACAAGATTGGTTAAAAACCCTAATTGGACAAGAATAAGCCTAGGGAGGACGAAAATGACCTAATTGATCATCCAATGACACAAACACACCTATTGGATGCACAAGATTGGTTAAAAACCCTAATTGGACAAGAATATGACTAGGGAGAACGAAAATGACCTAAATGTTAATCCAATGACACAACTCAACTTATTGGATGCACAAGATTGGTTAAAAACCCTAATTGGACAAGAATAAGCCTAGGGAGGACGAAAATGACCTAATTGATGATCCAATGACACAAACACACCTATTGGATGCACAAGATTGGTTAAAAACCCTAACTGGACAAGAATATGCCTAGGTAGGACGAAAATCACCTAATTGATCATCCAATGACACAAACACACCTATTGGATGCACAAGATTGGTTAAAAACCCTAATTGGACAAGAATATGCCTAGGGAGGACGAAAATGACCTAATTGATCATCCAATGACACAAACACACCTATTGGATGCACAAGATTGGTTAAAAACCCTAATTGGACAAGAATATGCCTAGGGAAGACGAATATGACCTAAATGTTAATCAAATAACACAAATGAACTTATTGGATGCACAAGATTGGTTAAAAACCGTAATTGGACAAGAATAAGCCTAGGGAGAACGAAAATGACCTAAATGTTAATCCAATGACACAACTCAACTTATTGGATGCACAAGATTGGTTAAAAACCCTAATTGGACAAGAATAAGCCTAGGGAGGACGAAAATAACCTAATTGATCATCCAATGACACAAACACACCTATTGGATGCACAAGATTGGTTAAAAACTCTAATTGGACAAGAATATGCCTAGGGAGGACGAAAATGACCTAATTGATCATCCAATGACACAATCACACCTATTGGACGCACAAGATCGATTAAAAACCCTAATTGGACAAGAATAAGCCTAGGGAGGACGAAAATGACCTAATTGATCATCCAATGACACAAACACACCTATTGGATCCACAAGATTTGTTAAAAACTCTAATTGGACAAGAATATGCTTAGGCAGGACGAAAATGACCTAATTGATCATCCAATGACACAAACACACCTATTGGAGGCACAAGATCGGTTAAAAACCCTAATTGGACAAGAATAAGCCTAGGGAGGAAGAAAATGACCTAATTGATCATCCAATGACACAAACACACCTATTGGATGCACAAGATTGGTTAAAAACCCTAATTGGACAAGAATATGCCTAGGGAGGACGAAAATTACCTAATTGATCATCCAATGACACAAATGAACTTATTGGATGCACAAGATTAGTTAAAAACCCTAATTGGACAAGAATATGCGTAGGGAGGACGAAAATAACCTAATTGATCATCCAATGACACAAACACACCTATTGGATGCACAAGATTGGTTAAAAACCCTAATTGCACAAGAATATGCCTAGGGAGGACGAAAATGACCTAAATGTTAATCCAATGACACAACTGAACTTATTGGATGCACAAGATTGGTTAAAAACCCTAATTGGACAAGAATAAGCCTAGGGAGGACGAAAATGACCTAAATGCTAATCCAATGACACAACTCAACTTATTGGATGCACAAGATTGGTTAAAAACCCTAATTGGGCAAGAATAAGCCTAGGCAGGACGAAAATGACCTAATTGATCATCCAATGACACAAACACACCTATTGGATGCACAAGATTGGTTAAAAACCCTAATTGGACAAGAATAAGCCTAGGGAGGACGAAAATGAGCTAATTGATCATCCAATGACACAAACACACCTATTGGATGCACAAGATTGGTTAATAACCCTATTTGGACAAGAATATGCCTAGGGAGGACGAAAATGACCTAATTGATCATCCAATGACACAAACACACCTATTGGATGCACAAGATTGGTTAAAAACCCTAATTGGACAAGAATATGCATAGGGAGGACGAAAATGAGCTAAATATTAATTGATTGACACAAACAAAGTTATTGGATGCACAAGATTGGTTCAAAACCCTAATTGGACAAGAATAAGCCTATGGAGGACGAAAATGACGTAATTGATCATCCAATGACACAAACACACCTATTGGAAGCATAAGATTGGTTAAAAACCCTAATTGGACAAGAATATGCCTAGGGAGGACGAAAATGACCTAAATGTTAATCCAATGACACAAATGAACTTATTGGATGCACAAGAGTGGTTAAAAACCCTAATTGGACAAGAATAAGCCTAGGGAGGACGAAAATGACCTAATTGATCATCCAATGACACAAACACACCTATTGGATGCACAAGATTGGTTAAAAACCCTAATTGGACAAGAATATGCCTAGGGAGGACGAAAATGACCTAAATATTAATTCAATGACACAAACAAAGTTATTGGATGCACAAGATTGGTTAAAAACCCTAATTGGACAAGAATAAGTCTAGGGAGGACGAAAATGACCTAATTGATCATCCAATGACGCAAATGAACTTATTGGATGCACAAGATTGGTTAAAAACCCTAATTGGACAAGAATAAGCCTAGGGAGGACGAAAATGACCTAATTGATCATCCAATGACACAAACACACCTATTGGATGCACAAGATTGGTTAAAAACACTCATTGGACAAGAATATGCCTAGGGAGGGCGAAAATGACCTAAATATTAATTCAATGACACAAACAAAGTTATTGGATGCACAAGATTGGTTAAAAACCCTAATTGGACAAGAATAAGCCCAGGGAGGACGAAAATGACCTAATTGATCATCCAATGACACAAACACACCTATTGGATGCACAAGATTGGTTAAAAACCATAATTGGACAAGAATATGCCTAGGGAGGACGAAAATGACCTAAATATTAATTCAATGACACAAACAAAGTTATTGGATGCACAAGATTGGTTAAAAACCCTAATTTGACAAGAATAAGCCTAGGGAGGACGAAAATGACCTAATTGATCATCCAATGACACAAACACACCTATTGGATGCACAAGATTGGTTAAAAACCCTAATTGGACAAGAATATGCCTAGGGAGGACGAAAATGACCTAAATGTTAATCCAATGACACAAATGAACTTATTGGTTGCACAAGATTGGTTAAAAACCCTAATTGGACATGAATAAGCCTAGGGAGGACGAAAATGACCTAATTGATCATCCAATGACACAAACACACCTATTGGATGCACATGATTGGTTAAAAACCCTAATTGGACAAGAATATGCCTAGGGAGGACGAAAATGACCTAAATATTAATTCAATGACACAAACAAAGTTATTGGATGCACAAGATTGGTTAAAAACCCTAATTTGACAAGAATAAGCCTAGGGAGAAAGAAAATGACCTAATTGATCATCCAATGACACAAACACACCTATTGGATGCACAAGATTGGTTAAAAACCCTAATTGAACAAGAATATGCCTAGGGAGGACGAAAATGACCTAAATATTAATTCAATGACACAAACAAAGTTATTGGATGCACAAGATTGGTTAAAAACCCTAATTTGACAAGAATAAGTCTAGGAAGGACGAAAATGACCTAATTGATCATCCAATGACACAAACACACCTATTGGATGCACAAGATTGGTTAAAAACCCTAATTGGACAAGAATATGCCTAGGGAGGACGAAAATGACCTAAATATTAATTCAATGACACAAACAAAGTTATTGGATGCACAAGATTGATTAAAAACCCTAATTTGACAAGAATAAGTCTAGGTAGGACGAAAATGACCTAATTGATCATCCAATGACACAAACACACCTATTGGATGCACAAGATTGGTTAAAAACCCTAATTGGACATGAATAAGCCTAGGGACGACGGAAACGACCTAATTGATCATCCAATGACACAAACACACCTATTGGATGCACAAGATTGGTTAAAAACCCTAATTGGACAAGAATAAGCCTAGGGAAGACGATAATGACCTAATTGATCATCCAATGACACAAACACACCTATTGGATGCACAAGATTGGTTAAAAACCCTAATTGGACAAGAATATGCCTAGGGAGGACGAAAATGACCTAATTGATCATCCAATGACACAAACACACCTATTGGATGCACAAGATTGGTTAAAAACCCTAATTGGACAAGAATATGCCTAGGGAGGACGAAAATGACCTAAATATTAATTCAATGACACAAACAAACTTATTGGATGCACAAGATTGGTTAAAAACCCTAATTGGATAATAATATGCCTAGGGAGGACGAAAATGACCTAATTGATCATCCAATGACACTAATGAACTTATTGGATGCACAAGATTGGTTAAAAACCCTAATTGGACAAGAATAAGCCTAGGGAGGACGAAAATGACCTAATTGATCATCCAATGACACAAACACACCTATTGGATGCACAAGATTGGTTAAAAACCCTAATTGGACAAGAATATGCCTAGGGAGGACGAAAATGACCTAATTGATCATCCAATGACACAAACACACCTATTGGATGCACAAGATTGTTAAAAACCCTAATTGGATAAGAATATGCCTAGGGAGGATGAAAATGACCTAATTGATCATCCAATGACACAAACACACCTATTGGATGCACAAGATTGGTTAAAAACCCTAATTGGACAAGAATAAGCCTAGGGAGGACGAAAATGACCTAATTGATGATCCAATGACACAAACACACCTATTGGATGCACAAGATTGGTTAAAAACCCTAACTGGACAAGAATATGCCTAGGTAGGACGAAAATCACCTAATTGATCATCCAATGACACAAACACACCTATTGGATGCACAAGATTGGTTAAAAACCCTAATTGGACAAGAATATGCCTAGGGAGGACGAAAATGACCTAATTGATCATCCAATGACACAAACACACCTATTGGATGCACAAGATTGGTTAAAAACCCTAATTGGACAAGAATATGCCTAGGGAAGACGAATATGACCTAAATGTTAATCAAATAACACAAATGAACTTATTGGATGCACAAGATTGGTTAAAAACCGTAATTGGACAAGAATAAGCCTAGGGAGAACGAAAATGACCTAAATGTTAATCCAATGACACAACTCAACTTATTGGATGCACAAGATTGGTTAAAAACCCTAATTGGACAAGAATAAGCCTAGGGAGGACGAAAATAACCTAATTGATCATCCAATGACACAAACACACCTATTGGATGCACAAGATTGGTTAAAAACTCTAATTGGACAAGAATATGCCTAGGGAGGACGAAAATGACCTAATTGATCATCCAATGACACAATCACACCTATTGGACGCACAAGATCGATTAAAAACCCTAATTGGACAAGAATAAGCCTAGGGAGGACGAAAATGACCTAATTGATCATCCAATGACACAAACACACCTATTGGATCCACAAGATTTGTTAAAAACTCTAATTGGACAAGAATATGCTTAGGCAGGACGAAAATGACCTAATTGATCATCCAATGACACAAACACACCTATTGGAGGCACAAGATCGGTTAAAAACCCTAATTGGACAAGAATAAGCCTAGGGAGGAAGAAAATGACCTAATTGATCATCCAATGACACAAACACACCTATTGGATGCACAAGATTGGTTAAAAACCCTAATTGGACAAGAATATGCCTAGGGAGGACGAAAATTACCTAATTGATCATCCAATGACACAAATGAACTTATTGGATGCACAAGATTAGTTAAAAACCCTAATTGGACAAGAATATGCGTAGGGAGGACGAAAATAACCTAATTGATCATCCAATGACACAAACACACCTATTGGATGCACAAGATTGGTTAAAAACCCTAATTGCACAAGAATATGCCTAGGGAGGACGAAAATGACCTAAATGTTAATCCAATGACACAACTGAACTTATTGGATGCACAAGATTGGTTAAAAACCCTAATTGGACAAGAATAAGCCTAGGGAGGACGAAAATGACCTAAATGCTAATCCAATGACACAACTCAACTTATTGGATGCACAAGATTGGTTAAAAACCCTAATTGGGCAAGAATAAGCCTAGGCAGGACGAAAATGACCTAATTGATCATCCAATGACACAAACACACCTATTGGATGCACAAGATTGGTTAAAAACCCTAATTGGACAAGAATAAGCCTAGGGAGGACGAAAATGAGCTAATTGATCATCCAATGACACAAACACACCTATTGGATGCACAAGATTGGTTAATAACCCTATTTGGACAAGAATATGCCTAGGGAGGACGAAAATGACCTAATTGATCATCCAATGACACAAACACACCTATTGGATGCACAAGATTGGTTAAAAACCCTAATTGGACAAGAATATGCATAGGGAGGACGAAAATGAGCTAAATATTAATTGATTGACTCAAACAAAGTTATTGGATGCACAAGATTGGTTCAAAACCCTAATTGGACAAGAATAAGCCTAGGGAGGATGAAAATGACGTAATTGATCATCCAATGACACAAACACACCTATTGGAAGCATAAGATTGGTTAAAAACCCTAATTGGACAAGAATATGCCTAGGGAGGACGAAAATGACCTAAATGTTAATCCAATGACACAAATGAACTTATTGGATGCACAAGAGTGGTTAAAAACCCTAATTGGACAAGAATAAGCCTAGGGAGGACGAAAATGACCTAATTGATCATCCAATGACACAAACACACCTATTGGATGCACAAGATTGGTTAAAAACCCTAATTGGACAAGAATATGCCTAGGGAGGACGTAAATGACCTAAATATTAACTCAATGACATAAACAAAGTTGTTGGATGCACAAGATTGGTTAAAAACCCTAATTGGACAAGAATAAGCCTAGGGAGGACGAAAATGACCTAATTGATCATCCAATGACACAAACACACCTATTGGATGCACAAGATTGGTTAAAAACCCTAATTGGACAAGAATAAGCCCAGGGAGGACGAAAATGACCTAATTGATCATCCAATGACACAAATACACCTATTGGATGCACAAGATTGGTTAAAAACCCTAGTTGGACAAGAATATGCCTAGGGAGGACGAAAATGACCTAATTGATCATCCAATGACACAAATGAACTTGTTGGATGCACAAGATTTGTTAAAAACCCTAATTGGACAACAATAAGCCTAGGGAGGACGAAAATGACCTAATTGATCATCCAATGACACAAACACACCTATTGGATGCACAAGATTGGTTAAAAACCCTAATTGGACAAGAATATGCCAAGGGAGGACGAAAATGACCTAAATATTAATTCAATGACACAAAAAAACTTATCGGATGCACAAGATTGGTTAAAAACCCTAATTGGACAAGAATAAGCCTAGGGAGGACGAAAATGACCTAATTGATCATCCAATGACACAAACACACCTATTGGATGCACAAGATTGGTTAAAAACCCTAATTGGACAAGAATAAGCCTAGGGAGGACGAAAATGACCTAATTGATCATCCAATGACACAAACACACCTATTGGATGCACAAGATTGGTTAAAAACCCTAATTGGACAAGAATAAGCCCAGGGAGGACGAAAATGACCTAATTGATCATTCAATGACACAAAGACACCTATTGGATGCACAAGATTGGTTAAAAACCCTAGTTGGACAAGAATATGCCTAGGGAGGACGAAAATGACCTAATTGATCATCCAATGACACAAATAAACTTATTGGATGCACAAGATTGGTTAAAAACCCTAGTTGTACAAGAATATGCCTAGGGAGGACAAAAATGACCTAATTGATCATCCAATGACACAAATGAACTTATTGGATGCACAAGATTTGTTAAAACCCTAATTGGACAAGAATAAGCCTAGGGAGGACGAAAATGACCTAATTGATCATCCAATGACACAAACACACCTATTGGATGCACAAGATTGGTTAAAAACCCTAATTGGACAAGAATAAGCCTAGTGAGGACGAAAATGACCTAATTGATCATCCAATGACACAAATGCACCTATTGGATGCACAAGATTGGTTAAAAACCCTAATTGGACAAGAATATGCCTAGGGAGGACGATAATGACCTAAATGTTAATCCAATGACACGAATGAACTTATTGGATGCACAAGATTGGTTAAAAACCCTAATTGGACAAGAATAAGCCTAAGGAGGACGAAAATGACCTAATTGATCATCCAATGACACAAACACTCCTATTGGATGCACAAGATTGGTTAAAAACCCTAATTGGACAAGAATAAGCCTAGGGAGGACGAAAATGACCTAATTGATCATCCAATGACACAAACACACCTATTGGATGCACAAGATTGGTTAAAAACCCTAATTGGACAAGAATATGCCTAGGGAAGACGAAAATGACCTAACTATTAATTCAATGACACAAACAAAGTTATTGGATGCACAAGATTGGTTAAAAACCCTAATTGGATAAGAATTAGACTAGGGAGGACGAAAATGACCTAATTGATCATCCAACGACACAAACACACCTATTGGATGCACAAGATTGGTTAAAAACCCTAATTGGACAAGAATAAGCCTACGGAGGACGAAAATGACCTAATTGATCATCCAATGACACAAACACACCTATTGGATGCACAAGATTGGTTAAAAACCCTAATTGGACAAGAATAAGCCTAGGGAGGACGAAAATGACCTAATTGATCATCCAATGACACAAACACACCTATTAGATGCACAAGATTGGTTTAAAACCCTAGTTGGACAAGATATGCCTAGTGAGGACGAAAATGACCTAATTGATCATCCAATGACACAAATGAACTTATTGGATGCACAAGATTGGTTTAAAACCCTAATTGGACAAGAATAAGCCTAGGGAGGACGAAAATGACCTAATTGATCATCCAATGACACAAACACACCTATTGGATGCACAAGATTGGTTTAACACCCTAATTGGACAAGAATAAGCCTAGGGAGGACGAAAATGACCTAATTGATCATCCAATGACACAAACACACCTATTGGATGCACAAGATTGGTTAAAAACCCTAATTGGACAAGAATATGCCTAGGGAGGACGAAAATGACCTAAATATTAATTCAATGGCACAAACAAACTTACTGGATGCAAAAGATTGGTTAAAAACCCTAATTGGACAAGAATAAGCCTAGGGAGGACGAAAATGACCTAATTGATCATCCAATGACACAAACACACCTATTGGATGCACAAGATTGGTTAAAAACCCTAATTGGACAAGAATAAGCCTAGGGAGGACGAAAATGACCTAATTGATCATCCAATGACACAAACACACCTATTGGATGCACAAGATTGGTTAAAAACCCTAATTGGACAAGAATAAGCCCAGGGAGGACAAAAATGACCTAATTGATCATCCAATGACACAAACACACCTATTGGATGCACAAGATTGGTTAAAAACCCTAATTGGACAAGAATATGCCTAGGGAGGACGAATATGACCTAAATGTTAATCCAATAACACAAATGAACTTATTGGACGCACAAGATAGGTTAAAAACCCTAATTGGACAAGAATATGCCTAGGGAGGACGGATATGACCTAAATGTAAATCCAATGACACAAATGAACTTATTGGATGTACAAGATTGGTTAAAAACCCTAATTGGACAAGAATAAGCCTAGGGAGGACGAAAATGACCTAATTGATCATCCAATGACACAAACACACCTATTGGATGCACAAGATTGGTTAAAAACCCTAATTGGACAAGAATAAGCCTAGGGAGGACGAAAATGACCTAATTGATCATCCAATGACACAAACACACCTATTGGATGCACAAGATTGGTTAAAAACCCTAATTGGACAAGAATAAGCCTAGGGAGGACGAAAATGACCTAATTGATCATCCAATGACACTAATGAACTTAATGGATGCACAAGATTGGTTAAAAACCCTAATTGGACAAGAATAAGCCTAGGGAGGACGAAAATGACCTAATTGATCATCCAATGACACAAACACACCTATTGGATGCACAAGATTGGTTAAAAACCCTAATTGGACAAGAACAAGCCTAGGGAGGACGAAAATGACCTAAATGTTAATCCAATGACACAAACACACCTATTGGATGCACAACATTGGTTAAAAACCCTAATTGGACTAGAATAAGCTTAGGGAGGACGAAAATGACCTAATTGATCATCCAATGTCACAAACACACCTATTGGAAGCACAAGATTGGTTAAAAACCCTAATTGGACAAGAATATGACTAGGAAGGACGAAAATGACCTAAATGTTAATCCAATGACAGAAATGAACTTATTGGATGCACAAGATTGGTTAAAAACCCTAATTGGACAAGAATAAGCCTAGGGAGGACGAAAATGACCTAATTGATCATCCAATGACACAAACACACCTATTGGATGCACAAGATTGGTTAAAAACCCTAATTGGACAAGAATATGCCTAGGGAGGAGGAAAATGACCTAAAAATTAATTCAATGACACAAACAAAGTTATTGGATGCACAAGATTGGTTAAAAACCCTAATTGGACAAGAATAAGCCTAGGGAGGACGAAAATGACCTAATTGATCATCCAATGACACAAACACACCTATTGGATGCACAAGATTGGTTAAAAACCCTAATTGGACAAGAATAGGCCTAGGGAGCATGACAATGACCTAATTGATCATCCAATGACACAAACACACCTATTGGATGCAAAAGATTGGTTAAAAACCCTAATTGGACAAGAATAAGCCTAGGGAGGACGAAAATGACCTAATTGATCATCCAATGACACAAACACACCTATTGGATGCAAAAGATTGGTTAAAAACCCTAATTGGACAAGATGATGCCTAGAGAGGACGAAAATGACCTAAATATGAATTCAATGACACAAACAAACTTATTGGATGCACAAGATTGGTTAAAAACCCTAATTGGAGAAGAATATGCCTAGGGAGGACGAAAATGACCTAAATATTAATTCAATGACACAAACAAATTTATTGGATGCACAAGATTGGTTAAAAACCTTAATTGGACAAGAATAAGCCTAGGGAGGACAAAAATGACCTAATTGATCATCCAATGACACAAATGAACTTATTGGATGCACAAGATTGGTTAAAAACCCTAATTGGACAAGAATAAGCCTAGGGAGGACGAAAATGACCTAATTGATCATCCAATGACACAAACACACCTATTGGATGCACAAGATTGGTTAAAAACCCTAATTGGACAAGAATAAGCCTAGGGAGGACGAAAATGACCTAATTGATCATCCAATGACACAAACACACCTATTGGATGCACAAGATTGGTTAAAAACCCTAATTGGACAAGAATATGCCTAGGGAGGACGAAAAAGACCTAATTGATCATCCAATGACACAAATGAACGTATTGGATGCACAAGATTAGTTAAAAACCCTAATTGGACAAGAATATGCCTAGGGAGGACGAAAATAACCTAATTGATCATCCAATGACACAAACACACCTATTGGATGCACAAGATTGGTTAAAAACCCTAATTGGACAAGAATATGCCTAGGGAGGACGAAAATGACATAAATGTTAATCCAATGACACAAATGAACTTATTGGATGCACAAGATTGGTTAAAAACCCTAATTGGACAAGAATAAGCCTAGGGAGGACGAAAATGACCTAATTGATCATTCAATGAAACAAACACACCTATTGGATGCACAAGATTGGTTAAAAACCCTAATTGGACAAGAATAAGCCTTGGGAGGACGAAAATGACCTAAATGTTAATCCAATGACACCACTCAACTTATTGGATGCACAAGATTGGTTAAAAACCCTAATTGGACAACAATAAGCCTAGGGAGGACGAAAATGACCTAATTGATCATCCAATGACACAAACACACCTATTGGATGCACAAGATTGGTTAAAAACCCTAATTGGGCAAGAATATGCCTAGGGAGGACGAAAATGACCTAAATTGATCATCCAATGACACAAACACACCTATTGGATGCACAAGAGTGGTTAAAAACCCTAATTGGACAAGAATATGCCTAGGGAGGACGAAAATGACCTAAATGTTAATCCAATGACACAAATTAACTTATTGGATGCACAAGATTGGTTAAAAACCCTAATTGGACAAGAATAAGCCTAGGGAGGATCAAAGTGACCTAATTGATCATCCAATTAGATAAACACACCTATTAAATGCACAAGATTGGTTAAAAATCGTAATTGGACAAGAATATGCCTAGGGAGGACGAAAATGACCTAAATGTGAATCCAATGACACAAATGAACTTATTGGATGCACAAGATTGGTTAAAAACGTAATTGGACAATTATAAGCCTAGGGAGAATGAAAATGACCTAAATGTTAATCAAATGACCCAACTCAACTTATTGGATGCACTAGATTGGTTAAAAACCCTAATTGGACAAGAATAAGCCTAGGGAGGACGAAAATGACCTAATTGATCATCCAATGACACAAACACACCTATTGGATGCACAAGATTGGTTAAAAACCCTAATTGGACAAGAATAAGCCTAGGGAGGACGAAAATGACCTAATTGATCATCCAATGACACAAACACACCTATTGAATGCACAAGATTGGTTAAAAACCCTAATTGGAAAAGAATATGCCTAGGGAGGACCAAATGACCTAAATATAAAATCAATGACACAAACAAACTTATTGGATGCACAAGATTGGTTAAAAACCCTAATTTGACAAGAATAAGCCTAGGGAGGACGAAAATGACCTTCTTGATCATCCAATGACACAAACACACCTATTGGATGCACAAGATTGGTTAAAAACCCTAGTTGGACAAGAACATGCCTAGGGAGGACGAAAATGACCTAATTGATCATCCAATGACACTAATAACCTTATTGGATGCACAAGATTGGTTAAAAACCCTAATTGGACAACAAAAAGCCTAGGGAGGACGAAAATGACCTAATTGATCATCCAATGACACAAACACACCTATTGGATGCACAAGATTGGTTAAAAACCCTAATTGGACAAGAATATGCCTAGGGAGGACGAAAATGACCTAATTGATCATCCAATGACACAAACACACCTATTGGATGCACAAGATTGGTTAAAAACCCTAATTGGACAAGAATATGCCTAGGGAGGACGAAAATGACCTAATTGATCATCCAATGACCCAAACACACCTATTGGATGCTCATGATTGGTTAAAAACCCTAATTGGACAACAATAAGCGTAGGGAGGACGAAAATGACCTAATTGATCATCCAATGACACAAACACACCTATTGGATGCACAAGATTGGTTAAAAACCCTAATTGGACAAGAATATGCCTAGGGAGGACGAAAATGACCTAAATATTAATTCAATGACACAAACAAAGTTATTGGATGCACAAGATTGGTTAAAAACCCTAATTGGACAAGAATAAGCCTAGGGAGGACGAAAATGACCTAATTGATCATCCAATGACACAAACACACCTATTGGATGCACAAGATTGGTTAAAAACCCTAATTGGACAAGAATATGCCTAGGGAGGACGAAAATGACCTAAATATTAATTCAATGACACAAACAAAGTTATTGGATGCACAAGATTGGTGAAAAACCCTAATTGGACAAGAATAAGCCTAGGGGGAACGAAAATGACCTAATTGATCATCCAATGACACAAACACACCTATTGGATGCACAAGATTGGTTAAAAACCCTAATTGGACAAGAATATGCCTAGGGAGGACGAAAATGACCTAAATATTAATTCAATGACACAAACAAAGTTATTGGATGCACAAGATTGGTTAAAAACCCTAATTGGACAAGAATAAGCCTAGGGAGGACGAAAATGACCTAATTGATCATCCAATGACACAAACACACCTATTGGATGCACAAGATTGGTTAAAAACCCTAATTGGACAAGAATATGCCTAGGGAGGACGAAAATGACCTAAATGTTAATCCAATGACACAAATGAACTTATTCGATGCACAACATTGGTTAAAAACCCTAATTGGACAAGAGTAAGCCTAGGGAGGACGAAAATGACCTAAATGTTAATCCAATGACACAAATGAACTTATTCGATGCACAAGATTGGTTAAAAACCCTAATTGGACAAGAATAAGCATAGAAAAGACGAAAATGACCTAATATATCATCCAATGACACAAACACACCTATTGGATGCACAAGATAGGTTAAAAACCCTAATTGGATAAGAATATGCCTAGGGAGGACGAAAATGACCTAATTGAATATCCAATGACACAAACACACCTATTGGATGCACAAGATTGGTTAAAAACCCTAATTGGACAAGAATATGCCTAGGGAGGACGAAAATGACCTAAATATTAATTCAATGACACAAACAAAGTTATTGGATGCACAAGATTCGTTAAAAACCCTAATTTGACAAGAATAAGTCAAGGGAGGACGAAAATGACCTAATTGATCATCCAATGACACAAACACACCTATTGGATGCACAAGATTGGTTAAAAACCCTAATTGGACAAGAATATGCCTAGGGAGGACGAAAATGACCTAAATATTAATTCAATGACACAAACAAAGTTATTGGATGCACAAGATTGGTTAAAAACCCTAATTGGACAAGTATAAGCCTAGGGAGGACGTAAATGACCTAATTGATCATCCAATGACACAAACACACCTATTGGATGCACAAGATTGGTTAAAAACCCTAATTGGACAAGAATATGCCTAGGGAGGACGAAAATGACCTAAATGTTAATCCAATGACACAAATGAACTTATTGGATGCACAAGATTGGTTAAAAACCCTAATTGGGCAAGAATAAGCCTTGGGAGGATGAAAATGACCTAATTGATCATCCAATGACACAAACACACCTATTGGATGCACAAGACTGGTTAAAAACCCTAGGTGGACAAGAATATGCCTAGGAAGGACGAAAATGACCTAATTGATCATCCAATGACACAAATGAAATTATTGGATGCACAAGATTTGTTAAAAACCCTAATTGGACAAGAATAAGCCTAGGGAGGACGAAAATGACCTAATTGATCATCCAATGACACAAACACACCTATTGGATGCACAAGATTGGTTAAAAACCCTAATTGGACAAGAATATGCCTAGGGAGGACGAAAATGACCTAAATGTTAATCCAATGACACAAATGAACTTATTGGATGCGCAAGATTGGTTAAAAACCCTAATTGGACAAGAATAAGCCTAGGGAGGACGAAAATGACCTAAATGTTAATCCAATGACACAACTCAACTTATTGGATGCACAAGATTGGTTAAAAACCCTAATTGGGCAAGAATAAGCCTAGGGAGGACGAAAATGACCTAATTGATCATCCAATGACACAAACACACCTATTGGATGCACAAGATTGGTTAAAAACCCTAATTGGACAAGAATAAGCCTAGGGAGGACGAAAATGACCTAATTGATCATCCAATGACACAAACACACCTATTGGATGCACAAGATTGGATAAAAACCCTAATTGGACAAGAATATGCCTAGGGAGGACATAAATGACTTAATTGATCATCCAATGACACAAACACACCTACTGGATGCACAAGATTGGTTAAAAACCCTAATTGGACAAGAATATGCCTAGGGAGGACGAAAATGACCTAAATATTAATTCAATGACACAAACAAACTTATCGGATGCACAAGATTGGTTAAAAACCCTAATTGGACAAGAATAAGCCTAGGGAGGGCGAAAATGACCTAATTGATCATCCAATGACACAAACACACCTATTGGATGCACAAGATTGGTTAAAAACCCTAATTGGACAAGAATATGCCTAGGGAGGACGAGAATGACCTAAATGTGAATCCAATGACACAAATGAACTTATTGGATGCACAAGATTGGTTAAAAACCTAATTGGACAAGAATAAGCCTAGGGAGAATGAAAATGACCTAAATGTTAATCCAATGACACAACTCAACTTATTGGATGCACAAGATTGGTTAAAAACCCTAATTGGACAAGAATAAGCCTAGGGAGGACGAAAATGACCTTATTGATCATCCAATGACACAAACACACCTATTGGATGCACAAGATTGGGCAAAAACCCTAGTTGGACAAGAACATGCCAAGGGAGGACGAAAATGACCTAATTGATCATCCAATGACACTAATAAACTTATTGGATGCACAAGATTGGTTAAAAACCCTAATTGGACAAGAAAAAGCCTAGGGAGGACGAAAATGACCTAATTGATCATCCAATGACACAAACACACCTATTGGATGCACAAGATTGGTTAAAAACCCTAATTGGACAAGAATATGCCTAGGGAGGACGAAAATGACCTAATTGATCATCCAATGACACAAACACACCTATTGGATGCACAAGATTGGTTAAAAACCCTAATTGGACAACAATATGCCTATGGAGGACGAATATGACCTAAATGTTAAACCAATAACACAAATGAACATATTGGATGCACAAGATTGGTTAAAAACCCTAATTGGACAAGAAAAAGCCTAGGGAGGACGAAAATGACCTAATTGATCATCCAATGACACAAACACACCTATTGGATGCACAAGATTGGTTAAAAACCCTAATTGGACAAGAATATGCCTAGGGAGGACGAAAATGACCTAATTGATCATCCAATGACACAAACACACCTATTGGATGCACAAGAGTGGTTAAAAACCCTAATTGGACAAGAATATGCCTAGGGAGGACGAAAATGACCTAAATGTTAATCCAATGACCCAACTCAACTTATTGGATGCACTAGATTGGTTAAAAACCCTAATTGGACAAGAATAAGCCTAGGGAGGACGAAAATGACCTAATTGATCATCCAATGACACAAACACACCTATTGGATGCACAAGATTGGTTAAAAACCCTAATTGGACAAGAATATGCCTAGGGAGGACGAAAATGACCTAAATATTAATTCAATGAAACAAACAAACTTATTGGATGCACAAGATTGGTTAAAAACCCTAATTGGACAAGAATTATCCTAGGGAGGACGAAAATGACCGAATTGATCAACCAATGACACAAACACACCTATTGGATGCACAAGATTGGTTAAAAACCCTAATTGGACAAGAATATGCCTAGGGAGGACGAAAATGACCTAAATATTAATTCAATGACACAAACAAAGTTATTGGATGCACAACATTGGTTAAAAACCCTAATTGGACAAGAATAAGCCTAGGGAGGACGAAAATGACCTAATTGATCATCCAATGACACAAACACACCTATTGGATGCACAAGATTGGTTAAAAACCCTAATTGGACAAGAATATGCCTAGGGAGGACGAAAATGACCTAAATGTTAATCCAAGGACACAAATGAACTTATTGGATGCACAAGATTGGTTAAAAACCCTAATTGGACAAGAATAAGCCTAGGGAGGACGAAAATGACCTAAATGTTAATCCAATGACACAACTCAACTTATTCGATGCACAAGATTGGTTAAAAACCCTAATTGGACAAGAATAAGCCTATGGAGGACGAAAATGACCTAATTGATCGTCCAATGACACAAACACACCTATTTGATGCACAAGATTGGTTAAAAACCCTAATTGGACAAGAATAAGCCTAGGGAGGACGAAAATGACCTAATTGATCATCCAATGACACAAACACACCTATTGGATGCACAAGATTGGTTAAAAACCCTAATTGGACAAGAATATGCCTAGGGAGGACAAAAATGACCTAATTGATCATCCAATGACACAAACACACCTATTGGATACACAAGATTGGTTAAAAACCCTAATTGGACAAGAATATGCTGGGGGAGGACGAAAATAACCTAATTGATCATCCAATGACACAAATATACCTATTGGATGCACAAGATTGGTTAAAAACCCTAATTGGACAAGAATTTGCCTAGGGAGGACGAAAATGACCTAAATGTTAATCCAATGACACAAATGAACTTATTGGATGCACAAGATTGGTTAAAAACCCTTATTGGACAAGAATAAGCCTAGGGAGGACGAAAATGACCTAAATGTTAATCCAATGACACAACTCAACCTATTGGATGCACAAGATTGGTTAAAAACCCTAATTGGACAAGAATAAGCCTAGGGAGGACGAAAATGACCTAATTGATCATCCAATGACACAAACACACTTATTGGATGCACAAGATTGGTTAAAAACCCTAATTGGACAAGAATATGCCTAGGGAGGACGAAAATGACCTAATTGATCAACCAATGACACAAGCACACCTATTGGAAGCACAAGATTGCTTTAAAACGTAATTGGACAAGAATAAGCCTAGGGAGGAAGAAAATGACCTAATTGATCATCCAATGACACAAACACACCTATTGGATGCACAAGATTGGTTAAAAACCCTAATTGGACAAGAATATGCCTAGGGAGGACGAAAATGACCTAAATGTTAATCCAATGACACAAATGAACTTATTGGATGCACAAGATTGGTTAAAAACCCTAATTGGACAAGAATATGCATAGGGAGGACGAAAATGACCTAAATATTAATTAAATGACACAAACAAACTTATTGGATGCACAAGATTGGTTAAAAACCCTAATTGGACAAGAATAAGCCTAGGGAGGACGAAAATGACCAAATTGATCATCCAATGACACAAACACACCTATTGGATGCACAAGATTGGTTAAAAACCCTAATTGGACAAGAATAAGCCTAGGGAGGACGAAAATGACCTAATTGATCATCCAATGACACAAACACACCTATTGGATGCACAAGATTGGTTAAAAACCCTAATTGGATAAGAATAAGCCTAGGGAGGACGAAAATGACCTAATTGATCATCCAATGACACAAACACACCTATTGAACGCACAAGATTGGTTAAAAACCCTAATTGGACAAGAATATGCCTAGGGAGGACCAAATGACCTAAATATTAATTCAATGACACAAACAAACTTATTGGATGCACAAGATTGGTTAAAAACCCTAATTCGACAAGAATAAGCCTATGGAGGACGAAAATGACCTAATTGATCATCCAATGACACAAACCCACCTATTGCATGCACAAGATTGGTTAAAAACCCTAATTGGACAAGAATAAGCCTATGGAGGACGAAAATGACTTAATTGATCATCCAATGACACAAACACACCTATTGGATGCACAAGATTGGTTAAAAACCCTAATTGGACAAGAATAAGCCTAGGGAGGACGAAAATGACGTAATTGATCATCCAATGACACAAACACACCTATTGGATGCACAAGAGTGGTTAAAAACCCTAATTGGACAAGAATATGCCTAGGGAGGACGAAAATGACCTAAATATTAATTCAATGACACAAACAAATTTATTGGATGCACAAGATTGGTTAAAAACCCTAATTGGACATGAATAAGTCTAGGGAGGACGAAAATGACCTAATTGATCATGCAATGACACAAACACACCTATTGGATGCACAAGATTGGTTAAAATCCTAATTGGACAAGAATAAGCCTAGGGAGGGCGAAAATGACCTAATTGATCATCCAATGACACAAACACACCTATCGGAAGCACAAGATTGGTTAAAAACCCTAATTGGACAAGAATATGCCTAGGGAGGACGAAAATGACCTAAATGTCAATCCAATGACACAAATGAACTTATTGCATGCACAAGATTGGTTAAAAACCTAATTGGACAAGAATAAGCCTAGGGAGAATGAAAATGACCTAAATGTTAATCCAATGACACAACTCAACTTATTGGATGCACAAGATTGGTTAAAAACCCTAATTGGACAAGAATAAGCCTAGGGAGGATGAAAATGACCTTATTGATCATCCAATGACACAAACACACCAATTGGATGCACAAGATTGGTTAAAAACCCTAGTTGGACAAGAACATGCCTAGGGAGGACGAAAATGACCTAATTGATCATCCAATGACACTAATAAACTTATTGGATGCACAAGATTTGTTAAAAACCCTAATTGGACAAGAATAAGCCTAGGGAGGACGAAAATGACCTAATTGATCATCCAATGACACAAACACACCAATTGGATGCACAAGATTGGTTAAAAACCCTAATTGGACAAGAATATGCCTAGGGAGGACGAAAATGACCTAAATTGATCATCCAATGACACAAACACACCTATTGGATGCACAAGAGTGGTTAAAAACTCTAATTGGACAAGAATATGCCTAGGGAGGACGAAAATGACATAAATGTTAATCCAATGACACAAATGAACTTATTGGATGCAAAAGATTGGTTAAAAACCCTAATTGGACAAGAATAAGCCTAGGGAGGATCAAAGTGACCTAATTGATCATCCAATGAGATAAACACACCTATTGGATGCACAAGATTGGTTAAAAACCGTAATTGGACAAGAATATGCCTAGGGAGGACGAAAATGACCTAAATGTGAATCCAATGACACAAATGAACTTATTGGATGCACAAGATTGGTTAAAAACCTAATTGGACAAGAATAAGCCTAGGGAGAATGAAAATGACCTAAATGTTAATCCAATGACACAACTCAACTTATTGGATGCACTATATTGGTTAAAAACCCTAATTGGACAAGAATAAGCCTAGGGAGGACGAAAATGACCTAATTGATCATCCAATGACACAAACCCACCTATTGCATGCACAAGATTGGTTAAAAACCCTAATTGGACAAGAATAAGCCTATGGAGGACGAAAATGACTTAATTGATCATCCAATGACACAAACACACCTATTGCATGCACAAGATTGGTTAAAAACCCTAATTGGACAAGAATAAGCCTAGGGAGAACGAAAATGACGTAATTGATCATCCAATGACACAAACACACCTATTGGATGCACAAGAGTGGTTAAAAACCCTAATTGGACAAGAATATGCCTAGGGAGGACGAAAATGACCTAAATATTAATTCAATGACACAAACAAAGTTATTGGATGCACAAGATTGGTTAAAAACCCTAATTGGACATGAATAAGTCTAGGGAGGACGAAAATGACCTAATTGATCATGCAATGACACAAACACACCTATTGGATGCACAAGATTGGTTAAAAATCCTAATTGGACAAGAATAAGCCTAGGGAGGGCGAAAATGACCTAATTGATCATCCAATGACACAAACACACCTATCGGAAGCACAAGATTGGTTAAAAACCCTAATTGGACAAGAATATGCCTAGGGAGGACGAAAATGACCTAAATGTCAATCCAATGACACAAATGAACTTATTGCATGCACAAGATTGGTTAAAAACCTAATTGGACAAGAATAAGCCTAGGGAGAATGAAAATGACCTAAATGTTAATCCAATGACACAACTCAACTTATTGGATGCACAAGATTGGTTAAAAACCCTAATTGGACAAGAATAAG
>JBBPBR010000915.1:80383-98678 GCA_037974775.1 Cicer pinnatifidum | reverse complement strand
AATTGGACAAGAATATGCCTAGGGAGGACGAAAATGACATAAATGTTAATCCAATGACACAAATGAACTTATTGGATGCAAAAGATTAGTTAAAAACCCTAATTGGACAAGAATAAGCCTAGGGAGGATCAAAGTGACCTAATTGATCATCCAATGAGATAAACACACCTATTGGATGCACAAGATTGGTTAAAAACCGTAATTGGACAAGAATATGCCTAGGGAGGACGAAAATGACCTAAATGTGAATCCAATGACACAAATGAACTTATTGGATGCACAAGATTGGTTAAAAACCTAATTGGACAAGAATAAGCCTAGGGAGAATGAAAATGACCTAAATGTTAATCAAATGACACAACTCAACTTATTGGATGCACTATATTGGTTAAAAACCCTAATTGGACAAGAATAAGCCTAGGGAGGACGAAAATGACCTAATTGATCATCCAATGACACAAACACACCTATTGGATGCACAAGATTGGTTAAAAACCCTGATTGGACAAGAATAAGCCTAGGGAGGACGAAAATGACCTAATTGATCATCCAATGACACAAACACACCTATTGAATGCACAAGATTGGTTAAAAACCCTAATTGGACAAGAATATGCCTAGGGAGGACCAAATGACCTAAATATTAATTCAATGACACAAACAAACTTATTGGATGCACAAGATTGGTTAAAAACCCTAATTGGACAAGAATAAGCCTATGGAGGACGAAAATGACCTAATTGATCATCCAATGACACAAACACACCTATTGGATGCACAGGATTGGTTAAAAACCCTAATTGGACAAGAATAAGCCTAGAGAGGACGAAAATGACCTAATTGATCATCCAATGACACAAACACACCTATTGGATGCACAAGAGTGGTTAAAAACCCTAATTGGACAAGAATATGCCTAGGGAGGACGAAAATGACCTAAATATTAATTCAATGACACAAACAAAGTTATTGGATGCACAAGATTGATTAAAAACCCTAATTTGACAAGAATAAGTCTAGGTAGGACGAAAATGACCTAATTGATCATCCAATGACACAAACACACCTATTGGATGCACAAGATTGGTTAAAAACCCTAATTGGACAAGAATATGCCTAGGGAGGACGAAAATGACCTAAATATTAATTCAATGACACAAACAAAGTTATTGGATGCACAAGATTGATTAAAAACCCTAATTTGACAAGAATAAGTCTAGGTAGGACGAAAATGAACTAATTGATCATCCAATGACACAAACACACCTATTGGATGCACAAGATTGGTTAAAAACCCTAATTGGACAAGAATAAGCCTAGGGACGACGAAAACGACCTAATTAATCATCCAATGACACAAACACACCTATTGGATGCACAAGATTGGTTAAAAACCCTAATTGGACAAGAATAAGCCTAGGGAGGACGAAAATGACCTAATTGATCATCCAATGACACAAACACACCTATTGGATGCACAAGATTGGTTAAAAACCCTAATTGGACAAGAATATGCCTAGGGAGGACGAAAATGACCTAATTGATCATCCAATGACACAAACACACCTATTGGATGCACAAGATTGGTTAAAAACCCTAACTTGACAAGAATATGCCTAGGGAGGACGAAAATGACCTAATTGATCATCCAATGACACAAACACACCTATTGGATGCACAAGATTGGTTAAAAACCCTAATTTGACAAGAATATGCCTAGGGAGGACGAATATGACCTAAATGTTAATCCAATAACTCAAATGAACTTATTGGATGCACAAGATTTGTTAAAAACCCAAATTGGACAAGAATAATCCTAGGGAGAACGAAAATGACCTAAATGTTAATCCAATGACACAACTCAACTTATTGGATGCACAAGATTGGTTAAAAACCCTAATTGGACAAGAATAAGCCTAGGGAGGACGAAAATGACCTAATTGATCATCCAATGACACAAACACACCTATTGGATGCACAAGATTGGTTAAAAACCCTAATTGGACAAGAATATGCCTAGGGAGGACGAAAATGACCTAAATATTAATTCAATGACACAAACAAAGTTATTGGATGCACAAGATTGATTAAAAACCCTAATTTGACAAGAATAAGTCTAGGTAGGACGAAAATGACCTAATTGATCATCCAATGACACAAACACACCTATTGGATGCACAAGATTGGTTAAAAACCCTAATTGGACATGAATAAGCCTAGGGACGACGAAAACGACCTAATTGATCATCCATTGACACAAACACACCTATTGGATGAACAAGATTGGTTAAAAACCCTAATTGGACAAGAATAAGCCTAGGGAGGACGAAAATGACCTAATTGATCATCCAATGACACAAACACACCTATTGGATGCACAAGATTGGTTAAAAACCCTAATTGGACAAGAATATGCCTAGGGAGGACGAAAATGACCTAAATATTAATTCAATGACACAAACAAAGTTATTGGATGCACAAGATTGGTTAAAAACCCTAATTGGACAAGAATAAGCCTAGGGAGGACGAAAATGACCTAATTGATCATCCAATGACACAAACACACCTATTGGATGCACAAGATTGGTTAAAAACCCTAATTGGACAAGAATATGCCTAGGGAGGACGAAAATGACCTAAATATTAATTCAATGACACAAACAAAGTTATTGGATGCACAAGATTGGTGAAAAACCCTAATTGGACAAGAATAAGCCTAGGGGGAACGAAAATGACCTAATTGATCATCCAATGACACAAACACACCTATTGGATGCACAAGATTGGTTAAAAACCCTAATTGGACAAGAATATGCCTAGGGAGGACGAAAATGACCTAAATATTAATTCAATGACACAAACAAAGTTATTGGATGCACAAGATTGGTTAAAAACCCTAATTGGACAAGAATAAGCCTAGGGAGGACGAAAATGACCTAATTGATCATCCAATGACACAAACACACCTATTGGATGCACAAGATTGGTTAAAAACCCTAATTGGACAAGAATATGCCTAGGGAGGACGAAAATGACCTAAATATTAATTCAATGACACAAACCAAGTTATTGGATGCACAAGATTGGTTAAAAACCCTAATTGGACAAGAATAAGTCTAGGGAGCACGAAAATGACCTAATTGATCATCCAATAACACAAATGAACTTATTGGATGCACAAGATTGGTTAAAAACCCTAATTGGACAAGAATAAGCCTAGTGAGGATGAAAATGACCTAATGGATCATCCAATGACACAAACACACCTATTGGAAGCACAAGATTGGTTAAAAACCCTAGTTGGACAAGAATTTGCCTAGGGAGGACGAAAAAGACCTAATTGATCATCCAATGACACAAATGAACTTATTGGATGCCCAAGATTGGTTAAAAACCCTAATTGGACAAGAATAAGCCTAGGGAGGACGAAAATGACCTAATTGATCATCCAATGACACAAACACACCTATTGGATGCACAAGATTGGTTAAAAACCCTAATTGGACAAGAATAAGCCTATGGAGGACGAAAATGACCTAATTGATCATCCAATGACACAAACACACCTATTAGATGCACAAGATTGGTTAAAAACCCTAATCGGACAAGAATATGCCTAGGGAGGACGAAAATGACCTAATTGATCATCCAATGACACAAACACACCTATTGGATGCACAAGATTGGTTAAAAACCCTAATTGGACAAGAATATGCCTAGGGAGGACGAAAATGACCTAAATATTAATCCAATGACACAAACAAAGCTATTGGATGCACAAGACTGGTTAAAAACCCTAATTGGACAAGAATAAGCCTAGGGAGGACGAAAATGACCTAATTGATCATCCAATGACACAAACACACCTATTGGATGCACAAGATTGGTTAAAAACCCTAATTGGACAAGAATATGCCTAGGGAGGACGAACATGACCTAAATATTAATTCAATGACACAAACAAACTTATCGGATGCACAAGATTGGTTAAGAACCCTAATTCGACAAGAATAAGCCTAGGGAGGACGAAAATGACCTAATTGATCATCCAATGACACAAACACACCTATTGGATGCACAAGATTGGTTAAAAACCCTAATTGGACAAGAATAAGCCTAGGGAGGACGAAAATGACCTAATTGATCATCCAATGACACAAACACACCTATTGGATGCACAAGATTGGTTAAAAACCCTAATTGGACAAGAATAAGCCTAGGGAGGACGAAAATGACCTAATTGATCATCCAATGACAGAAACACACCGATTGGATTCACAAGATTGGTTAAAAACCCTAATTCGACAAGAATATGCCTAAGGAGGACGAAAATGACCTAAATATTAATTCAATGACACAAACAAAGTTATTGGATGCACAAGATTGGTTAAAAACCCTAATTGGACAAGAATAAGCCTTGGGATGATGAAAATGACCTAATTGATCATCCAATGACACAAACACACCTATTGGATGCACAAGATTGGTTAAAAACCCTAATTGGACAAGAATAAGCCTAGGGAGGACGAAAATGACCTAATTGATCATCCAATGACACAAACACACCTATTGGATGCACAAGATTGGTTAAAAACCCTAATTGGACAAGAATAAGCCTAGGGAGGACGAAAATGACCTAATTGATCATCCAATGACACAAACACACCTATTGGATGCACAAGATTGGTTAAAAACCCTAATTGGACAAGAATAAGCCTAGGGAGGACGAAAATGACCTAATTGATCATCCATTGCCACAAACACACCTATGGGATGCACAAGATTGGTTAAAAACCCTAATTGGACAAGAATATGCCTTGGGAGGACGAAAATGACCTAATTGGTCATCCAATGACACAAACACACCTATTGGATGCAAAAGATTGGTTAAAAACCCTAATTGGACAAGAATAAGCCTAGGGAGGACGAAAATGACCTAATTGATCATCCAATGACACAAACACACCTATTGGATGCACAAGATTGGTTAAAAACCCTAATTGGACAAGAATAAGCCTAGGGAGGACGAAAATGACCTAATTGATCATCCAATGACACAAACACACCTATTGGATGCACAAGATTGGTTAAAAACCCTAATTGGACAAGAATATGCCTAGGGAGGACGAAAATGACCTAAATATTAATTCAATGACACAATCAAAGTTATTGGATGCACAAGATTGGTTCAAAACCCTAATTGGACAAGAATAAGCTTAGGGAGGACGAAAATGACCTACTTGATCATCCAATGACACAAACACACCTATTGGATGCACAAGATTGGTTAAAAACCCTAATTGGACAAGAATAAGCCTAGGGAGGACGAAAATGACCTAATTGATCATCCAATGACACAAACACACCTATTGGATGCACAAGATTGGTTAAAAACCCTAATTGGACAAGAATATGCCTAGGGAGGACGAAAATGACCTAATTGATCATCCAATGACACAAACACATCTATTGGAAGCACAAGATTGGTTAAAAACCCTAATTGGACAAGAATATGCAAAGGGAGGACGACAATGACCTAATTGATCATCCAATGACACAAACACAACTATTGGATCCACAAGATTGGTTAAAAACTCTAATTGGACAAGAATATACCTAGGCAGGACGAAAATGACTTAATTGATCATCCAATGACACAAACACATCTATTGGATGCACAAGATCGGTTAAAAACCCTAATTGGACAAGAATAAGCCTAGGGAGGACGAAAATGACCTAATTGATCATCCAATGACACAAACACACCTATTGGATGCACAAGATTGGTTAAAAACCCTAATTGGACAAGAATATGCCTAGGGAGGACGAAAACGACCTAAATATTAACTCAATGACATAAACAAAGTTGTTGGATGCACAAGATTGGTTAAAAACCCTAATTGGACAAGAATAAGCCTAGGGAGGACGAAAATGACCTAATTGATCATCCAATAAAACAAACACACTATTGGATGCACAAGATTGGTTAAAAACCCTAATTGGACAAGAATAAGCCCAGGGAGGACGAAAATGACCTAATTGATCATCCAATGACACAAATACACCTATTGGATGCACAAGATTGGTTAAAAACCCTAGTTGGACAAGAATATGCCTAGGGAGGACGAAAATTACCTAATTGATCATCCAATGACACAAATGAACTTGTTGGATGCACAAGATTTGTTAAAAACCCTAATTGGACAACAATAAGCCTAGGGAGGACGAAAATGACCTAATTGATCATCCAATGACACAAACACACCTATTGGATGCACAAGATTGGTTAAAAACCCTAATTGGACAAGAATATGCCTAGGGAGGACGAAACTGACCTAAATTGATCATCCAATGACACAAACACACCTATTGGATGCACAAGAGTGGTTAAAAACCCTAATTGGACAAGAATATGCCTAGGGAGGACGAAAATGACCTAAATGTTAATCCAATGACACAAATTAACTTATTGGATGCACAAGATTGGTTAAAAACCCTAATTGGACAAGAATAAGTCTAGGGAGGATCAAAGTGACCTAATTGATCATCCAATTAGATAAACACACCTATTAAATGCACAAGATTGGTTAAAAACCGTAATTGGACAAGAATATGCCTAGGGAGGACGAAAATGACCTAAATGTGAATCCAATGACACAAATGAACTTATTGGATGCACAAGATTGGTTAAAAACGTAATTGGACAAGAATAAGCCTAGGGAGAATGAAAATGACCTAAATGTTAATCAAATGACCCAACTCAACTTATTGGATGCACTAGATTGGTTAAAAACCCTAATTGGACAAGAATAAGCCTAGGGAGGACGAAAATGACCTAATTGATCATCCAATGACACAAACACACCTATTGGATGCACAAGATTGGTTAAAAACCCTAATTGGACAAGAATAAGCCTAGGGAGGACGAAAATGACCTAATTGATCATCCAATGACACAAACACACCTATTGAATGCACAAGATTGGTTAAAAACCCTAATTGGAAAAGAATATGCCTAGGGAGGACCAAATGACCTAAATATAAATTCAATGACACAAACAAACTTATTGGATGCACAAGATTGGTTAAAAACCCTAATTGGACAAGAATAAGCCTAGGGAGGACGAAAATGACCTTATTGATCATCCAATGACACAAACACACCTATTGGATGCACAAGATTGGTTAAAAACCCTAGTTGGACAAGAACATGCCTAGGGAGGACGAAAATGACCTAATTGATCATCCAATGACACTAATAACCTTATTGGATGCACAAGATTGGTTAAAAACCCTAATTGGACAACAAAAAGCCTAGGGAGGACGAAAATGACCTAATTGATCATCCAATGACACAAACACACCTATTGGATGCACAAGATTGGTTAAAAACCCTAATTGGACAAGAATATGCCTAGGGAGGACGAAAATGACCTAATTGATCATCCAATGACACAAACACACCTATTGGATGCACAAGATTGGTTAAAAACCCTAACTTGACAAGAATATGCCTAGGGAGGACGAAAATGACCTAATTGATCATCCAATGACACAAACACACCTATTGGATGCACAAGATTGGTTAAAAACCCTAATTTGACAAGAATATGCCTAGGGAGGACGAATATGACCTAAATGTTAATCCAATAACTCAAATGAACTTATTGGATGCACAAGATTTGTTAAAAACCCAAATTGGACAAGAATAATCCTAGGGAGAACGAAAATGACCTAAATGTTAATCCAATGACACAACTCAACTTATTGGATGCACAAGATTGGTTAAAAACCCTAATTGGACAAGAATAAGCCTAGGGAGGACGAAAATGACCTAATTGATCATCCAATGACACAAACACACCTATTGGATGCACAAGATTGGTTAAAAACCCTAATTGGACAAGAATATGCCTAGGGAGGACGAAAATGACCTAAATATTAATTCAATGACACAAACAAACTTATCGGATGCACAACATTGGTTAAAAACCCTAATTGGACAAGAATAAGCTTTGGGAGGACGAAAATGACCTAATTGATCATCCAATGACACAAACACACCTATTAGATGCACAAGATTGGTTAAAAACCCTAATTGGACAAGAATAAGCCTAGGGAGGACGAAAATGACCTAATTGATCATCCAATGACACAAACACACCTATTGGATGCACAAGATTGGTTAAAAACCCTAATTGGACAAGAATATGCCTAGGGAGGACGAAAATGACCTAAATATTAATTCAATGACATAAACAAAGTTATTGGATGCACAAGATTGGTTAAAAACCCTAATTGGACAAGAATAAGCCTAGGGAGGACGTAAATGACCTAATTGATCATCCAATGACACAAACACACCTATTGGATGCACAAGATTGGTTAAAAACCCTAATTGGACAAGAATATGCCTAGGGAGGACGAAAATGACCTAAATATTAATTCAATGACACAAAAAAACTTATCGGATGCAATAGATTGGTTAAAAACCCTAATTGGACAAGAATAGGCCTACGGAGGGCGAAGATGACCTAATTGATCATCCAAAGACACAAACACACCTATTGGATGCACAAGATTGGTTAAAAACCCTAATTGGACAAGAATAAGCCTAGGGAGGACGAAAATGACCTAATTGATCATCCAATGACACAAACACACCTATTGGATGCACAAGATTGGTTAAAAACCCTAATTGGACAAGAATAAGCCTAGGGAGGACGAAAATGACCTAATTGATCATCCAATGACACAAACACACCTATTGGATGCACAAGATTGGTTAAAAACCCTAATTGGACAAGAATATGCCTAGGGAGGACGAAAATGACCTAAATGTTAATCCAATGACACAAATGAACTTATTGGATGCACAAGATTGGTTAAAAACCTAATTCGACAAAAATAAGCCTAGGGAGAATGAAAATGACCTAAATATTAATCCAATGACACAACTCAACTTATTGGATGCACAAGATTGGTTAAAAACCCTAATTGGACAAGAATAACCCTAGGGAGGACGAAAATGACCTAATTGATCATCCAATGACACAAACACACCTATTGGATGCACAAGATTGGTTAAAAACCCTAATTGGACAAGAATAGGCCTAGGGAGGACGAAAATGACCTAATTGATCATCCAATGACACAAACACACCTATTAAATGCACAAGATTGGTTAAAAACCCTAATTTGACAAGAATATGCCTAGGGAGGACCAAAATGACCTAAATATTAATTCAATGACACAAACAAACTTATTGGATGCACAAGATTGGTTAAAAACCCTAATTGGACAAGAATAAGCCTATGGAGGACGAAAATGACCTAATTGATCATCCAATGACACAAACACACCTATTGGATGCACCAGATTGGTTAAAAACCCTAATTGGACAAGAATATGCCTAGGGAGGACGGATATGACCTAAATGTTAATCCAATGACACAAATGAACTTATTGGATGCACAAGATTGGTTAAAAACCCTAATTGGACAAGAATAAGCCTAGGGAGGACGAAAATGACCTAATTGATCATCCTATGACACAAACACACCTATTGGATGCACAAGATTGGTTAAAAACCCTAATTGGACAAGAATATGCCTAGGGAGGACCAAAATGACCTAAATATTAATTCAATGACACAAACAAAGTTATTGGATGCACAAGATTGGTTAAAAACCCTAATTGGACAAGAATAAGCCTAGGGAGGACGAAAATGACCTAATTGATCATCCAATGACACAAACACACCTATTGGATGCACAAGATTGGTTAAAAACCCTAATTAAACAAGAATATGCCTAGGGAGGATGAAAATGACCTAAATATTAATTCAATGACACAAACAAAGTTATTGGATGCACAAGATTGGTTAAAAATCCTAATTGGATAAGAATAAGCTTAGGGAAGACGAAAATGACTTAATTGATCATCCAATGACACAAACACACCTATTGGATGCACAAGATTGGTTAAAAACCCTAATTGGACAAGAATATGCCTAGGGAGGACGAAAATGACCTAAATATTAATTCAATGACACAAACAAAGTTATTGGATGCACAAGATTGGTTAAAAACCCTAATTGGACAAGAATAAGCCTAGGGAGGACGAAAATGACCTAATTGATCATCCAATGACACAAACACACCTATTGGATGCACAAGATTGGTTAAAAACCCTAATTGGACAAGAATATGCCTAGGGAGGACGAAAATGACCTAAATATTAATTCAATGACACAAACAAAGTTATTGGATGCACAAGATTGGTGAAAAACCCTAATTGGACAAGAATAAGCCTAGGGGGAACGAAAATGACCTAATTGATCATCCAATGACACAAACACACCTATTGGATGCACAAGATTGGTTAAAAACCCTAATTGGACAAGAATATGCCTAGGGAGGACGAAAATGACCTAAATATTAATTCAATGACACAAACAAAGTTATTGGATGCACAAGATTGGTTAAAAACCCTAATTGGACAAGAATAAGCCTAGGGAGGACGAAAATGACCTAATTGATCATCCAATGACACAAACACACCTATTGGATGCACAAGATTGGTTAAAAACCCTAATTGGACAAGAATATGCCTAATGAGGACGAAAATGACCTAAATATTAATTCAACGACACAAACAAAGTTATTGGATGCACAAGATTGGTTAAAAACCCTAATTGGACAAGAATAAGCCTAGGGAGGACGAAAATGACCTAATTGATCATCCAATGACACAAACACACCTATTGGATGCACAAGATTGGTTAAAAACCCTAATTGGACAAGAATATGCCTAGGGAGGACGAAAATGACCTAAATGTTAATCCAATGACACAACTCAACTTATTGGATGCACAAGATTGGTTAAAAACCTTTATTGGGCAAGAATAAGCCTAGGGAGGACGAAAATGACCTAATTGATCATCCAATGACACAAACACACCTATTAGATGCACAAGATTGATTAAAAACCCTAATTGCACAAGAATAAGCCAAGGGAGGACGAAAATGACCTAATTGATTATCCAATGACACAAACACACCTATTGGATGCACAAGATTGGTTAAAAACCCTAATTGGACAAGAATAAGCCTAGGGAGGACGAAAATGACCTAATTGATCATCCAATGACACAAACACACCTATTGGATGCACAAGATTGGTTAAAAACCCTAATTGGACAAGAATATGCCTAGGGAGGACGAAAATGACCTAATTGATCATCCAATGACACAAACACACCTATTGGATGCACAAGATTGGTTAAAAACCCTAATTGGACAAGAATATGCCTAGGGAGGACGAAAATGACCTAAATATTAACTCAATGAAACAAACAAACTTATTGGATGCACAAGATTAGTTAAAAACCCTAATTGGACAAGAATATGCCTAGGGAGGACGAAAATGACCTAATTGATCATCCAATGACACAAACACACCTATTGGATGCACAAGATTGGTTAAAAACACTAATTGGACAAGAATATTCCTAGGGAGGACGAAAATGACCTAAATATTAATTCAATGGCACAAACAAACTTATCGGATGCACAAGATTGGTTAAAAACCCTAATTGGACAAGAATAAGCCTAGGGAGGACGAAAATGACCTAATTGATCATCCAATGACACAAACACACCTATTGGATGCACAAGATTGGTTAAAAACCCTAATTTGACTAGAATAAGCCTAGGGAAGACGAAAATGACCTAATTGATCATCCAATGACACAAACACACCTATTGGATGCACAAGATTAGTTAAAAACCCTATTTGGACAAGAATAAGCCTAGGGAGGACGAAAATAACCTAATTGATCATCCAATGACACAAACACACCTATTGGATGCACAAGATTGGTTAAAAACCCTAATTGGACAAGAATAAGCCTAGGGAGGACGAAAATGACGTAATTGATCATCCAATGACACAAACACACCTATTGGATGCACAAGAGTGGTTAAAAACCCTAATTGGACAAGAATATGCCTAGGGAGGACGAAAATGACCTAAATATTAATTCAATGACACAAACAAAGTTATTGGATGCACAAGATTGGTTAAAAACCCTAATTGGACAAGAATTAGTCTAGGGAGGACGAAAATGACCTAATTGATCATGCAATGACACAAACACACCTATTGGATGCACAAGATTGGTTAAAAATCCTAATTGGACAAGAATAAGCCTAGGGAGGGCGAAAATGACCTAATTGATCATCCAATGACACAAACACACCTATCGGAAGCACAAGATTGGTTAAAAACCCTAATTGGACAAGAATATGCCTAGGGAGGACGAAAATGACCTAAATGTCAATCCAATGACACAAATGAACTTATTGCATGCACAAGATTGGTTAAAAACCTAATTGGACAAGAATAAGCCTAGGGAGAATGAAAATGACCTAAATGTTAATCCAATGACACAACTCAACTTATTGGATGCACAAGATTGGTTAAAAACCCTAATTGGACAAGAATAAGCCTAGGGAGGACGAAAATGACCTTACTGATCATCCAATGACACAAACACACCTATTGGATGCACAAGATTGGTTAAAAACCCTAGTTGGACAAGAACATGCCTAGGGAGGACGAAAATGACCTAATTGATCATCCAATGACACTTATAAACTTATTGGATGCACAAGATTTGTTAAAAACCCTAATTGGACAAGAATAAGCCTAGGGAGGACGAAAATGACCTAATTGATCATCCAATGACACAAACACACCTATTGGATGCACAAGATTGGTTAAAAACCCTAATTGGACAAGAATATGCCTAGGGAGGACGAAAATGACCTAAATTGATCATCCAATGACACAAACACACCTATTGGATGCACAAGAGTGGTTAAAAACCCTAATTGGACAAGAATATGCCTAGGGAGGACCAAATGACCTAAATATTAATTCAATGACACAAACAAACTTATTGGATGCAAAAGAGTGGTTAAAAACCCTAATTGGACAAGAATAAGCCTAGGGAGGATCAAAGTGACCTAATTGATCATCCAATGAGATAATCACACCTATTGGATGCACAAGATTGGTTAAAAACCGTAATTGGACAAGAATATGCCTAGGGAGGACGAAAATGACCTAAATGTGAATCCAATGACACAAATGAACTTATTGGATGCACAAGATTGGTTAAAAACCTAATTGGACAAGAATAAGCCTAGGGAGAATGAAAATGACCTAAATGTTAATCCAATGACACAACTCAACTTATTGGATGCACTATATTGGTTAAAAACCCTAATTGGACAAGAATAAGCCTAGGGAGGACGAAAATGACCTAATTGATCATCCAATGACACAAACACACCTATTGGATGCACAAGATTTGTTAAAAACCCTGATTGGACAAGAATAAGCCTAGGGAGGACGAAAATGACCTAATTGATCATCCAATGACACAAACACACCTATTGAATGCACAAGATTGGTTAAAAACCCTAATTGGACAAGAATATGCCTAGGGAGGACCAAATGACCTAAATATTAATTCAATGACACAAACAAACTTATTGGATGCACAAGATTGGTTAAAAACCCTAATTGGACAAGAATAAGCCTATGGAGGACGAAAATGACCTAATTGATCATCCAATTACACAAACACACCTATTGGATGCACAAGATTGGTTAAAAACCCTAATTGGACAAGAATAAGCCTAGGGAGGATGAAAATGACCTAATTGATCATCCAATGACACAAACACACCTATTGGATGCACAAGATCGGTTAAAAACCCTAATTGGACAAGAATAAGCCTAGGGAGGACGAAAATGACCTAATTGATCATCCAATGACACAAACACACCTATTGGATGCACAAGATTGGTTAAAAACCCTAATTGGACAAGAATATGCCTAGGGAGGACGAAAATGACCTAATTGATCTTCGAATGACACAAATGAACGTATTGGATGCACAAGATTAGTTAAAAACCCTAATTGGACAAGAATAAGCCAAGGGAGGACGAAAATAACCTAATTGATCATCTAATGACACAAACACACCTATTGGATGCACAAGATTGGTCTAAAACTCAAATTGGACAAGAATATGCCTAAGGAGGACGAAAATGACCTAAATGTTAATCCAATGACACAAATGAACGTATTGGATGCACAAGATTGGTTAAAAACCCTAATTGGACAAGAATAAGCATAGGGATGACGAAAATGACCTAAATGTTAATCCAATGACACAACTCAACTTATTGGAAGCACAAGATTGGTTAAAAACCCTAATTGGATAAGAATAAGCCTAGGGAGGACGAAAATGACCTAATTGATCATCCAATGACACAAACACACCTATTGGATGCACAAGATTGGTTAAAAACCCTAATTGGACAAGAATATGCCTAGGGAGGACGAAAATGACCTAATTAATCATCCAATGACACAATCACACCTATTGGATGCACAAGATCGGTTAAAAACCCTAATTGGACAAGAATAAGCCTAGGGAGGACGAAAATGACCTAATTGAACATCCAATGACACAAACACACCAATTGGATGCACAAGATTCGTTAAAAACCCTAATTGGACAAGAATATGCATAGGGAGGACGAAAATGACCTAGTTGATCATCCAATGACACAAACACACCTATTGGATGCACAAGATTGGTTAAAAACCCTAATTGGACAAGAATATGCCTAGGGAGGACGAAAATGACCTAATTGATCATCCAATGACACAAACACACCTATTGGATGCACAAGATTGGTTAAAAACCCTAATTGGACAAGAATATGCCTAGGGAGGACGAAAATGACCTAAATATTAATTCAATGACACAAACAAAGTTATTGGATGCACAAGATTGGTTGAAAACCCTAATTGGACAAGAATATGTCTAGGGAGGACGAAAATGACCTAAATGTTAATCCAATGACACAAATGAACTTATTGGATGCACAACACTGGTAAAAAACCCTAATTGGACAAGAGTAAGCCTAGGAAGGACGAAAATAACCTAATTGATCATCCAATGACACAAACACACCTATTGGATGCACAAGATTGGTTAAAAACCCTAATTGGACAAGAATATGCCTAGGGAGGACGAAAATGACCTAAATGATAATCCAATGACACAAACGCACTTATTGGATGCACAAGATTGGTTAAAAACCCTAATTGGACAAGAATAAGCCTAGGGAGGACGAAAATGACCTAATTGATCATCCAATGACACAAACACACCTATTGGATGCACAAGATTGGTTAAAAACCCTAATTGGACAAGAATAAGCCTAGGGAGGACAACAATGACCTAATTGATCATCCAATGACACAAACACACCTATTGGATGCACAAGAATGGTTAAAAACCCTAATTGGACAAGAATAAGCCTAGGGAGGACGAAAATGACCTAATTGATCATCCAATGACACAAACACACCTATTGGATGCACAAGATTGGTTAAAAACCCTAATTGGACAAGAATAAGCCTAGGGAGGACGAAAATGACCTAATTGATCATCCAATGACACAAACACACCTATTGGATGCACAAGATTGGTTAAAAACCCTAATTGGACAAGAATATGCCTAGGGAGGACGAAAATGACCTAAATGTTAATCCAATGACACAACTCAAATTATTGGATGCACAAGATTGGTTAAAAACCCTAATTGGACAAGAATAAGCCTAGGGAGGACGAAAATGACCTAATTGATCATCCAATGACACAAACACACCTATTGGATGCACAAGATTGGTTAAAAACCCTAATTGGACAAGAATATGCCTAGGGTGGACGAAAATGACCTAATTGATCATCCAATGACACATACACACCTATTAGATGCACAAGATTGGTTAAAAACCCTAATTGGACAAGAATAAGCCTAGGGAGGACGAAAATGACCTAATTGATCATCCAATGACACAAACACACCTATTGGATGCACAAGATTGGTTAAAAACCCTAATTGGACAAGAATAAGCCGACGGAGGACGAAAATGACCTAATTGATCATCCAATGACACAAACACACCTATTGGATGCACAAGATTGGTTAAAAACCCTAATTGGACAAGAATAAGCCTAGGGAGGAAGAAAATGACCTAATTGATCATCCAATGACACAAACATACCTATTGGATGCACAAGATTGGTTAAAAACCCTAATTGGACAAGAATATGCCTAGGGAGGACGAAAATGACCTAATTGATCATCCAATGACACAAACACACCTATTGGATGCACAAGAGTGGTTAAAAACCCTAATTGGACAAGAATATGCCTAGGGAGGACGAAAATGACCTAAATATTAATTCAATGACACAATCAAAGTTATTGGATGCACAAGATTGGTTAAAAACCCTAATTGGACAAGAATAAGCCTAGTGAGGACGAAAATGACCTAATTGATCATCCAATGACACAAACACACCTAATGGAAGCACAAGAATGGTTAAAAACTCTAATTGGACAAGAATATGCCTATGGAGGACGAAAATGACCTAAATTTTATTCCAATGACACAAATGAACTTATTGGATGCACAAGATTGGTTAAAAACCCTAATTGGACAAGAATAAGCCTAGGGAGGACGAAAATGACCTAATTGATCATCCAATGACACAAACACACCTATTGGATGCACAAGATTGGTTAAAAACCCTAATTGGACAAGAATATGCCTAGGGAGGACGAAAATGACCTAAATATTAATTCAATGACACAATCAAAGTTATTGGATGCACAAGATTGGTTAAAAACCCTAATTGGACAAGAATAAGCCTAGGGAGGACGAAAAACAAATGAACTTATTGGATGCACAAGATTGGTTAAAAACCCTAATTGGACAAGAATAAGTAAAGGGGGGACGAAAATGACCTAATTGATCATCCAATGACACAAACAGACCTATTGGATGCACAAGATTGGTTAAAAACCCTAATTGGACAAGAATAAGCCTAGGGAGGACGAAAATGACCTAATTGATCATCCAATGACACAAACACACCTATTGGATGCCCAAGATTGGTTAAAAACCCTAGTTGGACAAGAATATGCCTAGGGAGGACGAAAATGACCTAATTGATCATCCAATGACACAAATGAACTTATTGGATGCACAAGATTGGTTAAAAACCCTAGTTGGACAAGAATATGCCTAGGGAGGACGAAAATGACATAATTGATCGTCCAATGACACAAATGAACTTATTGGATGCACAAGATTTGTTAAAAACACTCATTGGACAAGAATAAGCCTAGGGAGGATGAAAATGACCTAATTGATCATCCAATGACACAAACACACCTATTGGATGCACAAGATTGGTTAAAAACCCTAATTGGACAAGAATATGCCTAGGGAGGACGAAAATGACCTAAATTGATCATCCAATGACACAAACACACCTATTGGATGCACAAGATTGGTTAAAAACCCTAATTGGACAATAATATGCCTAGGGAGGACGAAAATGACCTAAATGTTAATCCAATGACACAAATGAACTTATTGGATGCTCAAGATTGGTTCAAAACCCTAATTGGACAAGAATAAGCCTAGGGAGGACGAAAACGACCTAATTGATGATCCAATGACACAAACACACCTATTGGATGCACAAGATTGGTTAAAAACCCTAATTGGACAAGAATAAGCCTAGGGAGGACGAAAATGACCTAATTGTTCATCCAATGACACAAACGAACTTATTGGATGCACAAGATTGGTTAAAAACCCTAATTGGACAAGAATAAGCCTAGGGAGGACGAAAATGACCTAATTGATCATCCAATGACACAAACACACCTATTGGATGCACAAGATTGGTTAAAAACCCTAATTGGACAAGAATATGCCTAGGGAGGACGAAAATGACCTAAATTGATCATCCAATGACACAAACACACCTATTGGATGCACAAGAGTGGTTAAAAACCCTAATTGGACAAGAATATGCCTAGGGAGGACGAAAATGACCTAAATGTTAATCCAATGACACAAATGAACTTATTGGAAGCACAAGATTGGTTAAAAACCCTAATTGGACAAGAATAAGCCTAGGGAGGATCAAAGTGACCTAATTGATCATCCAATGAGATAAACACACCTATTGGATGCACAAGATTGGTTAAAAACCGTAATTGGACAAGAATATGCCTAGGGAGGACGAAAATGACCTAAATGTGAATCCAATGACACAAATGAACTTATTGGATGCACAAGATTGGTTAAAAACCTAATTGGACAAGAATAAGCCTAGGGAG
>JBBPBR010000915.1:0-80373 GCA_037974775.1 Cicer pinnatifidum | reverse complement strand
GTTAAAAACCCTGATTGGACAAGAATAAGCCTAGGGAGGACGAAAATGACCTAATTGATCATCCAATGACACAAACACACCTATTGAATGCACAAGATTGGTTAAAAACCCTAATTGGACAAGAATATGCCTAGGGAGGACCAAATGACCTAAATATTAATTCAATGACACAAACAAACTTATTGGATGCACAAGATTGGTTAAAAACCCTAATTGGACAAGAATAAGCCTATGGAGGACGAAAGTGACCTAATTGATCATCCAATTACACAAACACACCTATTGGATGCACAAGATTGGTTAAAAACCCTAATTTGACAAGAATAAGCCTAGGGAGGATGAAAATGACCTAATTGATCATCCAATGACACAAACACACCTATTGGATGCAAAAAAGTGGTTAAAAACCCTAATTGGACAAGAATATGCCTAGGGAGGACGAAAATGACCTAAATATTAATTCAATGACACAAACAAAGTTATTGGATGCACAAGATTGGTTAAAAACCCTAATTGGACAAGAATAAGTCTAGGGAGGACGAAAATGACCTAATTGATCATGCAATGACACAAACACACCTATTGGATGCACAAGATTGGTTAAAAATCCTAATTGGACAAGAATAAGCCTAGGGAGGGCGAAAATGACCTAATTGATCATCCAATGACACAAACACACCTATTGGATGCACAAGATTGGTTAAAAACCCTAATTGAACAAGAATATGCCTAGGGAGGACGAAAATGACCTAAATGTTAATCCAATGAAACAAATGAACTTATTGGATGCACAAGATTGGTTAAAAACCCTAATTGGGTAAGAATAAGCCTAGGAAGGACGAAAATAACCTAATTGATCATCCAATGACACAAACACACCTATTGGATGCACAAGATTGGTTAAAAACCCTAATTGGACAAGAATATGCCTAGGGAGGACGAAAATGACCTAAATGTTAATCCAATGAAACAAATGAACTTATTGGATGCACAAGATTGGTTAAAAACCCTAATTGGGCAAGAATAAGCCTAGGGAGGACGAAAATGACCTAATTGATCATCCAATGACACAAACACACCTATTGGATGCACAAGATTGGTTAAAAACCCTAATTGGACAAGAATATGCCTAGGGAGGACGAAAATGACCTAAATGTTAATCCAATGACACAAACAAACTTATTGGATGCACAAGATTGGTTAAAACTCCTAATTGAACAAGAATAAGCCTTGGGAGGACGAAAATGACCTAAATGTTAATCCAATGATAAAACTCAACTTATTGGATGCAAAAGATTGGTTAAAAACCCTAATTGGACAAGAATAAGCCTAGGGAGGACGAAAATAACCTAATTGATCATCCAACGACACAAACACACCTATTGGATGCACAAGATTGGTTAAAAACCCTAATTGGACAAGAATATGCCTAGGGAGGACGAAAATGACCTAAATGTTAATCCAATGACACAAATGAACTTATTGCATGCACAAGATTGGTCAAAAACCCTAATTGGACAAGAATAAGCCTAGGGAGGACGAAAATGACCTTAATGTTAATCCAATGACACAACTCAACTTATTGGATGCACAAGATTGGTTAAAAACCCTAATTGGACAAGAATATGCCTAGGGAGGACGGATATGACCTAAATGTTAATCCAATGACACAAATGAACTTATTGGATGCACAAGATTGGTTAAAAACCCTAATTGGACAAGAATAAGCCTAGAGAGAACGAAAATGACCTAAAAGTTAATCCAATGTCACAACTCAACTTATTCGATGCACAAGATTGGTTAAAAACTCTAATTGGACAAGAATAAGCCTAGGGAGGACGAAAATGACCTAATTGATCATCCAATGACACAAACACACCTATTGGATGCACAAGATTGGTTAAAAACCCTAGTAGGACAAGAACATGCCTAGGGAGGACGAAAATGACCTAATTGATCATCCAAAGACACTAATGAACTTATTGGATGCACAAGATTGGTTAAAAATCCTAATTGGACAAGAATAAGCATAGGGAGGATCAAAGTGACCTAATTGATCATCCAATGAGATAAACACACCTATTGGACGCACAAGATTGGTTAAAAACCCTAATTGGACAAGAATATGCCTAGGGAGGACGAAAATGACCTAAATGTGAATCCAATGACACAAATGAACTTATTGGATGTACAAGATTGGTTAAAAACCTAATTCGACAAGAATAAGCCTAGGGAGAATGAAAATGACCTAAATGTTAATCCAATGACACAACTCAACTTATTGGATGCACAAGATTGGTTAAAAACCCTAATTGGACAAGAATAAGCCTAGGGAGGACGAAAATGACCTTATTGATCATCCAATGACACAAACACACCTATTGGATGCACAAGATTGGTTAAAAACCCTAATTGGACAAGAATATGCCTAGGGAGGACGAATATGACCTAAATGTTAATCCAATGACACAAATGAACTTATTGGATGCACAAGATTGGTTAAAAACCTAATTGGACAAGAATAAGCCTAGGGAGAATGAAAATGACCTAAATGTTAATCCAATGACACAACTCAACTTATTGGATGCACAAGATTGGTTAAAAACCCTAATTGGACAAGAATAAGCCTAGGGAGGACGAAAATGACCTAATTGATCATCCAATGACACAAACACACCTATTGGATGCACAAGATTGGTTAAAAACCCTAATTGGACAAGAATATGCCTAGGGAGGACGAAAATGACCTAATTGATCATCCAATGACACAAACACACCTACTGGATGCACAAGATTGGTTAAAAACCCTAACTGGACAAGAATATGCCTAGGGAGGACGAAAATGACCTAATTAATCATCCAATGACACAAACACACCTATTGGATGCACAAGATTGGTTAAAAACCCTAATTGGACAAGAATAAGCCTAGGGAAGACGAAAATGACCTAAATGCTAATCCAATGACACAAATCAACTTATTGGATGCACAAGATTGGTTAAAAACCCTAATTGGACAAGAATAAGCCTAGGGAGGACGAAAATGACCTAATTGATCATCCAATGACACAAACACACCTATTGGATGCACAAGATTGGTTAAAAACCCTAATTGGACAAGAATATGCCTAGGGAGTATGAAAATGACCAAAATATTAATTCAATGACACAAACAAAGTTATTGGATCCACAAGATTGGTTAAAAACCCTAATTGGACAATAATAAGCCTAGGGAGGACGAAAATGACCTAATTGATCATCCAATGACACAAACACACCTATTGGATGCACAAGATTGGTTAAAAACCCTAATTGGACAAGAACAAGCATAGGGAGGAAGAAAATGACCGAATATATCATCCAATGACCCAAACACACCTATTGGATGCACAAGATTGGTTAAAAACCCTAATTGGACAAGAATAAGCCTAGGGAGGACGAAAATGACCTAATTGATCATCCAATGACACAAACACACCTATTGGATGCACAAGATTGGTTAAAAACCCTAATTGGACAAGAATATGCCTAGGGAGGACGAATATGACCTAAATTTTAATCCAATAACACAAATGAACTTATTGGATGCACAAGATTGGTTAAAAACCCTAATTGGACAAGAATAAGCCTAGGGAGGACGAAAATGACCTAATTGATCATCCAATGACACAAACACACCTATTGGATGCACAAGATTGGTTAAAAACCCTAATTGGACAAGAATATGCCTAGGGAGGACGAAAATGACCTAAATATTAATTCAATGACACAAACAAAGTTATTGGATTCACAAGATTGGTTAAAAACCCTAATTTGACAAGAATTAGTCAAGCGAGGACAAAAATGACCTAATTGATCATCCAATGACACAAACACACCTATTGGATGCACAAGATTGGTTAAAAACCCTAATTGGACAAGAATAAGCCTAGGGAGGACGAAAATGACCTAATTGATCATCCAATGACACAACTCAACTTATTGGATGCACAAGATTGGTTAAAAACCCTAATTGGACAAGAATAAGCCTAGTGAGGACGAAAATGACCTAATTGATCATCCAATGACACAAACACACCTATTGGATGCACAAGATTGGTTAAAAACCCTAGTTGGACAAGAATATGCCTAGGGAGGACGAAAATGACCTAATTGATCATCCAATGACACAAACACACCTATTGGATGCACAAGATTGGTTTAAAAACCTAGTTCGACAAGAATATGCCTAGGGAGGACGAAAATGACCTAATTGATCATCCATTGACACAAATGAACTTATTGGATGCACAAGATTGGTTAAAAACCCTATTTGGACAAGAATAAGCCTAGGGAGGACGAAAAGGACCTAATTGATAATCCAATGACACAAACACACCTATTGGATACACAAGATTGGTTAAAAACCCTAATAGGACAAGAATAAGCCTAGTGAGGACGAAAATGACCTAATTGATCATCCAATGACACAAACACACCTATTGGATGCACAAGATTGGTTAAAAACCCTAGTTGGACAAGAATATGCCTAGGGAGGACGAAAATGACATAATTGATCATCCAATGACACAAACACACCTATTGGATGCACAAGATTGGTTTAAAACCCTAGTTCGACAAGAATATGCCTAGGGAGGACAAAAATGACCTAATTGATCATCCATTGACACAAATGAACTTATTGGATGCACAAGATTGGTTAAAAACCCTATTTGGACAAGAATAAGCCTAGGGAGGACGAAAAGGACCTAATTGATAATCCAATGACACAAACACACCTATTGGATACACAAGATTGGTTAAAAACCCTAATAGGACAAGAATAAGCCTAGGGAGGACGAAAATGACCTTATTGATCATCCAATGACACAAACACACCTATTGGATGCACAAGATTGGTTAAAAACCCTAATTGGACAAGAATAAGCCTAGGGAGGACGAAAATGACGTAATTGATCATCCAATGACACAAACACACCTATTGGATGCACAAGAGTGGTTAAAAACCCTAATTGGACAAGAATATGCCTAGGGAGGACGAAAATGACCTAAATATTAATTCAATGACACAAACAAAGTTATTGGATGCACAAGATTGGTTAAAAACCCTAATTGGACAAGAATTAGTCTAGGGAGGACGAAAATGACCTAATTGATCATGCAATGACACAAACACACCTATTGGATGCACAAGATTGGTTAAAAATCCTAATTGGACAAGAATAAGCCTAGGGAGGGCGAAAATGACCTAATTGATCATCCAATGACACAAACACACCTATCGGAAGCACAAGATTGGTTAAAAACCCTAATTGGACAAGAATATGCCTAGGGAGGACGAAAATGACCTAAATGTCAATCCAATGACACAAATGAACTTATTGCATGCACAAGATTGGTTAAAAACCTAATTGGACAAGAATAAGCCTAGGGAGAATGAAAATGACCTAAATGTTAATCCAATGACACAACTCAACTTATTGGATGCACAAGATTGGTTAAAAACCCTAATTGGACAAGAATAAGTCTAGGGAGGACGAAAATGACCTAATTGATCATGCAATGACACAAACACACCTATTGGATGCACAAGATTGGTTAAAAATCCTAATTGGACAAGAATAAGCCTAGGGAGGGCGAAAATGACCTAATTGATCATCCAATGACACAAACACACCTATTGGATGCACAAGATTGGTTAAAAACCCTAATTGGACAAGAATATGCCTAGGGAGGACGAGAATGACCTAAATGTGAATCCAATGACACAAATGAACTTATTGGATGCACAAGATTGGTTAAAAACCTAATTGGACAAGAATAAGCCTAGGGAGAATGAAAATGACCTAAATGTTAATCCAATGACACAACTCAACTTATTGGATGCATTAGATTGGTTAAAAACCCTAATTGGACAAGAATAAGCCTAGGGAGGACGAAAATGACCTTATTGATCATCCAATGACACAAACACACCTATTGGATGCACAAGATTGGGCAAAAACCCTAGTTGGACAAGAACATGCCTAGGGAGGACGAAAATGACCTAATTGATCATCCAATGACACTAATAAACTTATTGGATGCACAAGATTGGTTAAAAACCCTAATTGGACAAGAAAAAGCCTAGGGAGGACGAAAATGACCTAATTGATCATCCAGTGACACAAACACACCTATTGGATGCACAAGATTGGTTAAAAACCCTAATTGGACAAGAATATGCCTAGGGAGGACGAAAATGACCTAATTGATCATCCAATGACACAAACACACCTATTGGATGCACAAGATTGGTTAAAAACCCTAATTGGACAAGAATATGCCTAGGGAGGACGAAAATGACCTAAATATTAATTCAATGACATAAACAAACTTGTTGGATGCACAAGATTGGTTAAAAACCCTAATTGGACAAGAATAAGCCTAGGGAGGACGAAAATGACCTAATTGATCATCCAATGGCACAAACACACCTATAGGAGGCACAAGATTGGTTAAAAACCCTAATTGGACAAGAATAAGCCTAGGGAGGACGAAAATGACCTAATTAATCATCCAATGACACAAACACACCTATTGGATGCACAAGATTGGTTAAAAACCCTAATTGGACAAGAATATGCCTAGGGAGGACGAAAATGACCTAATTGATCATCCAATGACACAAACACACCTATTGGATGCACAAGATTGGTTAAAAACCCTAATTGGACAAGAATATGCCTAGGGAGGACAAAAATGACCTAAATATTAATTCAATGACACAAATAAACTTATCGGATGCACAAGATTGGTTAAAAACCCTAATTGGACAAGAATAAGCCTAGGGAGGACGAAAATGACCTAATTGATCATCCAATGACACAAACACACCTATTGGATGCACAAGATTGGTTAAAAACCCTAATTGGACAAGAATATGCCTAGGGAGGACGAAAATGACCTAAATATTAATTCAATGACACAAACAAAGTTATTGGATGCACAAGATTGATTAAAAACCCTAATTTGACAAGAATAAGTCTAGGTAGGACGAAAATGACCTAATTGATCATCCAATGACACAAACACACCTATTGGATGCACAAGATTGGTTAAAAACCCTAATTGGACATGAATAAGCCTAGGGACGACGAAAACGACCTAATTGATCATCCATTGACACAAACACACCTATTGGATGAACAAGATTGGTTAAAAACCCTAATTGGACAAGAATAAGCCTAGGGAGGACGAAAATGACCTAATTGATCATCCAATGACACAAACACACCTATTGGATGCACAAGATTGGTTAAAAACCCTAATTGGACAAGAATATGCCTAGGGAGGACGAAAATGACCTAAATATTAATTCAATGACACAAACAAAGTTATTGGATGCACAAGATTGGTTAAAAACCCTAATTGGACAAGAATAAGCCTAGGGAGGACGAAAATGACCTAATTGATCATCCAATGACACAAACACACCTATTGGATGCACAAGATTGGTTAAAAACCCTAATTGGACAAGAATATGCCTAGGGAGGACGAAAATGACCTAAATATTAATTCAATGACACAAACAAAGTTATTGGATGCACAAGATTGGTGAAAAACCCTAATTGGACAAGAATAAGCCTAGGGGGAACGAAAATGACCTAATTGATCATCCAATGACACAAACACACCTATTGGATGCACAAGATTGGTTAAAAACCCTAATTGGACAAGAATATGCCTAGGGAGGACGAAAATGACCTAAATATTAATTCAATGACACAAACAAAGTTATTGGATGCACAAGATTGGTTAAAAACCCTAATTGGACAAGAATAAGCCTAGGGAGGACGAAAATGACCTAATTGATCATCCAATGACACAAACACACCTATTGGATGCACAAGATTGGTTAAAAACCCTAATTGGACAAGAATATGCCTAGGGAGGACGAAAATGACCTAAATGTTAATCCAATGACACAAATGAACTTATTCGATGCACAACATTGGTTAAAAACCCTAATTGGACAAGAGTAAGCCTAGGGAGGACGAAAATGACCTAAATGTTAATCCAATGACACAAATGAACTTATTCGATGCACAAGATTGGTTAAAAACCCTAATTGGACAAGAATAAGCATAGAAAAGACGAAAATGACCTAATATATCATCCAATGACACAAACACACCTATTGGATGCACAAGATAGGTTAAAAACCCTAATTGGATAAGAATATGCCTAGGGAGGACGAAAATGACCTAATTGAATATCCAATGACACAAACACACCTATTGGATGCACAAGATTGGTTAAAAACCCTAATTGGACAAGAATATGCCTAGGGAGGACGAAAATGACCTAAATATTAATTCAATGACACAAACAAAGTTATTGGATGCTCAAGATTGGTTAAAAACCTTAATTGGACAAGAATAAGCCTAGGGAGGACGAAAATGACCTAAATATTAATTCAACGACACAAACAAAGTTATTGGATGCACAAGATTGGTTAAAAACCCTAATTGGACAAGAATAAGCCTAGGGAGGACGAAAATGACCTAATTGATCATCCAATGACACAAACACACCTATTGGATGCACAAGATTGGTTAAAAACCCTAATTGGACAAGAATATGCCTAGGGAGGACGAAAATGACCTAAATATTAATTCAATGAGACAATCAAAGTTATTGGATGCACAAGATTGGTTAAAAACCCTAATTGGACAAGAATAAGCCTAGGGAGGACGAAAATGACCTAATTGATCATCCAATGACACAAACACACCTATTGGATGCACAAGATTGGTTAAAAACCCTAATTGGACAAGAATATGCCTAGGAAGGACAAAAATGACCTAAATGTTAATCCAATGACACAAATGAACTTATTGGATGCACAAGATTGGTTAAAAACCCTAATTGGACAAGAATAAGCCTAGGGAGGACGAAAATGACCTAAATGTTAATCCAATGACACAACTCCACTTATTGGATGTACAAGATTGGTTAAAAACCCTAATTGGACAAGAATAAGCCTAGGGAGGACGAAAATGACCTAATTGATCATCCAATGACACAAACACACCTATTGGATGCACAAGATTGGTTAAAAACCCTAATTGGACAAGAATAAGCCTAGGGAGGACGAAAATGACCTAATTGATCATCCAATGACCTAAACACACCTATTAGATGCACAAGATTGGTTAAAAACCCTAATTGGACAAGAATTTTCCTAGGGAGGACGAAAATGACCTAATTGATCATCCAATGACACAAACACACCTATTGGATGCACAAGATTGGTTAAAAACTCTAATTGGACAACAATAAGCCTAGGGAGGAGGAAAATGACCTAATTGATCATCCAATGACACAAACACACCTATTGGATGCACAAGATTGGTTAAAAACCCTAATTGTACAAGAATAAGCCTAGGGAGGACGAAAATAACCTAATTGATCATCCAATGACACAAACACACCTATTGGATGCACAAGATTGGTTAAAAACCCTAATTGGACAAGAATAAGCCTAGGGAGGACGAAAATGACGTAATTGATCATCCAATGACACAAACACACCTATTGGATGCACAAGAGTGGTTAAAAACCCTAATTGGACAAGAATATGCCTAGGGAGGACGAAAATGACCTAAATATTAATTCAATGACACAAACAAAGTTATTGGATGCACAAGATTGGTTAAAAACCCTAATTGGACAAGAATTAGTCTAGGGAGGACGAAAATGACCTAATTGATCATGCAATGACACAAACACACCTATTGGATGCACAAGATTGGTTAAAAATCCTAATTGGACAAGAATAAGCCTAGGGAGGGCGAAAATGACCTAATTGATCATCCAATGACACAAACACACCTATCGGAAGCACAAGATTGGTTAAAAACCCTAATTGGACAAGAATATGCCTAGGGAGGACGAAAATGACCTAAATGTCAATCCAATGACACAAATGAACTTATTGCATGCACAAGATTGGTTAAAAACCTAATTGGACAAGAATAAGCCTAGGGAGAATGAAAATGACCTAAATGTTAATCCAATGACACAACTCAACTTATTGGATGCACAAGATTGGTTAAAAACCCTAATTGGACAAGAATAAGTCTAGGGAGGACGAAAATGACCTAATTGATCATGCAATGACACAAACACACCTATTGGATGCACAAGATTGGTTAAAAATCCTAATTGGACAAGAATAAGCCTAGGGAGGGCGAAAATGACCTAATTGATCATCCAATGACACAAACACACCTATTGGATGCACAAGATTGGTTAAAAACCCTAATTGGACAAGAATATGCCTAGGGAGGACGAGAATGACCTAAATGTGAATCCAATGACACAAATGAACTTATTGGATGCACAAGATTGGTTAAAAACCTAATTGGACAAGAATAAGCCTAGGGAGAATGAAAATGACCTAAATGTTAATCCAATGACACAACTCAACTTATTGGATGCACAAGATTGGTTAAAAACCCTAATTGGACAAGAATAAGCCTAGGGAGGACGAAAATGACCTTATTGATCATCCAATGACACAAACACACCTATTGGATGCACAAGATTGGGCAAAAACCCTAGTTGGACAAGAACATGCCAAGGGAGGACGAAAATGACCTAATTGATCATCCAATGACACTAATAAACTTATTGGATGCACAAGATTGGTTAAAAACCCTAATTGGACAAGAAAAAGCCTAGGGAGGACGAAAATGACCTAATTGATCATCCAATGACACAAACACACCTATTGGATGCACAAGATTGGTTAAAAACCCTAATTGGACAAGAATATGCCTAGGGAGGACGAAAATGACCTAATTGATCATCCAATGACACAAACACACCTATTGGATGCACAAGATTGGTTAAAAACCCTAATTGGACAACAATATGCCTATGGAGGACGAATATGACCTAAATGTTAAACCAATAACACAAATGAACATATTGGATGCACAAGATTGGTTAAAAACCCTAATTGGACAAGAAAAAGCCTAGGGAGAACGAAAATGACCTAAATGTTAATCCGATGACACAACTCAACTTATTGGATGCACAAGATTGGTTAAAAACCCTAATTTGACAAGAATAAGCCTAGGGAGGACGAAAATGACCTAATTGATCATCCAATGACACAAACACACCTATTGGATGCACAAGATTGGTTAAAAACCCTAGTTGGACAAGAATATGCCTAGGGAGGACGAAAATGACCTAATTGATCATCCAATGACACAAATGAACTTATTGGATGCACAAGATTTGTTAAAAACCCTAATTGGACAAGAATAAGCCTAGGGAGGAAGAAAATGACCTAATTGATCATCCAATGACACAAACACACCTATTGGATGCACAAGATTGGATAAAAACCCTAATTGGACAAGAATATGCCTAGGGAGGACGAAAATGACCTAAATTGATCATCCAATGACACAAACACACCTATTGGATGCACAAGAGTGGTTAAAAACCCTAATTGGACAAGAATATGCCTAGGGAGGACGAAAATGACCTAAATGTTAATCCAATGACACAAATAAACTTATTTGAAGCACAAGATTGGTTAAAAACCCAAATTGGACAAGAATAAGCCTAGGGAGGATCAAAGTGACCTAATTGATCATCCAATGAGATAAACACACCTATTGGATGCACAAGATTGGTTAAAAACCGTAATTGGACAAGAATATGCCTAGGGAGGACGAAAATGACCTAAATGTGAATCCAATGACACAAATGGACTTATTGGATGCACAAGATTGGTTAAAAACCTAATTGGACAAGAATAATCCTAGGGAGAATGAAAATGACCTAAATGTTAATCCAATGACCCAACTCAACTTATTGGATGCACTAGATTGGTTAAAACCCCTAATTGGACAAGAATAAGCCTAGGGAGGACGAAAATGACCTAATTGATCATCTAATGACACAAACACACCTATTGGATGCACAAGATTGGTTAAAAACCCTAATTGGACAAGAATAAGCCTAGGGAGGACGAAAATGACCTAATTGATCATCCAATGACACAAACACACCTATTGGATGCACAAGATTGGTTAAAAACCCTAGTTGGACAAGAATATGCCTAGGGAGAACGAAAATGACCTAAATTGATCATCCAATGACACAAACACACCTATTGGATGCACAAGATTGGTTAAAAACCCTAATTGGACAAGAATATGCCTAGGGTGAACGAAAATAACCTAAATGTTAATCCAATGACACAAATGAACTTATTGGATGCACAAGATTGGTTAAAAACCCTAATTGGACAAGAATAAGCCTAGGGAGGACGATAATGACCTAATTGATCATCCAATGACACAAACACACCTATTCGATGCACAAGATTGGTTGAAATCCATAGTTGGACAAGAATATGCCTAGGGAGGACGAAAATGACCTAATTGATCATCCAATGACACAAACACACCTATTGGATGCACAAGATTGGTTAAAAACCCTAATTGGACAAGAATAAGCCTAGGGAGGACAAAAATGACCTAAATGTTAATCCAATGAAACAACTCAACTTATTGGATGCACAAGATTGGTTAAAAACCCTAATTGGACAAGAATATGCCTAGGGAGGACGAGAATGACCTAATTGATCATCCAATGACACAAACACACCTATTGGATGCACAAGATTGGTTAAAAACCCTAATTGGACAAGAATAAGCCTAGGGAGGACGAAAATGACCTAATTGATCATCCAATGACACAAACACACCTATTGGATACACAAGATTGATTAAAAACCCTAATTGGACAAGAGTATGCCTAGGGAGGACGAAAATGACCTAAATGTTAATCTAATGACACAAATGAACTTATTGGATGCACAAGATTGGTTAAAAACCCTAATTGGAAAAGAATAAGCCTAGGGAGGACGAAAATGACCTAAATATTAATTCAATGACACAAACAAACTTATTGGATGCACAAGATTGGTTAAAAACCCTAATTGGACAAGAATAAGCCTAGGGATGACGAAAATGACGTAATTGATCATCCAATGACACAAACACACCTATTGGATGCACAAGATTGGTTAAAAACCCTAATTGGACAAGAATATGCCTAGCAAGGAAGAAAATGACCTAAATATTAATTCAATGCAAGAAACAAACTTATTGGATGCACATGATTGGTTAAAAACCCTAATTGGACAAGAATAAGCCTAGGGAGGACGAAAATGACCTAATTGATCATCCAATGACACAAACACACCTATTGGATGCACAAGATTGGTTAAAAACCCTAATTGGACAAGAATAAGCCTAGGGAGGACGAAAATGACCTAATTGATCATCCAATGACACAAACACACCTATTGAATGCACAAGATTTGTTAAAAACCCTAATTGGACAAGAGTAAGCCTAGGGAGGACGAAAATGACCTAATTGATCATCCAATGACACAAACACACCTATTGGATGCACAAGATTGGTTAAAAACCCTAATTGGACAAGAATATGCCTAGGGAGGACGAAAATGACCTAATTGATCATCCAATGACACAAATGAACTTATTGGATGTACAAGATTGGTTAAAAACCCTAATTGGACAAGAATAAGCATAGAAAGGACGAAAATGACCTAATTGATCATCCAATGACACAAACACACCTATTAGATGCACAAGATTGGTTAAAAACCCTAATTGGATAAGAATATGCCTAGGGAGGACGAAAATGACCTAATTGATCATCCAATGACACAAACACACCTATTGGATGCACAAGATTGGTTAAAAACCCTAATTGGACAACAATATGCCTAGGGAGGACGAAAATGACCTAAATGTGAATCCAATGACACAAATGAACTTATTGGATGCACAAGATTGGTTAAAAACCTAATTGGACAAGAATAAGCCTAGGGAGAATGAAAATGACCTAAATGTTAATCCAATGACACAACTCAACTTATTGGATGCACTAGATTGGTTAAAAACCCTAATTGGACAAGAATAAGCCTAGGGAGGACGAAAATGACCTAATTGATCATCCAATGACACAAACACACCTATTGGATGCACAAGATTGGTTAAACACCCTAATTGGACAAGAATAAGCCTAGGGAGGACGAAAATGACCTAATTGATCATCCAATGACACAAACACACCTATTGAATGCACAAGATTGGTTAGAAACCCTAATTGGACAAGAATATGCCTAGGGAGGACCAAATGACCTAAATATTAATTCAATGACACAAACAAACTTATTCGATGCACAAGATTGGTTAAAAACCCTAATTGGACAAGAATAAGCCTATGGAGGACGAAAATGACCTAATTGATCATCCAATGACACAAACACACCTATTGGATGCACAAGATTGGTTAAAAACCCTAATTGGACAAGAATAAGCCTAGGGAGGACGAAAATGACCTAATTGATCATCCAATGACACAAACACACCTATTGGATGCACAAGATTGGTTAAAAACCCTAATTGGACAAGAATATGCCTAGGGAGGACGAAAATGACCTAATTGATCATCCAATGACACAAACACACCTATTGGATGCACAAGATTGGTTAAAAACCCTAATTGGACAAGAATATGCCTAGGGATGACGAAAATGACATTATGTTAATCCAATGACACAAATGAACTTATTGGATGCACAAGATTGGTTAAAAACCCTAATTGGACAAGAATAAGCCTAGGGAGGACGAAAATGACCTAATTGATCATCCAATGACACAAACACACCTATTGGATGCACAAGATTGGTTAAAAACCCTAATTGGACAAGAATATGCCTAGGGAGGACGAAAATAACCTACATATTAATTCAATGAAACAAACAAACTTATTGGATGCACAAGATTGGTTAAAAACCCTAATTGGACAAGAATATGCCTAGGGAGGACGAAAATGACCTAAATGTTAATTCAATGACACAAACGAGTTTATTGGATGCACAACATTGGTTAAAAACCCTAATTGGACAAGAATAAGCCTAGGGAGGACGAAAATGACCTAATTGATCATCCTATGACACAAACGCACTTATTGGATGCACAAGATTGGTTAAAAACCCTAATTGGACAAGAATAAGCCTAGGGAGGACGAAAATGACCTAATTGATCATCCAATGACACAAACACACCTATTGGATGCACAAGATTGGTTAAAAACCCTAATTGGACAAGAATAAGCCTAGGGAGGACAACAATGACCTAATTGATCATCCAATGACACAAACACACCTATTGGATGCACAAGAATGGTTAAAAACCCTAATTGGACAAGAATAAGCCTAGGGAGGACGAAAATGACCTAATTGATCATCCAATGACACAAACACACCTATTGGATGCACAAGATTGGTTAAAAACCCTAATTGGACAAGAATAAGCCTAGGGAGGACGAAAATGACCTAATTGATCATCCAATGACACAAACACACCTATTGGATGCACAAGATTGGTTAAAAACCCTAATTGGACAAGAATATGCCTAGGGAGGACGAAAATGACCTAAATGTTAATCCAATGACACAACTCAACTTATTGGATGCACAAGATTGGTTAAAAACCTTTATTGGGCAAGAATAAGCCTAGGGAGGACGAAAATGACCTAATTGATCATCCAATGACACAAACACACCTATTAGATGCACAAGATTGATTAAAAACCCTAATTGCACAAGAATAAGCCAAGGGAGGACGAAAATGACCTAATTGATTATCCAATGACACAAACACACCTATTGGATGCACAAGATTGGTTAAAAACCCTAATTGGACAAGAATAAGCCTAGGGAGGACGAAAATGACCTAATTGATCATCCAATGACACAAACACACCTATTGGATGCACAAGATTGGTTAAAAACCCTAATTGGACAAGAATATGCCTAGGGAGGACGAAAATGACCTAATTGATCATCCAATGACACAAACACACCTATTGGATGCACAAGATTGGTTAAAAACCCTAATTGGACAAGAATATGCCTAGGGAGGACGAAAATTACCTACATATTAATTCAATGACACAAACAAACTTATTGGATGCACAAGATTGGTTAAAAACCCTAATTGGACAAGAATAAGCCTAGGGAGGACGAAAATGACCTAATTGATCATCCAATGACACAAACACACCTATTGGATGCACAAGATTGGTTAAAAACCCTAATTGGACAAGAATAAGCCTAGGAAGGACAAAAATAACCTAATTGATCATCCAATGACACAAACACACCTATTGGATGCACAAGATTGGTTAAAAACCCTAATTGGACAAGAATAAGCCTAGGGAGGACGAAAATGATCTAATTGATCATCCAATGACACTAATGAACTTATTGGATGCACAAGATTGGTTAAAAACCCTAATTGGACAAGAATAAGCCTAGGGAAGACGAAAATGACCTAATTGATCATCCAATGACACAAACACACCTATTGGATGCACAAGATTGGTTAAAAACCCTAATTGGACAAGAATAAGCCTAGGCAGGACGAAAATGACCTAATTGATCATCCAATGACACAAACACACCTATTGGATGCACAAGATTCGTTAAAAACCCTAATTGGACAAGAATATGCCTAAGGAGGACGAAAATGACCTAATTGATCATCCAATGACACAAACACACCTATTGGATGCACAAGATTGGTTAAAAACCCTAATTGGACAAGAATATGCCTAGGGAGGACGAAAATGACCTAATTGATCATCCAATGACACAAACACACCTATTGGATGCACAAGATTGGTTAAAAACCCTACCTGGACAAGAATATGTCTAGGGAGGACGAAAATGACCTAATTGATCATCCAATGACACAAATGAACTTATTGGATGCACAAGATTGGTTAAAAACCTAATTGGACAAGAATAAGCCTAGGGAGAATGAAAATGACCTAAATGTTAAGCCAATGACACAACTCAACTTATTGGATGCACAAGATTGGTTAAAAACCCTAATTGGACAAGAATAAGCCTAGGGAGGACGAAAATGACCTAATTGATCATCCAATGACACAAACACACCTATTGGATGCACAAGATTGGTTAAAAACCCTAATTGGACAAGAATATGCCTAGGGAGGACGAAAATGACCTAATTGATCATCCAATGACACAAACACACCTATTGGATGCACAAGATTGGTTAAAAACCCTAATTGGACAACAATAAGCCTAGGGAGGACGAAAATGACTTAATTGATCATCCAATGACACAAACACACCTATTGGATGCACAAGATTGGTTAAAAACCCTAATTGGACAAGAATAAGCCTAGGGAGGACGAAAATGACGTAATTGATCATCCAATGACACAAACACACCTATTGGATGCACAAGAGTGGTTAAAAACCCTAATTGGACAAGAATATGCCTAGGGAGGACGAAAATGACCTAAATATTAATTCAATGACACAAACAAAGTTATTGGATGCACAAGATTGGTTAAAAACCCTAATTGGACAAGAATTAGTCTAGGGAGGACGAAAATGACCTAATTGATCATGCAATGACACAAACACACCTATTGGATGCACAAGATTGGTTAAAAATCCTAATTGGACAAGAATAAGCCTAGGGAGGGCGAAAATGACCTAATTGATCATCCAATGACACAAACACACCTATCGGAAGCACAAGATTGGTTAAAAACCCTAATTGGACAAGAATATGCCTAGGGAGGACGAAAATGACCTAAATGTCAATCCAATGACACAAATGAACTTATTGCATGCACAAGATTGGTTAAAAACCTAATTGGACAAGAATAAGCCTAGGGAGAATGAAAATGACCTAAATGTTAATCCAATGACACAACTCAACTTATTGGATGCACAAGATTGGTTAAAAACCCTAATTGGACAAGAATAAGTCTAGGGAGGACGAAAATGACCTAATTGATCATGCAATGACACAAACACACCTATTGGATGCACAAGATTGGTTAAAAATCCTAATTGGACAAGAATAAGCCTAGGGAGGGCGAAAATGACCTAATTGATCATCCAATGACACAAACACACCTATTGGATGCACAAGATTGGTTAAAAACCCTAATTGGACAAGAATATGCCTAGGGAGGACGAAAATGACCTAAATGTGAATCCAATGACGCAAATAAACTTATTGGATGCACAAGATTGGTTAAAAACCTAATTGGACAAGAATAAGCCTAGGGAGAATGAAAATGACCTAAATGTTAATCCAATGACACAACTCAACTTATTGGATGCACAAGATTGGTTAAAAACCCTAATTGGACATGATAAAGCCTAGGGAAGACAAAAATGACCTTATTGATCATCCAATGACACAAGATTGGTTAAAAACCCTAGTTGGACAAGAACATGCCTAGGGAGGACGAAAATGACCTAATTAATCATCCAATGACACTAATAAACTTATTGGATGCACAAGATTGGTTAAAAACCCTAATTGGACAAGAAAAAGCCTATGGAGGACGAAAATGACCTAATTGATCATCCAATGACACAAACACACCTATTGGATGCACAAGATTGGTTAAAAACCCTAATTGGACAAGAATATGCCTAGGGAGTACGAAAATGACCTAATTGATCATCCAATGACACAAACACACCTATTGCATGCACAAGATTGGTTAAAAACCATAGTTGGACAAGAACATGCCTAGGGAGGACGAAAATGACCTAATTGATCATCCAATGACACTCATAAACTTATTGGATGCACAAGATTGGTTAAAAACCCTAATTTGACAAGAATAAGCCTAGGGAGGACGAAAATGACCTAATTGATCATCCAATGACACAAACACACCTATTGCATGCACAAGATTGGTTAAAAACCCTAGTTGGACAAGAATATGCCTAGGGAGGACGAAAATGACCTAATTGATCATCCAATGACACAAATGAACTTATTGGATGCACAAGATTTGTTAAAAACCCTAATTGGACAAGAATAAGCCTAGGGAGGACGAAAATGACCTAATTGATCATCTAATGACACAAACACACCTATTGGATGCACAAGATTGGTTAAAAACCCTAATTAGACAAGAATATGCCTAGGGAGGACGAAAATGACCTAAATGTTAATCCAATGACACAAATGAACTTATTGGAAGCACAAGATTGGTTAAAAACCCTAATTGGACAAGAATAAGCCTAGGGAGGACGAAAATGACCTAATTGATCATCCAATGACACAAACACACCTATTGGACGCACAAGATTGGTTAAAAACCCTAACTGGACAAGAATATGCCTAGGGAGGACGAAAATGACCTAAATGTTAATCCAATGACACAAATGAACTTATTGGATGCACAAGATTGGTTAAAAACCCTAATTGGACAAGAATAAGCCTAGGGAGAACGAAAATGACCTAATCGATCATCCAATGACACAAACACACCTATTGGATGCACAAGATTGGTTAAAAACCCTAATTGGACAAGAATATGCCTAGGGAGGACGAAAATGACCTAATTGATCATCCAATGACACAAACACACCTATTGGATGCACAAGATTGGTTAAAAACCCGAATTGGACAAGAATAAGCTTAGGGAGGACAAAAATGAACTAAATATTAATTCAATGACACAAACAAACTTATTGGATGCACAAGATTGGTTAAAAACCCTAATTGGACAAGAATAAGCCTAGGGAGGACGAAAATGACCTAATTGATCATCCAATGACACAAACACACCTATTGGATGCACAAGATTGGTTAAAAACCCTAGTTGGACAAGAATATGCCTAGGGAGGACGAAAATGACCTAATTGATCATCCAATGACACAAATGAACTTATTCGATGCACAAGATTGGTTAAAAACCCTAATTGGACAAGAATATGCCTAGGGAGGACGAAAATGACCTAAATATTAATTCAATGACACAATCAAAGTTATTGGATGCACAAGATTGGTTAAAAACCCTAATTGGACAAGAATAAGCCTAGGGAGGACGAAAATGACCTAAATATTAATTCAATGACACAAACAAACTTATTGGATGCACAAGATTGGTTAAAAACCCTAATTGGACAAGAATAAGCCTAGGGAGGACGAAAATGACCTAATTGATCATCCAATGACACAAACACACCTATTAGATGCACAACATTGGTTAAAAACCCTAATTGGACAAGAATATGCCTAGGGAGGACGAAAATGACCTAAATATTAATTCAATGACACAAACAAACTTATTGGATACACAAGATTGGTTAAAAACCCTAATTGGACAAGAATAAGCCTAGGGAGGACGAAAATGACCTAATTGATCATCCAATGACACAAACACACCTATTGGATGCACAAGATTGGTTAAAAACCTTAATTGGACAAGAATAAGCCTAGGGAGGACGAAAATGACCTAATTGATCATTCAATGACACAAATGAACTTATTGGATGCACAAGATTTGTTAAAAACCCTAATTGGACAAGAATAAGCCTAGGGAGGACGAAAATGACCTAATTGATCATCCAATGACACAAACACACCTATTGGATGCACAAGATTGGTTAAAAACCCTAATTGGACAAGAATATGCCTAGGGAGGACGAAAATGACCTAATTGATCATCCAATGACACAAACACACCTATTGAATGCACAAGATTGGTAAAAAACCCTAATTGGACAAGAATATGCCTAGGGAGGACGAAAATGACCTAAATATTAATTCAATGACCCAAACAAACTTATTGGATGCACAAGATTGGTTAAAAACCCTAATTGGACAAGAATAAGCCTAGGGAGGACGAAAATGACCTAATTGATCATCCAATGACACAAACACACCTATTGGATGCACAAGATTGGTATAAAACCCTAGTTGGACAAGAATATGCCTAGGGATGACGAAAATGACCTAATTGATCATCCAATGACACAAATGAACTTATTGGATGCATAAGATTGGTTAAAAACCCTAATTTGACAAGAATAAGCCTATGGAGGACGAAAATGACCTAATTGATCATCCAATGACACAAACACACCTATTGGATGCACAAGATTGGTTAAAAACCCTAATTGGACAAGAATATGCCTAGGGAGGACGAAAATGACCTTATTGATCATCCAATGACACAAACACACCTATTGGATGCACAAGATTGGTTAAAAACCCTAATTGGACAAGAATATGCCTAGGGAGGACGAAAATAACCTAAATATTAATTCAATCACATAAACAAAGTTATCGGATGCCCAAGATTGGTTAAAAACCCTAATTGGACAAGAATAAACCTAGGGAGGTCGAAAATGACCTAATTGATCATCCAATGACACAAACACACCTATTGGATGCACAAGATTGGTTAAAAAACCCTAATTAGAAAAGAATATGCCAAGGAAGGACGAAAATGACCTAATTGATCATCGAATGACACAAACACACCTATTGGATGCACAAGATTGGTTAAAAACCCTAATTGGACAAGAATATGCCTAGGGAGGACGAAAATGACCTAATTGATCATCCAATGACACAAACACACCTATTGGATGCACAAGATTGGTTAAAAACCCTAATTGGACAAGAATATGCTTAGGGAGGACGAAAATGACCTAAATATTAATTCAATGACACAAACAAAGTTATTGGATGCACAAGATTGGTTAAAAACCCTAATTGGACAAGAATATGCCTAGGGAGGACGAATATGACCTAAATGTTAATCCAATGACACAAATGAACTTATTGGATGCATAAGATTGGTTCAAAACCATAATTGGACAAGAATAAGCCTAGGGAGAACGAAAATGACCTAAATGTTAATCCAATGACACAACTCAACTTATTGGATGCACAAGATTGGTTAAAAACCCTAATTGGACAAGAATATGCCTAGGGAGGACGAAAATGACCTAATTGATCATCCAATGACACGAACACACCTATTGGATGCACAATATTGGATAATAACCCTAATTGGACAAGAATATGGTTAGGGAGGACGAAAATGACCTAAATGTTAATCCAATGACAGAACTCAACTTATTGGATGCACAAGATTGGTTAAAAACCCTAATTGGACAAGAATAAGCCTAGGGAGGACGAAAATGACCTAATTGATCATCCAATGACACAAACACACCTATTGGATGCACAAGATTGGTTAAAAACCCTAGTTGGACAAGAATATGCCTAGGGAGGACGAAAATGACCTAATTGATCATCCAATGACACAAACACACCTATTGGATGCACAAGATTGGTTAAAAACCCTAGTTGGACAAGAATATGCCTAGGGAGGACGAAAATGACCTAATTGATCATCCAATGACACAAATGAACTATTTGGCTGCACAAGATTTGTTAAAAACCCTAATTGGACAAGAATAAGCCTAAGAGGACGAAAATGACCTAATTGATCATCCAATGACACAAACACACCTATTGGATGCACAAGATTGGTTAAAAACCCTAATTGGACAAGAATATGCCTAGGGAGGACGAAAATGACCTAAATTGATCATCCAATGACACAAACACACCTATTGGATGCACAAGATTGGTTAAAAACACTAATTGGACAAGAATATGCCTAGGGAGGACGAAAATGACCTAAATGTTAATCCAATGACACAGATGAACTTATTGGATGCACAAGATTGGTTAAAAACCCTAATTGGACAAGAATAAGCCTAGGGAGGATCAAAGTGACCTAATTGATCATCCAATGAGATAAACACACCTATTGGATGCACAAGATTGGTTAAAAACCGTAATTGGACAAGAATATGCCTAGGGAGGACGAAAATGACCTAAATGTTAATCCAATGACACAAATGAACTTATTGGATGCACAAGATTGGTTAAAAACCTAATTGGACAAGAATAAGCCTAGGGAGAATGAAAATGACCTAAATGTTAATCCAATGACACAACTCAACTTATTGGATGCACTAGATTGGTTAAAAACCCTAATTGGACAATAATAAGCCTAGGGAGGACGAAAATGACCTAATTGATCATCCAATGACACAAACACACCTATTGGATGCACAAGATTGGTTAAAAACCCTAATTGGACAAGAATATGCCTAGGGAGGACGAAAATGACCTAAATGTGAATCCAATGACACAAATAAACTTATTGGATGCACAAGATTGGTTAAAAACCTAATTGGACAAGAATAAGCCTAGGGAGAATGAAAATGACCTAAATGTTAATCCAATGACACAACTCAACTTATTGGATGCACAAGATTGGTTAAAAACCCTAATTGGACAAGATAAAGCCTAGGGAGGACAAAAATGACCTTATTGATCATCCAATGACACAAACACACCTATTGGATGCACAAGATTGGTTAAAAACCCTAGTTGGACAAGAACATGCCTAGGGAGGACGAAAATGACCTAATTGATCATCCAATGACACTAATAAACTTATTGGATGCACAAGATTGGTTAAAAACCCTAATTGGACAAGAAAAAGCCTATGGAGGACGAAAATGACCTAATTGATCATCCAATGACACAAACACACCTATTGGATGCACAAGATTGGTTAAAAACCCTAATTGGACAAGAATATGCCTAGGGAGTACGAAAATGACCTAATTGATCATCCAATGACACAAACACACCTATTGCATGCACAAGATTGGTTAAAAACCCTAGTTGGACAAGAACATGCCTAGGGAGGACGAAAATGACCTAATTGATCATCCAATGACACTCATAAACTTATTGGATGCACAAGATTGGTTAAAAACCCTAATTTGACAAGAATAAGCCTAGGGAGGACGAAAATGACCTAATTGATCATCCAATGACACAAACACACCTATTGCATGCACAAGATTGGTTAAAAACCCTAGTTGGACAAGAATATGCCTAGGGAGGACGAAAATGACCTAATTGATCATCCAATGACACAAATGAACTTATTGGATTCACAAGATTTGTTAAAAACCCTAATTGGACAAGAATAAGCCTAGCGAGGACGAAAATGACCTAATTGATCATCTAATGACACAAACACACCTATTGGATGCACAAGATTGGTTAAAAACCCTAATTGGACAAGAATATGCCTAGGGAGGACGAAAATGACCTAAATGTTAATCCAATGACACAAATGAACTTATTGGAAGCACAAGATTGGTTAAAAACCCTAATTGGACAAGAATAAGCCTAGGGAGGACGAAAATGATCTAATTGATCATCCAATGACACAAACACACCTATTGGATGCACAAGATTGGTTAGAAACCCTAATTGGACAAGAATATGCCTAGGGAGGACGAAAATGACCTAAATGTTAATCCAATGACACAGATGAACTTAATTGATGCACAAGATTGGTTAAAAACCCTAATTGGACAAGAATAAGCCTAGGGAGGATCAAAGTGACCTAATTGATCATCCAATGTGATAAACACACCTATTGGATGCACAAGATTGGTTAAAAACCGTAATTGGACAAGAATATGCCTAGGGAGGACGAAAATGACCTAAATGTGAATCCAATGACACAAATGAACTTATTGGATGCACAAGATTGGTTAAAAACCTATTTGGACAAGAATAAGCCTAGGGAGAATGAAAATGACCTAAATGTTAATCCAATGACACAACTCAACTTATTGGATGCACTAGAGTGGTTAAAAACCCTAATTGGACAAGAATAAGCCTAGGGAGGACGAAAATGACCTAATTGATCATCCAATGACACAAACACACCTATTGGATGCACAAGATTGGTTAAAAACCCTAATTGGACAAGAATATGCCTAGGGAGGACGAAAATGACCTAATTGATCATCCAATGACACAAACACACCTATTGGATGCACAAGATTGGTTAAAAACACTAATTGGACAAGAATATTCCTAGGGAGGACAAAAATGACCTAAATATTAATTCAATGACACAAACAAACTTATCGGATGCAGAAGATTGGTTAAAAATCCTAATTGGACAAGAATAAGCCTAGGGAGGACGAAAATGACCTAAATGTTAATCCAATGACACAACTCAACGGATTGGATGCACAAGATTGGTTAAAAACCCTTATTGGACAAGAATAAGCCTAGGGAGGACGAAAATGACCTAATTGATCATCCAATGACACAAACACACCTATTGGATGCACAAGATTGGTTAAAAACCCTAATTGGACAAGAATATGCCTAGGGAGGACGAAAATGACCTAATTGATCATCCAATGACACAAACACACCTATTGGATGCACAAGATTGGTTAAAAACCCTAATTGGACAAGAATATGCCTAGGGAGGACGAAAATGACCTAATTGATCATCCAATGACACAAACACACCTTTGGCAGCACAAGATTGGTTAAAAACCTAATTGGACAAGAATATGCCTAGGGAGGACGAAAATGACCTAATTGATCATCCAATGACACAAACACACCTATTAGATGCACAAAATTGGTTAAAAACCCTAATTGGACAAGAATATGCCTAGGCAGGACGAAAATGACCTAATTGATCATCCAGACACAAACACACCTATTGGATGCAGAAGATCGGTTAAAAACCCTAATTGGACAAGAATAAGCCTAGGGAGGACGAAAATGACCTAATTGATCATCCAATGACACAAACACACCTATTGGAAGCACAAGATTGGTTAAAAACCCTAATTGGACAAGAATATGCCTAGGGAGGACGAAAATGACCTAAATGTTAATCCAATGACACAAATGAACTTATTGAATGCACAACATTGGTTAAAAACCCTAATTGGACAAGAATAAGCCTAGGGAGGACGAAAATGACCTAATTGATCATCCAATGACACAAACACACCTATTGGATGCACAAGATTGGTTAAAAACCCTAGTTGGACAAGAATATGCCTAGGGAGGACGAAAATGACCTAATTGATCATCCAATGACACAAATGAACTTATTGGATACACAAGGTTGGTTAAATACCCTAATTGGACAAGAATATGCCTAGGGAGGACGAAAATGACCTAAATATTAATTCAATGACACAAACAAAGTTATTGGATGCACAAGATTGGTTAAAAACCCTAATTGGACAAGAATAAGCCTAGGGAGGACGAAAATGACCTAATTGATCATCAATTGACACAAACACACCTATTGGATGCAAAAGATTGGTTAAAAACCCTAATTGGACAAGAATAAGCCTAGGGAGGACGAAAATGACCTAATTGATCATCCAATGACACAAACACACCTATTGGATGCACAAGATTGGTTAAAAACCCTAATTGGACAAGAATAAGCCTAGGGAGGACGAAAATGACCTAATTGATCATCCAATGACACAAACACACCTATTGGATGCACAAGATTGGTTTAAAACCCTAGTTGGACAAGAATATGCCTAGGGAGGACGAAAATGACCTAATTGATCATCCAATGACACAAATGAACTTATTGGATGCAAAAGATTGGTTAAAAACCCTAATTGGACAAGAATAAGCCTAGGGAGGACGAAAATGACCTAATTGATCATCCAATGACACAAACACACCTATTGAATGCACAAGATTGGTTAAAAACCCTAATTGGACAAGAATATGCCTAGGGAGGACGAAAATGACCTAAATGTTAATCCAATGCCACAAATGAACTTATTGGATGCACAAGATTGGTTAAAAACCCTAATTGGACAAGAATAAGCCTAGGGAGGACGAAAATGACCTAATTGATCATCCAATGACACAAACACACCTATTGGATGCACAAGATTGGTTAAAAACCCTAGTTGGACAAGGATATGCCTAGGGAGGACGAAAATGACCTAATTGATCATCCAATGACACAAACACACCTATTGGATGCACAAGATTGGTTAAAAACCCTAGTTGGACAAGAATATGCCTAGGGAGGACGAAAATGACCTAATTGATCATCCAATGACACAAATGAACTTATTGGATGTACAAGATTGATTAAAAACCCTAATTGGACAAGAATAAGCCTAGGGAGGACGAAAATGACCTAATTGATCATCCAATGACACAAACACACCTATTGGATGCACAAGATTGGTTAAAAACCCTAGTTGGACAAGAATATGCCTAGGGAGGACGAAAATGACCTAATTGATCATCCAATGACACAAAGGAACCTATTGGATGCACAAGATTGGTTAAAAACCCTAATTGGACAAGAATAAGCCTAGGGAGGACGAAAATGACCTAATTGATCATCCAATGACACAAACACACCTATTGGATGCACAAGATTGGTTAAAAACCCTAGTTGGACAAGAATATGCCTAGGGAGGACGAAAATGACCTAATTGATCATCCAATGACACAAACACACCTATTGGATGCCCAAGATTGGTTAAAAATCCTAGTTGGACAAGAATATGCCTAGGGAGGACGAAAATGACCTAATGATCATCCAATGACACAAATGAACTTATTGGATGAACAAGATTAGTTAAAAACCCTAATTGGACAAGAATAAGCCTAGGGAGGACGAAAATGACCTAATTGATCATCCAATGACACAAACACACCTATTGGATGCACAAGATTGGTTAAAAACCCTAATTGGACAAGAATAAGCCTATGGAGGACGAAAATGACCAAATTGATCATCCATTGCCACAAACACACCTATTGGATGCACAAGATTGGTTAAAAACCCTAATTGGACAAGAATAAGCCTATGGAGGACGAAAATTACCTAATTGATCATCCAATGACACAAACACGCCTATTGGATGCACAAGATTGGTTAAAAACCCTAATTGGACAAGAATATGCCTAGGGAGGACGAAAATGACCTAATTGATCATCCAATGACACAAACACACCTATTGGATGCACAAGATTGGTTAAAAACCCTAATTGGACAAGAATAAGCCTAGGGAGGACGAAAATGACCTAATTGATCATCCAATGACACAAACACACCTGTAGGATGCACAAGATTGGTTAAAAATCCTAATTGGACAAAAATAAGCCTAGGGAGTACGAAAATGACCTAATTGATCATCTATTGCCACAAACACACCTATTGGATGCACAAGATTGGTTAAGCACCTATTGGATGCACAAGATTGGTTAAAAACCCTAATTGGACAAGAATAAGCCTAGGGAGGACGAAAATAACCTAATTGATCATCCAATGATACATACACACCTATTGGATGCACAAGATTGGTTAAAAACCCTAATTGGACAAGAATATGCCTAGGGAGGACGAAAATGACCTAATTGATCATCCAATGACACAAACACACCTATTGGATGCACAAGATTGGTTAAAAACCCTAATTGGACAAGAATAAGCCTAGGGAGGACGAATATGACCTTAATGTTAATCCAATAACACAAATGAACTTATTGGATGCACAAGATTGGTTAAAAACCCTAATTGGACAAGAATAAGCCTAGGGAGAACGAAAATGACCTAAATGTTAATCCAATGACACAACTCAACTTATTGGATGCACAAGATTGGTTAAAATCCCTAATTGGACAAGAATAAGCCTAGGGTGGACGAAAATGACCTAATTGATCATTAATGACACAGACACACCTATTGGATGCACAAGATTGGTTTAAAACCCTAGTTGGACAAGAATATGCCTAGGGAGGACAAAAATGACCTAATTGATCATCCAATGACACAAATGAACTTATTGGATGCACAAGATTGGTTAAAAACCCTAATTGGACAAGAATAAGCCTAGGGAGGACGAAAATGACCTAATTGATCATCCAATGACACAAACACACCTATTGGATGCACAAGATTGGTTAAAAACCCTAGTTGGACAAGAATATACCTAGGGTGGACGAAAATGACCTAATTGATCATCCAATGACACAAACACACCTATTGGATGCACAAGATTGGTTAAAAACCCTAGTTGGACAAGAATATGCCTAGGGAGGACGAAAATGACCTAATTGATCATCCAGTGACACAAATGAACTTATTGGATGCACAAGATTGGTTAAAAACCCTAGTTGCACAAGAATATGCCTAGGGAGGACGAAAATGACCTAATTGATCATCCAATGACACAAATGAACTTATTGGATGCACAAGATTTGTTAAAAACCCTAATTGGACAAGAATAAGCCTAGGGAGGACGAAAATGACCTAATTGATCATCCAATGACACAAACACACCTATTGGATGCACAAGATTGGTTAAAAACCCTAATTGGACAAGAATATGCCTAGGGAGGACGAAAATGATCTAAATGTGAATCAAATGACACAAATAAACTTATTGGATGCACAAGATTGGTTAAAAACCTAATTGGACAAGAATAAGCCTAGGGAGAATGAAAATGACCTAAATGTTAATCCAATGACACAACTCAACTTATTGGATGCACAAGATTGGTTAAAAACCCTAATTGGACAAGATAAAGCCTAGGGAGGACGAAAATGACCTTATTGATCATCCAATGACACAAACACACCTATTGGATGCACAAGATTGGTTAAAAACCCTAGTTGGACAAGAACATGCCTATGGAGGACGAAAATGACCTAATTGATCATCCAATGACACTAATAAACTTATTGGATGCACAAGATTGGTTAAAAACCCTAATTGGACAAGAAAAAGCCTATGGAGGACGAAAATGTCCTAATTGATCATCCAATGACACAAACACACCTATTGGATGCACAAGATTGGTTAAAAACCCTAATTGGACAAGAATATGCCTAGGGAGTACGAAAATGACCTAATTGATCATCCAATGACACAAACACACCTATTGCATGCACAAGATTTGTTAAAAACACTAGTTGGACAAGAACATGCCTAGGGAGGACGAAAATGACCTAATTGATCATCCAATGACACTCATAAACTTATTGGACGCACAAGATTGGTTAAAAACCCTAATTTGACAAGAATAAGCCTAGGGAGGACGAAAATGACCTAATTGATCATCCAATGACACAAACACACCTATTGCATGCACAAGATTGGTTAAAAACCCTAGTTGGACAAGAATATGCCTAGGGAGGACGAAAATGACCTAATTGATCATCCAATGACACAAATGAACTTATCGGATGCACAAGATTTGTTAAAAACCCTAATTGGACAAGAATAAGCCTAGGGAGGACGAAAATGACCTAATTGATCATCTAATGACACAAACACACCTATTGGATGCACAAGATTGGTTAAAAACCCTAATTGGACAAGAATATGCCTAGGGAGGACGAAAATGACCTAAATGTTAATCCAATGACACAAATGAACTTATTGGAAGCACAAGATTGGTTAAAAACCCTAATTGGACAAGAATAAGCCTAGGGAGGACGAAAATGACCTAATTGATCATCCAATGACACAAACACACCTATTGCATGCACAAGATTGGTTAAAAACCCTAGTTGGACAAGAATATGCCTAGGGAGGACGAAAATGACCTAATTGATCATCCAATGACACAAATGAACTTATTGGATGCACAAGATTTGTTAAAAACCCTAATTGGACAAGAATAAGCCTAGGGAGGACGAAAATGACCTAATTGATCATCTAATGACACAAACACACCTATTGGATGCACAAGATTGGTTAAAAACCCTAATTAGACAAGAATATGCCTAGGGAGGACGAAAATGACCTAAATGTTAATCCAATGACACAAATGAACTTATTGGAAGCACAAGATTGGTTAAAAACCCTAATTGGACAAGAATAAGCCTAGGGAGGACGAAAATGACATAAATGTTAATCCAATGACACAACTCAACTTATTGGATGCACAAGATTGGTTAAAAACCCTAATTGGACAAGAATATGCCTAGGGAGGACGAAAATGACCGAATTGATCATCCAATGACACAAACACACCTATTGGATGCACAAGATTGGTTAAAAACCCTAATTGGACAAGAATATGCCTAGGGAGGACGAAAATGACCTAATTGATCATCCAATGACACAAACACACCTATTGGATGCACAAGATTGGTTAAATACCATAATTGGACAAGAATAAGCCTAGGGAGGACGAAAATGACCTAATTGATCATCCAATGACACAAACACACCTATTGGATGCACAAGATTGGTTAAAAACCCTAATTGGACAAGAATATGCCTAGGGAGGACGAAAATGACCTAAATATTAATTCAATGACACAAACAAACTTATCGGATGCACAACATTGGTTAAAAACCCTAATTGGACAAGAATAAGCTTTGGGAGGACGAAAATGACCTAATTGATCATCCAATGACACAAACACACCTATTAGATGCACAAGATTGGTTAAAAACCCTAATTGGACAAGAATAAGCCTAGGGAGGACGAAAATGACCTAATTGATCATCCAATGACACAAACACACCTATTGGATGCACAAGATTGGTTAAAAACCCTAATTGGACAAGAATATGCCTAGGGAGGACGAAAATGACCTAAATATTAATTCAATGACATAAACAAAGTTATTGGATGCACAAGATTGGTTAAAAACCCTAATTGGACAAGAATAAGCCTAGGGAGGACGTAAATGACCTAATTGATCATCCAATGACACAAACACACCTATTGGATGCACAAGATTGGTTAAAAACCCTAATTGGACAAGAATATGCCTAGGGAGGACGAAAATGACCTAAATATTAATTCAATGACACAAACAAACTTATCGGATGAACAAGATTGGTTAAAAATCCTAATTGGACAAGAATAAGCCTAAGGAGGACGAAAATGACCTAATTGATCATCCAATGACACAAACACACCTATTGGATGCACAAGATTGGTTAAAAACCCTAATTGGACAAGAATAAGCCTAGGGAGGACGAAAATAACCTAATTGATCCTCCAATGACACAAACACACCTATTGGATGCACAAGATTGGTCTAAAACTCTAATTGGACAAGAATATGCCTAGGGAGGACGAAAATGACCTAAATGTTAATCCAATGACACAAATGAACTTATTGGATGCACAAGATTGGTTAAAAAGCCTAACTGGACAAGAATAAGCCTAGGGAGGACGAAAATGACCTAAATGTTAATCCAATGACACAACTCAACTTATTGGATGCACAAGATTGGTTAAAAACCCTAATTGGACAAGAATAAGCCTGGAGGACGAAAATGACCTAATTGATCATCCAATGACACAAACACACCTATTGGATGCACAAGATTGGTTAAAAACCCTAATTGGACAAGAATAAGCCTAGGGAGGACGAAAATAACCTAATTGATCATCCAATGACACAAACACACCTATTGGATGCACAAGATTGGTCTAAAACTCTAATTGGACAAGAATATGCCTAGGGAGAACGAAAATGACCTAATTGGTCATCCAATGACACAAACACACCTATTGGATGCACAAGATTGGTTAAAAACCGTAATTGGACAAGAATAAGCCTAGGGAGGACGAAAATGACCTAATTGATCATCCAATGACACAAACACACCTATTGGATGCACAAGATTGGTTAAAAACCCTAATTGGACAAGAATATGCCTAGGGAGGACGAAAATGACCTAATTGATCATCCAATGACACAAACACACCTATTGGATGCACAAGATCGGTTAAAAACCCTAATTGGACAAGAATAAGCCTAGGGAGGACAAAAATGACCAAAATGTTAACCCAATGACACAACTCAACTTATTGGATACACAAGATTGGTTAAAAACCCTAATTGGACAAAAATATGCCTAGGGAGGACGAAAATGACCTAATTGATCATCCATTGCCACAAACACACCTATTGGATTCACAAGATTGGTTAAAAACCCTAATTGGACAAGAATATGCCTAGGGAGGACGAAAATTACCTAATTGATCATCCAATGACATAAACACACCTATTGGATGCACAAGATTGGTTAAAAACCCTAATTGGACAAGTATATGCCTAGGGAGGACGAAAATGACCTAATTGATCATCCAATGACACAAACACACCTATTGGATGCACAAGATTGGTTAAAAACCCTAATTGGACAAGAATATGCCTAGGGAAGACGAAAATGACCTAAATATTAATTCAATGACACAAACAAACTTATCGGATGCACAAGATTGGTTAAAGACCCTAATTGGACATGAATAAGCCTTGGGAGGACGAAAATGACCTAATTGTTCATCCAATGACACAAACACACCTATTAGATGCACAAGATTGGTTAAAAACCCTAATTGGACAAGAATAAGCCTAGGGAGGACGAAAATGACCTAATTGATCATCCAATGACACAAACACACCTATTGGATGCACAAGATTGGTTAAAAACCCTAATTGGACAAGAATATGCCTAGGGAGGACGAAAATGACCTAATTGATCATCCAATGACACAAATGAACTTATTGGATGAACAAGATTAGTTAAAAACCCTAATTGGACAAGAATAAGCCTAGGGAGGACGAAAATAACCTAATTGATCATCCAATGACACAAACGCACCTATTGGATGCACAAGATTGGTATAAAACACTAATTGGACAAGAATATGCCTAGGGAGGATGAAAATGACCTAAATGTTAATCCAATGACACAAATGAACTTATTGGATGCACAAGATTGGTTAAAAACCCTAATTGGACAAGAATAAGCCTAGGGATGACGAAAATGACCTAAATGTTAATCCAATGACACAACTCAACTTATTGGATGCACAAGATTGGTTAAAAACCCTAATTGGATAAGAAAAAGCCTATGGAGGACGAAAATGACCTAATTGATCATCCAATGACACAAACACACCTATTGGATGCACAAGATTGGTTAAAAACCCTAATTGGACAAGAATATGCCTAGGGAGGACGAAAATGACCTAATTGATTATCCAATGACACAAATGAACGTATTGGATGCACAAGATTAGTTAAAAACCCTAATTGGACAAGAATATGCCTAGGGAGGACGAAAATGACCTAATTGATTATCCAATGACACAAATGAACGTATTGGATGCACAAGATTAGTTAAAAACCCTAATTGGACAAGAATATGCCTAGGGAGGACGAAAATAACCTAATTGATCATCCAATGACACAAACACACCTATTGGATGCACAAGATTGGTTAAAAACCTTAATCGGACAAGAATATGCCTAGGGAGGACGAAAATGACGTAATTGATAATCGAATGACACAAATGAACTTATTGGATGCACAAGATTAGTTAAAAACCCTAATTGGACAAGAATAAGCCTAGGGAGGACGAAAATGACCTAATTGATCATCCAATGACACAAACACACCTATTGGATGCACAAGATTGGTTAAAAACCCTAATTGGACAAGAATATGCCTAGGGAGGACGAAAATGACCTAAATGTTAATCCAATGACACAAATGAACTTATTAGATGTACAAGATTGTTTAAAAACCCTAATTGGACAAGAATAAGCCTAGGGAGGACGAAAATGACCTAATTGATCATCCAATGACACAAACACACCTATTGGATGCACAAGATTGGTTAAAAACCCTAATTGGACAAGAATAAGCCTAGGGAGGACGAAAATGACCTAATTGATCATCCAATGACACAAACAAACCTATTGGATGCACAAGATTGGTTAAAAACCCTAATTGGACAAGAATAAGTCTAGGGAGGACGAAAATGACCTAATTGATCATCCAATGACACAAACACACCTATTGGATGCACAAGATTGGTTAAAAACCCTAATTGGTCAAGAATTGGCCTAGGGAGGACGAAAATGACCTAATTGATCATCCAATGACACAAACACACCTATTGGATGCACAAGATTGGTTAAAAACCCTAGTTGGACAAGAATATGCCTAGGGAGGACGAAAATGACCTAATTGATCATCCAATGACACAAACACACCTATTGGATGCACAAGATTGGTTAAAAACCCTAGTTGGACAAGAATATGCCTAGGGAGGACGAAAATGACCTAATTGATCATCCAATGACACAAATGAACTTATCGGATGCACAAGATTTGTTAAAAACCCTAATTGGACAAGAATAAGCCTAGGGAGGACGAAAATGACCTAATTGATCATCCAATGACACAAACACACCTATTGGATGCACAAGATTGGTTAAAAACCCTAATTGGACAAGAATATGCCTAGGGAGGACGAAAATGACCTTATTGATCATCCAATAACACAAACACACCTATTGGATGCACAAGATTGGTTAAAAACCCTAATTGGACAAGAATAAGCCTAGGGAGGACGAAAATGACCTAATTGATCATCCAATGACACAAACACACCTATTGGATGCACAAGATTGGTTAAAAACCCTAATTGGACAAGAATATGCCTAGGGAGGACGAAAATGACCTAAATATTAATTCAATGACACAAACAACCTTATTGGATGCACAAGATTGGTTAAAAACCCTAATTGGACAAGAATAAGCCTAGGGAGGACGAAAATGACCTAATTGATCATCCAATGACACAAACACACCTATTGGATGCACAAGATTGGTTAAAAACCCTAACTGGACAAGAATATGCCTAGGGAGGACGAAAATGACCTAATTGATCATCCAATGACACAAATGAACTTATTGGATGCACAAGATTGGTTCAAAACCCAAATTGGACAGGAATAAGCCTAGGGAGGACGAAAATTACCTAATTGATCATCCAATGACACAAACACACCTATTGGATGCACAAGATTGGTTAAAAACCCTAGTTGGACAAGAACATGCCTAGGGAGGACGAAAATGACCTAATTGATCATCCAATGACACTAATGAACTTATGGGATGCACAAGATTGGTTAAAAACCCTAATTGGACAAGAATAAGCCTAGGGAGGACGAAAATGACCTAATTGATCATCCAATGACACAAACACACCTATTGGATGCACAAGAGTGGTTAAAAACCCTAATTGGACAAGAATATGCCTAGGGAGGACGAAAATGACCTAAATATTAATTCAATGACACAATCAAAGTTATTGGATGCACAAGATTGGTTAAAAACCCTAATTGGACAAGAATAAGCCTAGTGAGGACGAAAATGACCTAATTGATCATCCAATGACACAAACACACCTAATGGAAGCACAAGAATGGTTAAAAACTCTAATTGGACAAGAATATGCCTATGGAGGACGAAAATGACCTAAATTTTATTCCAATGACACAAATGAACTTATTGGATGCACAAGATTGGTTAAAAACCCTAATTGGACAAGAATAAGCCTAGGGAGGACGAAAATGACCTAATTGATCATCCAATGACACAAACACACCTATTGGATGCACAAGATTGGTTAAAAACCCTAATTGGACAAGAATATGCCTAGGGAGGACGAAAATGACCTAAATATTAATTCAATGACACAATCAAAGTTATTGGATGCACAAGATTGGTTAAAAACCCTAATTGGACAAGAATAAGCCTAGGGAGGACGAAAAACAAATGAACTTATTGGATGCACAAGATTGGTTAAAAACCCTAATTGGACAAGAATAAGTAAAGGGGGGACGAAAATGACCTAATTGATCATCCAATGACACAAACAGACCTATTGGATGCACAAGATTGGTTAAAAACCCTAATTGGACAAGAATAAGCCTAGGGAGGACGAAAATGACCTAATTGATCATCCAATGACACAAACACACCTATTGGATGCCCAAGATTGGTTAAAAACCCTAGTTGGACAAGAATATGCCTAGGGAGGACGAAAATGACCTAATTGATCATCCAATGACACAAATGAACTTATTGGATGCACAAGATTGGTTAAAAACCCTAGTTGGACAAGAATATGCCTAGGGAGGACGAAAATGACATAATTGATCGTCCAATGACACAAATGAACTTATTGGATGCACAAGATTTGTTAAAAACACTCATTGGACAAGAATAAGCCTAGGGAGGATGAAAATGACCTAATTGATCATCCAATGACACAAACACACCTATTGGATGCACAAGATTGGTTAAAAACCCTAATTGGACAAGAATATGCCTAGGGAGGACGAAAATGACCTAAATTGATCATCCAATGACACAAACACACCTATTGGATGCACAAGATTGGTTAAAAACCCTAATTGGACAATAATATGCCTAGGGAGGACGAAAATGACCTAAATGTTAATCCAATGACACAAATGAACTTATTGGATGCTCAAGATTGGTTCAAAACCCTAATTGGACAAGAATAAGCCTAGGGAGGACGAAAACGACCTAATTGATGATCCAATGACACAAACACACCTATTGGATGCACAAGATTGGTTAAAAACCCTAATTGGACAAGAATAAGCCTAGGGAGGACGAAAATGACCTAATTGTTCATCCAATGACACAAACGAACTTATTGGATGCACAAGATTGGTTAAAAACCCTAATTGGACAAGAATAAGCCTAGGGAGGACGAAAATGACCTAATTGATCATCCAATGACACAAACACACCTATTGGATGCACAAGATTGGTTAAAAACCCTAATTGGACAAGAATATGCCTAGGGAGGACGAAAATGACCTAAATTGATCATCCAATGACACAAACACACCTATTGGATGCACAAGAGTGGTTAAAAACCCTAATTGGACAAGAATATGCCTAGGGAGGACGAAAATGACCTAAATGTTAATCCAATGACACAAATGAACTTATTGGAAGCACAAGATTGGTTAAAAACCCTAATTGGACAAGAATAAGCCTAGGGAGGATCAAAGTGACCTAATTGATCATCCAATGAGATAAACACACCTATTGGATGCACAAGATTGGTTAAAAACCGTAATTGGACAAGAATATGCCTGGGGAGGACGAAAATGACCTAAATGTGAATCCAATGACACAAATGAACTTATTGGATGCACAAGATTGGTTAAAAACCTAATTGGACAAGAATAAGCCTAGGGAGAATGAAAATGACCTAAATGTTAATCCAATGACCCAACTCAACTTATTGGATGCACAAGATTGGTTAAAAACCCTAATTGGACAAGAATAAGCCTAGGGAGGACGAAAATGACCTAATTGATCATCCAATGACACAAACACACCTATTGAATGCACAAGATTGGTTAGAAACCCAAAATGGACAAGAATATGCCTAGGGAGGACCAAATGACCTAAATATTAATTCAATGACACAAACAAACTTATTGGATGCACAAGATTGGTTAAAAACCCTAATTGGACAAGAATAAGCCTATGGAGGACGAAAATGACCTAATTGATCATCCAATGACACAAACAAACCTATTGGATGCACAAGATTGGTTAAAAACCCTAATTGGACAAGAATAAGCCTAGGGAGGACGAAAATGACCTAATTGATCATCCAATGACACAAACACACCTATTGGATGCACAAGAGTGGTTAAAAACCCTAATTGGACAAGAATATGCCTAGGGAGGACGAAAATGACCTAAATATTAATTCAATGACACAAACAAAGTTATTTGATGCACAAGATTGGTTAAAAACCCTAATTGGACAAGAATAAGTCTAGGGATGACGAAAATGACCTAATTGATCATGCAAAGACACAAACACACCTATTGGATGCACAAGATTGGTTAAAAATCCTAATTGGACAAGAATAAGCCTAGGGAGGGCGAAAATGACCTAATTGATCATCCAATGACACAAACACACCTATTGGATGCACAAGATTGGTTAAAAACCCTAATTGGACAAGAATATGCCTAGGGAGGACGAAAATGACCTAAATGTGAATCCAATGACACAAATGAACTTATTGGATGCACAAGATTGGTTAAAAACCTAATTGGACAAGAATAAGCCTAGGGAGAATGAAAATGACCTAAATGTTAATCTAATGACACAACTCAACTTATTGGATGCACAAGATTGGTTAAAAACCCTAATTGGACAAGAATAAGCCTAGGGAGGACGAAAATGACCTTATTGATCATCCAATGACACAAACACACCTATTGGATGCACAAGACTGGTTAAAAACCCTAGTTGGACAAGAACATGCCTAGGGAGGACGAAAATGACCTAATTGATCATCCAATGACACAAATGAACTTATTGGATGCACAAGATTGGTTAAAAACCCTAATTGGACAAGAAAAAGCCTAGGGAGGACGAAAATGACCTAATTGATCATCCAATGACACAAACACACCTATTGGAAGCACAAGATTGGTTAAAAACCCTAATTGGACAAGAATATGCCTAGGGAGAACGAAAATGACCTAAAAGTTAATCCAATGACACAAATGAACTTATTGGATGCACAAGATTGATTAAAAACCCTAATTGGACAAGAATAAGCCTAGGGAGGACGAAAATGACCTAATTGATCATCCAATGACACAAACACACCTATTGGATGCACAAAATTGGTTAAAAACCCTAATTGGACAACAATATGCCTAGGGAGGAGGAAAATGACCTAAATATTAATTTAATGACACAAACAAAGTTATTGGATGCACAAGATTGGTTAAAAACCCTAATTGGACAAGAATAAGCCTAGGCAGAACGAAAATGACCTAATTGATCATCCAACGACACAAACACACCTATTGGATGCACAAGATTCGTTAAAAACCCTAATTGGACAAGAATATGCCTAGGGAGGACGAAAATGACCTAATTGATCATCCAATGACACAAACACACCTATTGGATGCACAAGATTGTTTAAAAACCCTAATTGGACAAGAATATGCCTAGGGAGGACGAAAATGACCTAATTGATCATCCAATGACACAAACACACCTATTGGACGCACAAGATTGGTTAAAAACCCTAATTGGACAAGATTAAGCCTAGGGAGGACGAAATTGACCTAATTGATCATCCAATGACACAAATACACCTATTGGATGCACAAGATTGGTTAAAAACCCTAATTGGACAAGAATAAGCCTAGGGAGAACGAAAATGACCTAAATGTTAATCCAATGACACGACTCAACTTATTGGATGCACAAGATCGGTTAAAAACCCTAATTGGACAAGAATAAGCCTAGGGAGGACGAAAATGACCTAATTGATCATCCAATGACACAAACACACCTGTTGGATGCACAAGATTGGTTAAAAACCCTAATTGGACAAGAATATGCCTAGGGAGGATGAAAATGACCTAAATATTAATTCAATGACACAAACAAAGTTATTGGATGCACAAGAATGGTTAAAAACCCTAATTGGACAAGAATAAGCCTAGGGAGTACGAAAATGACCTAAATGTTAATCCAATGACACAACTCAACTTATTGGATGCACAAGATTGGTTAAAAACCCTAATTGGACAAGAATAAGCCTAGGGAGGACGAAAATGACCTAATTGATCATCCAATGACACAAACACACCTATTGGATGCACAAGATTGGTTAAAAACCCTAATTGGACAAGAATATGCCTAGGGAGGACGAAAATGACCTAAATGTTGATCCAATGACACAAATGAACTTATTAGATGTACAAGATTGGTTAAAAACCCTAGTTGGACAAGAATATGCCTAGGGAGGACGAAAATGACCTAATTGATCATCCAATGACACAAATGAACTTATTGGATGCACAAGATTGGTTAAAAACCCTAATTGGACAAGAATATACCTAGGGAGGATGAAAATGACCTAAATGTTAATCCAATGACACAACTCAACTTATTGGATGCACAAGATTGGTTAAAAACCCTAATTGGACAAGAATAAGCCTAGGGAGGACGAAAATGACCTAATTGATCATCCAATGACACAAACACACCTATTGGATGCACAAGATTGGTTAAAAACCCTAATTGGACAAGAATATGCCTAGGGAGGACGAAAATGACCTAAATGTTAATCCAATGACACAAATGAACTTATTGGATGCATAAGATTCGTTAAAAACCCTAATTGGACAAGAATAAGCCTAGGGAGGACGAAAATGACCTAATTGATCATCCAATGACACAAACACACCTATTGGATGCACAAGATTGGTTAAAAACCCTAATTGGACAAGAATATGCCTAGGGCGGACGAAAATGACCTAAATATTAATTCAATGACATAAACAAACTTATTGGATGCACAAGATTGGTTAAAAACCCTAATTGGACAAGAATAAGCCTAGGGAGGACGAAAATGACCTAATTGATCATCCAATGACACAAACACACCTATTGGATGCACAAGATTGGTTAAAAACCCTAATTGGAAAAGAATATGCCAAGAGAGGACGAAAATGACCTAATTGATCATCCGTTGCCACAAACACACCTATTGGATGCACAAGATTGGTTAAAAACCCTAATTGGACAAGAATATGCCTAGGGAGGACGAAAATGACCTAAATATTAATTCAATGACACAAACAAAGTTATTGGATGCACAAGATTGGTTAAAAACCCTAATTGGACAAGAATAAGCCTAGGGAGGACGAAAATGACCTAATTGATCATCCAATGACACAAACACACCTATTGGATGCACAAGATTGGTTAAAAACCCTAATTGGACAAGAATATGCCTAGGGAGGACGAAAATGACCTAAATATTAATTCAATGACACAAACAAAGTTATTGGATGCACAAGATTGGTGAAAAACCCTAATTGGACAAGAATAAGCCTAGGGGGAACGAAAATGACCTAATTGATCATCCAATGACACAAACACACCTATTGGATGCACAAGATTGGTTAAAAACCCTAATTGGACAAGAATATGCCTAGGGAGGACGAAAATGACCTAAATATTAATTCAATGACACAAACAAAGTTATTGGATGCACAAGATTGGTTAAAAACCCTAATTGGACAAGAATAAGCCTAGGGAGGACGAAAATGACCTAATTGATCATCCAATGACACAAACACACCTATTGGATGCACAAGATTGGTTAAAAACCCTAATTGGACAAGAATATGCCTAATGAGGACGAAAATGACCTAAATATTAATTCAACGACACAAACAAAGTTATTGGATGCACAAGATTGGTTAAAAACCCTAATTGGACAAGAATAAGCCTAGGGAGGACGAAAATGACCTAATTGATCATCCAATGACACAAACACACCTATTGGATGCACAAGATTGGTTAAAAACCCTAATTGGACAAGAATATGCCTAGGGAGAACGAAAATGACCTCATTGATCATCCAATGACACAAACACACCTATTGGATGCACAAGATTGGTTAAAAACCCTAATTGGACAAGAATAAGCTTAGGGAGAACGAAAATGACCTAAATGTTAATCCAATGACACAACTCAACTTATTGGATGCACAAGATTGGTTAAAAACCCTAATTGGACAAGAATAAGCATAGGGAGGACGAAAATGACCTAATTGATCATCCAATGACATAAACACACCTATTGGATGCACAAGATTGGTTAAAAACCCTAATTGGACAAGAATATGCCTAGGGAGGGCGAAAATGACCTAAATGTTAATCCAATTACACATATGAACTTATTGGATGCACAAGATTGGTTAAAAACCCTAATTGGACAAGAATAAGCCTTGGGAGGAGGAAAATGACCTAAATATTAATTCAATGACACAAACAAAGTTATTGGATGCACAAGATTGGTTAAAAACCCTAATTGGACAAGAATAAGCCTAGGGAGGACGAAAATGACCTAATTGATCATCCAATGACACAAACACACCTATTGGATGCACAAGATTGGTTAAAAACACTAGTTGGACAAGAATATGCCTAGGGAGGACGAAAATGACCTAATTGATCATCCAATGACACAAATGAACTTATTGGATGCACAAGATTGGTTAAAAACCCTAATTGGACAAGTATAAGCCTAGGGAGGACGAAAATGACCTAATTGATCATCCAATGACACAAACACACCTATTGGAAGCACAAGATTGGTTAAAAACCCTAATTGGACAAGAATATGCCTAGGGAGGACGAAAATGACCTAACTGTTAATTCAATGACACAAACAAAGTTATTGGATGCACAAGATTGGTTAAAAACCCTAATTGGACAAGAATAAGCCTAGGGAGGACGAAAATGACCTAAATATTAATTCAATGACACAAACAAAGTTATTGGATGCACAAGATTGGTTAAAAACCCTAATTGGACAAGAATAAGCCTAGGGAGGACGAAAATGACCTAATTGATCATCCAATGACACAAACACACCTATTGGAAGCACAAGATTGGTTAAAAAACCTAATTGGACAAGAATATGCCTAGGAAGGACGAAAATGACCTAAATGTTAATCCAATGACACAAATGAACTTATTGGATGGACAAGATTGGTTAAAAATCCTAATTGGACGAGAATAAGCCTAGGGAGGACGAAAATGACCTAATTGATCATCCAATGACACAAACACACCTATTGGATGCACAAGATTGGTTAAAAACCCTAATTGGACAAGAATATGCCTAGGGAGGACGAAAATGACCTAAATATTAATTCAATGACACAAATGAACTTATTGGATGCACAAGATTGGTTAAAAACCCTAATTGGACAAGAATAAGTCTAGGGAGGATGAAAATGACCTAATTGATCATCCAATGACACAAACACACCTATTGGAAGCACAAGATTGGTTAAAATTCCTAATTGGACAAGAATATGCCTAGGGAGGACGAAAATGACCTAAATATTAATTCAATGACACAAACAAAGTTATTGGATGCACAAGATTGGTTAAAAACCCTAATTGGACAAGAATAAGCCTAGGGAGGACGAAAATGACCTAATTGATCATCCAATGACACAAACACACCTATTGGATGCACAAGATTGGTTAAAAACCCTAATTGGACAAGAATATGCCTAGGGAGGACGAAAATGACCTAAATATTAATTCAATGACACAAACAAAGTAATTGGATGCACAAGATTGGTTAAAAACCCTAATTGGACAAGAATAAGTCTAGGGAGGACGAAAATGACCTAATTGATTATGCAATGACACAAACACACCTATTGGATGCACAAGATTGGTTAAAAATCCTAATTGGACAAGAATAAGCCTAGGGAGGGCGAAAATGACCTAATTGATCATCCAATGACACAAACACACCTATTGGATGCACAAGATTGGTTAAAAACCCTAATTGGACAAGAATATGCCTAGGGAAGACGAAAATGACCTAAATATTAATTCAATGACACAAACAAACTTATCGGATGCCCAAGATTGGTTAAAAACCCTAATTGGACAAGAATAAGCCTAGGGAGGACGAAAATGACCTAATTGATCATCCAATGACACAAACACACCTATTGGATGCACAAGATTGGTTAAAAACCCTAATTGGACAAGAATATGCCTAGGGAGGACGAAAATGACCTAAATATTAATTCAATGACACAAACAAAGTTATTGGATGCACAAGATTGATTAAAAACCCTAATTTGACAAGAATAAGTCTAGGTAGGACGAAAATGACCTAATTGATCATCCAATGACACAAACACACCTATTGGATGCACAAGATTGGTTAAAAACCCTAATTGGACATGAATAAGCCTAGGGACGACGAAAACGACCTAATTGATCATCCATTGACACAAACACACCTATTGGATGAACAAGATTGGTTAAAAACCCTAATTGGACAAGAATAAGCCTAGGGAGGACGAAAATGACCTAATTGATCATCCAATGACACAAACACACCTATTGGATGCACAAGATTGGTTAAAAACCCTAATTGGACAAGAATATGCCTAGGGAGGACGAAAATGACCTAAATATTAATTCAATGACACAAACAAAGTTATTGGATGCACAAGATTGGTTAAAAACCCTAATTGGACAAGAATAAGCCTAGGGAGGACGAAAATGACCTAATTGATCATCCAATGACACAAACACACCTATTGGATGCACAAGATTGGTTAAAAACCCTAATTGGACAAGAATATGCCTAGGGAGGACGAAAATGACCTAAATATTAATTCAATGACACAAACAAAGTTATTGGATGCACAAGATTGGTGAAAAACCCTAATTGGACAAGAATAAGCCTAGGGGGAACGAAAATGACCTAATTGATCATCCAATGACACAAACACACCTATTGGATGCACAAGATTGGTTAAAAACCCTAATTGGACAAGAATATGCCTAGGGAGGACGAAAATGACCTAAATATTAATTCAATGACACAAACAAAGTTATTGGATGCACAAGATTGGTTAAAAACCCTAATTGGACAAGAATAAGCCTAGGGAGGACGAAAATGACCTAATTGATCATCCAATGACACAAACACACCTATTGGATGCACAAGATTGGTTAAAAACCCTAATTGGACAAGAATATGCCTAGGGAGGACGAAAATGACCTAAATATTAATTCAATGACACAAACAAACTTATTGGATGCACAAGATTGGTTAAAAACCCTAATTCGACATGAATAAGCCTAGGGATGACGAAAATGACCTAATTGATCATCCAATGAGACAAACACACCTATTGGATGCATAAGATTGGTTTAAACCCCTAGTTGGACAAGAATATGCCTAGGGAGGACGAAAATGACCTAAATGTTAATCCAATGACACAAATGAACTTATTGGATGCACAAGATTGGTTAAAAACCCTAATTGGACAAGAATAAGCCTAGGAATGACGAAAATAACCTAATTGATCATCCAATGACACGAACACACCTATTGGATGCAACAGATTGGTTAAAAACCCTAATTGGACAAGAATATGCCTAGGGAAGACGAAAATGACCTATATATTAATTCAATGACACAAACAAAGTTATTGGATGCACAAGATTGGTTAAAAACCCTAATTGGACAAGAATAAGCCTAGGGAGGACGAAAATGACCTAATTGATCATCCAATGACACAAACACACCTATTGGATGCACAAGATTGGTTAAAAACCCTAATTGGACAAGAATATGCCTAGGGAGGACGAAAATGACCTAAATATTAATTCAATGACACAAACAACCTTATTGGATGCACAAGATTGGTTAAAAACCCTAATTGGACAAGAATAAGCCTAGGGAGGACGAAAATGACCTAATTGATCATCCAATGACACAAACACACCTATTGGATGCACAAGATTGGTTAAAAACCCTAATTGGACAAGAATATGCCTAGGGAGGACGAAAATGACCTAAATATTAATTCAATGACACAAACAAACTTATTGATGCACAAGATTGGTTAAAAACCCTAATTGGACAAGAATAAGCCTAGGGAGGACGAAAATGACCTAATTGATCATCCAATGACACAAACACACCTATTGGATGCACAAGATTGGTTAAAAACCCTAGTTGAACAAGAATAAGCCTAGGGAGGACGAAAATGACCTAATTGATCATCCAATGACACAAACACACCTATTGGATGCACAAGATTGGTTAAAAACCCTAATTGGACAAGAATATGCCTAGGGAGGACGAAAATGACCTAAATATTAATTCAATGACACAAACAAACTTATCGGATGCCCAAGATTGGTTAAATACCCTAATTGGACAAGAATAAGCCTAGGGAGGACGAAAATGCCCTAATTGATCATCCAATGACACAAACACACCTATTGGATGCACAAGATTGGTTAAAAACCCTAATTGGACAAGAATAAGCCTAGGGAGGACGAAAATGACCTAATTGATCATCCAATGACACAAACACACCTATTGGATGCACAAGATTGGTTAAAAACCCTAATTGGACAAGAATATGCCTAGGGAGGACCAAAATGACCTAATTGATCATCCAATGACACAAACACACCTATTGGATGCAAAAGATTGGTTAAAAATCCTAATTGGACAAGAATATGCCTAGGGAGGACGAAAATGACCTAATTGATCATCCAATGACACAAATGAACTTATTGGATGCACAAGATTGGTTAAAAACCCTAATTGGACAAGAATATGCCTAGGGAGGACGAAAATGACCTAAATATTAATTCAATGACACAAACAAAGTTATTGGAAGCACAAGATTGGTTAAAAACCCTAATTGGACAAGAATATGCCTAGGGAGGACGAAAATGACCTAATTGATCATCCAACGACACAAATGAACTTATTGGATGCACAAGATTTGTTAAAAACCTTAATTGGACAAGAATAAGCCTAGGGAGGACGAAAATGACCTAATTGATCATCCAATGACACAAACACACCTATTGGAAGCACAAGATTGGTTAAAAACCCTAGTTGGACAAGAATATGCCTAGGGAGGACGAAAATGACCTAATTGATCATCCAAGGACACAAATGAACTTATTGGATGCACAAGATTGGTTAAAAACCCTAATTGGACAAGAATATACCTAGAGAGGACGAAAATGACCTAAATATTAATTCAATGACACAAACAAAGTTATTGGATGCACAAGATTGGTTAAAAACCCTAATTGGACAAGAATAAGCCTAGGGAGGACGAAAATGACCTAATTGATCATCCAATGACACAAACACACCTATTGGATGCACAAGATTGGTTAAAAACCCTAATTGGACAAGAATATGCCTAGGGAGGACGAAAATGACCTAAATGTTAATCCAATGACACAAATGAACTTATTGGATGCACAAGATTGGTAAAAACCCTAATTAGACAAGAATAAGCCTAGGGAGGACGAAAATGATCTAATTGTTCATCCAATGACACAAACACACCTATTGGATGCACAAGATTGGTTAAAAACCGTAATTGGACAAGAATATGCCTAGGGAGGACGAAAATGACCTAAATATTAATTCAATGACACAAACAAACTTATTGGATGCACAAGATTGGTTAAAAACCCTAATTGGACAAGAATAAGCCTAGGGAGTACGAAAATGACCTAATTGATCATCCAATGACACAAACACACCTATTGGAAGCACAATATTGGTTAAAAACCCTAATTAGACAACAATATGCCTAGGGAGGACGAATATGACCTAAATGTTAATTCAATGACAAAAACGAACTTATTGGATGCACAACATTGGTTAAAAACCCTAATTGGACAAGAATATGCCTAGGGAGGACGAAAATGGCCTAATTGATCATCCAATGACACAAACACACCTATTGGAAGCACAAGATTGGTTAAAAACCCTAATTGGACAAGAATATGCCTAGGGAGGACGAAAATGACCTAAATGTTAATCCAATCACACAAATGAGCTTATTGGATGCACAAGATTGGTTAAAAACCCTAATTGGAACAGAATAAGCCTAGGGAAGACGAAAGTGACCTAATTGATCATCCAATGACACAAACACACCTATAGGATGCACAAGATCGGTTAAAAATTCTAATTGGACAAGAATATGTCTAGGGAGGACGAAAATGACCTAAATATTAATTCAATGACACAAACAAACTTATTGGATGCACAAGATTGGTTAAAAACCCTAATTTGACAAGGATAAGCCTAAGGAGGACGAAAATGGCCTAATTGATCATCCAATGACACAAACACACCTATTGGAAGCACAAGATTGGTTAAAAACCCTAATTGGACAAGAATATGCCTAGGGAGGACGAAAATGACTTAAATGTTAATCCAATGACGCAAATGAGCTTATTGGATGCACAAGATTGGTTAAAAACCCTAATTGGACAAGAATAAGCCTAGGGAGGACGAAAATGACCTAATTGATCATCCAATGACACAAACACACCTATTGGATGCACAAGATTGGTTAAAAACCCTAATTGGACAAGAATATGCCTAGGGAAGACGAAAATGACCTAAATGTGAATCCAATGACACAAATGAACTTATTGGATGCACAAGATTGGTTAAAAACCCTAATTGGACAAGAATAAGCCTAGGGAGGACGAAAATGACCTTATTGATCATCCAATGACACAAACACACCTATTGGATGCACAAGATTGGTTAAAAACCCTAGTTGGACAAGAACATGCCTAGGGAGGACGAAAATGACCTAATTGATCATCCAATGACACTAATAAACTTATTGGATGCAGAAGATTGGTTAAAAATCCTAATTGGACAAGAAAAAGCCTAGGGAGGACGAAAATGACCTAATTGATCATCCAATGACACAAACACACCTATTGGATGCACAAGATTGGTTAAAAACCCTAATTGGACAAGAACATGCCTAGGGAGGACGAAAATGACCTAATTGATCATCCAATGACACAAACACACCTATTGGATGCACAAGATTGGTTAAAAACCCTAATTGGACAACAATATGCCTATGGAGGACGAATATGATCTAAATGTTAAACCAATAACACAAATGAACATATTGGATGCACAAGATTTGTTAAAAACCCTAATTGGACAAGAATAAGCCTAGGGAGAACGAAAATGACCTAAATGTTAATCCAATGACACAACTCAACTTATTGGATGCACAAGATTGGTTAAAAACCCTAATTGGACAAGAATAAGCCTAGGGAGGACGAAAATGACCTATTTGATCATCCAATGACACAAACACACCTATTGGATGCACAAGATTGGTTAAAAACCCTAATTGGACAAGAATTAGCCTAGGGAGGACGAAAATGACCTAATTGATCATCCAATGACACAAACACACCTATTGGATTCACAAGACTGGTTTAAAACCCTAGTTGGACAAGAATATGCCTAGGGAGGACGAAAATGACCTAATTGATCATCCAATGACACAAATGAACTTATTGGATGCACAAGATTGGTTAAAAACCCTAATTGGACAAGAATAAGCCTAGGGAGGACGAAAATGACCTAATTGATCATCCAATGACACAAACACACCTATTGGATGCACAAGATTGGTTAAAACCCTAATTGGACAAGAATATGCCTACGGAGGACGAAAATGACCTAATTTGATCATCCAATGACACAAACACACCTATTGGATGCACAAGATTGGTTAAAAACCCTAATAGGACAAGAATAAGCCTAGGGAGGATCAAAGTGACCTAATTGGTCATCCAATGAGATAAACACACCTATTGGATGCACAAGATTGGTTAAAAACCCTAATTGGACAAGAATATGCCTAGGGAGGATGAAAATGACCTAAATGTTAATCCAATGACACAAATGAACTTATTGGATGCACAAGGTTGGTTAAAAACCTAATTGGACAAGAATAAGCCTAGGGAGAATGAAAATGACCTAAATGTTAATCCAATGACACAACTCAACTTATTGGATGCACAAGATTGGTTAAAAACCCTAATTGGACAAGAATAAGCCTAGCGAGGACGAAAAAGACCTAATTGATCATCCAATGACATAAACACACCTATTGGATGCACAAGATTGGTTAAAAACCCTAATTGGACAAGAATATGCCTAGGGAGGACGAAAATGACCTAATTGATCATCCAATGACACAAACACACCTATTGGATGCACAAGATTGGTTAAAAACCCTAATTGGACAAGAATATGCTTCGGGAGGACGAAAATGACCTAAATATTAATTTAATGACACAAACAAACTTATCGGATGCACAAGATTGGTTAAAACCCCTAATTGGACAAGAATAAGCCTACGGAGGACGAAAATGACCTAATTGATCATCCAAAGACACAAACACACTTATTGGATGCACAAGATTGGTTAAAAACCCTAATTGAAAAAGAATAAGCCTAGGGAGGACGTAAATGACCTAATTGATCATCCAATGACATAAACACACCTATTGGATGCACAAGATTGGTTAAAAACCCTAATTGGACAAGAATATGCCTAGGGAGGACGAAAATGACCTAATTGATCATCCAATGACACAAACACACCTATTGGATGCACAAGATTGGTTAAAAACCCTAATTGGACAAGAATAAGCATCGGGAGGACGAAAATGACCTAATTGATCATCTATTGCCACAAACACACCTATTGGTTGCACAAGATTGGTTTAACACCTATTGGATGCACAAGATTGGTTAAAAACCCTAATTGGACAAGAATAAGCCTAGGGAGGACGAAAATAACCTAATTGATCATCCAATGACACAAACACACCTATTGGATGCACAAGATTGGTTAAAAACCCTAATTGGACAAGAATATGCCTAGGCAGGACGAAAATGACCTAAATCTTAATCCAATGACACAAATGAACTTATTGGATGCACAAGATTGGTTAAAAACCCTAATGGGACAAGAATAAGCCTAGGGAGGACGAAAATGACCTAATTGATCATCCAATGACACAAACACACCTATTGGATGCACAAGATTGGTTAAAAACCCTAATTGGACAAGAATATGCCTAGGGAGGACGAAAATGACCTAATTGATCATCCAATGACACAAACACACCTATTGGATGCACAAGATTGGTTAAAAACCCTAACTTGACAAGAATATGCCTAGGGAGGACGAAAATGACCTAATTGATCATCCAATGACACAAACACACCTATTGGATGCACAAGATTGGTTAAAAACCCTAATTTGACAAGAATATGCCTAGGGAGGACGAATATGACCTAAATGTTAATCCAATAACTCAAATGAACTTATTGGATGCACAAGATTTGTTAAAAACCCAAATTGGACAAGAATAATCCTAGGGAGAACGAAAATGACCTAAATGTTAATCCAATGACACAACTCAACTTATTGGATGCACAAGATTGGTTAAAAACCCTAATTGGACAAGAATAAGCCTAGGGAGGACGAAAATGACCTAATTGATCATCCAATGACACAAACACACCTATTGGATGCACAAGATTGGTTAAAAACCCTAATTGGACAAGAATATGCCTAGGGAGGACGAAAATGACCTAAATATTAATTCAATGACACAAACAAAGTTATTGGATGCACAAGATTGGTTAAAAACCCTAATTGGACAAGAATAAGCCTAGGGAGGACGAAAATGACCTAATTGATCATCCAATGACACAAACACACCTATTGGATGCACAAGATTGGTTAAAAACCCATGTTGGACAAGAATATGCCTAGGGAGGACGAAAATAACCTAATTGATCATCCAATGACACAAATGAACTTATTGGATGCACCAGATTTGTTAAAAACCATAATTGGACAAGAATAAGCCTAGGAAGGACGAAAATAACTTAATTGATTATCCAATGACACAAACACACCTATTGGATGCACAAGAATGGTTAAAAACCCTAATTGGACAAGAATATGCCTAGGGAGGACGAAAATGACCTAAATATTAATTCAATGACACAAACAAAGTTATTGGATGCACAAGATTGGTTAAAAACCCTAATTGGACAAGAATATGTCTAGGGAGGACGAATATGACCTAAATGTTAATCCAATAACACAAATGAACTTATTGGATGCACAAGATTGGTTAAAAACCCTAATTGGACAAGAATATGCCTAGCGAGGACTGATATGACCTAAATGTTAATCCAATGACACAAATGAACTTATTGGATGCACAAGATTGGTTAAAAACCCTAATTGGACAAGAATAAGCCTAGGGAGGACGAAAATGACCTAATTGATCATCCAATGACACAAACACACCTATTGGATGCACAAGATTGGTTAAAAACCCTAGTTGGACAAGAATATGCCTAGGGAGGACGAAAATGACCTAATTGATCATCCAATGACACAAATGAACTTATTGGATGAACAAGAGTGGCTAAAAACCCTAATTGGACAAGAATATGCCTAGGGAGGACGAAAATGACCTAAATATGAATTCAATGACACAAACAAAGTTATTGGATGCACAAGATTGGTTAAAAACCCTAATTGGACAAGAATATGCCTAGGGAGGACGAAAATGACCTAAATATTATTTCAATGACACAAACAAAGTTATTGGATGCACAAGATTGGTTAAAAACCCTAATTGGACAAGAATAAGCCTAGGGAGGACGAAAATGACCTAAATATTAATTCAATGACACAAACAAAGTTATTGGATGCACAAGATTGGTTAAAAACCCTAATTGGACAAGAATAAGCCTAGGGAGGACGAAAATGACCTAATTGATCATCCAATGACACAAACACACCTATTGGATGCACAAGATTGGTTAAAAACCCTAATTGGACAAGAATAAGCCTAGGGAGGAACAAAATGACATAATTTATCATCCAATGACACAAACACACCTATTGGATGCTCAAGATTGGTTAAAAACCCTAATTGGACAAGAATAAGCCTTGGGAGGAAGAAAATGACCTAATTGATCATCCAATGACACAAACACACCTATTGGATGCCCAAGATTGGTTTAAAACCCTAGTTGGACAAGAATATGTCTAGGGAGGACGAAAATGACCTAGTTATTCATCCAATGACACAAATTAACTTATTGGATGCACAACATTGGTTAAAAACCCTAATTGGACAAGAATAAGCCTAGGGAGGACGAAAATGACCTAATTGATCATCCAATGACACAAACACACCTATTGGATGCCCAAGATTGGTTTAAAACACTAGTTGGACAAGAATATGCCTAGGGAGGACGAAAATGACCTAATTGATCATCCAATGACACAAACACACCTATTGGATGCACAAGATTGGTTAAAAACCCTAATTGGACAAGAATATGCCTAGGGAGGACGAATATGACCTAATTGATCATTCAATGACACAAACAAAGTTATTGGATGCACAAGATTGGTTAAAAACCCTAATTGGACAAGAATAAGCCTAGGGAGGACGAAAATGACCTAATTGATCATCCAATGACACAAACACACCTATTGGATGCACAAGATTGGTTAAAAACCCTAGTTGGACAAGAATAAGCCTAGGAAGGACAAAAATGACCTAATTGATCATCCAATGACACAAACACACCTATTGGATGCACAAGATTGGTTAAAAACCCTAATTGGACAAGAATAAGCCTAGGGAGGACGAAAATGACCTAATTGATCATCCAATGACACAAACACACCTATTGGATGCACAAGATTGGTTAAAAACCCTAGTTGGACAAGAATATGCCTAGGGAGGACGAAAATGACCTAATTGATCATCCAATGACACAAACACACCTATTGGATGCACAAGATTGGTTAAAAACCCTAGTTGGACAAGAATAAGCCTAGGGAGGTAGAAAATGACCTAATTGATCATCCAATGACACAAACACACCTATTGGATGCACAAGATTGGTTAAAAACCCTAATTGGACAAGAATAAGCCTAGGGAGGACGAAAATGACCTAATTGATCATCCAATGACACAAACACACCTATTGGATGCACAATTTTGGTTAAAAACCCTAATTGGAAAAGAATATGCCTAGGGAGGACGAAAATGACCTAAATATTAATTCAATGACACAAACAAACTTATTGGATGCACAAGATTGGTTAAAAACCCTAATTGGACAAGAATAAGCCTAAGGAGGACGAAAATGACCTAATTGATCATCCAATGACACAAACACACCTATTGGATGCACAAGATTGGTTAAAAACCCTAATTGGACAAGAATAAGCCTACGGAGGACGAAAATGACCTAATTGATCATCCAATGACACAAACACACCTATTGGATGCACAAGATTGGTTTAAAACCCTAGTTGGACAAGAATATGCCTATGGAGGACGAAAATGACCTAATTGATCATCCAATGACACAAATGAACTTATTGGATGCACAAGATTGGTTAAAAACCCTAATTGGACAAGAATATGCCTAGGGAGGACGAAAATGACCTAAATATTAATCCAATGACACAAATGAACTTATTGGATGCACAAGATTGGTTAAAAACCCTAATTGGACAAGAATAAGCCTTGGGAGGACGAAAATGACCTAATTGATCATCCAATGACACAAACACACCTATTGGATGCACAAGACTGGTTAAAAACCCTAATTGGACAAGAATATGCCTAGGAAGGACAAAAATGACCTAATTGATCATCCAATGACACAAACACACCTATTGGATGCACAAGATTGGTTAAAAACCCTTATTGGACATGAATAAGCCTAGGGAGGACGAAAATGACCTAATTTATCATCCAATGACACAAATACACCTATTGGATGCACAAGATGGTTAAAAACCCTAATTGGACAAGAATATGCCTAGGGAGGAAGAAAATGACCTAAATATTAATTCAATGACATAAACAAACTTATTGGATGCCCAAGATTGGTTAAAAACCCTAATTGGACAAGAATAAGCCTAGGGAGGACGAAAATGACCTAATTGATCATCCAATGACACAAACACACCCATTGGAAGCACAAGATTGGTTAAAAACCCTAATTGGACAAGAATATGCCTAGGGAGGACGAAAATGACCTAAATGTTAATCCAATGACACAAATGAACTTATTGGATGCACAAGATTGGTTAAAAACCCTAATTGGACAAGAATAAGCCTAGGGAGGACGAAAATGACCTAATTGATCATCCAATGACACAAACACACCTATTGGATGCACAAGATTCGTTAAAAACCCTAATTGGACAAGAATATGCCTAGGGAGGAGGAAAATGACCTAAATATTAATTCAATGACACAAACAAAGTTATTGGATGCACAAGATTGGTTAAAAACCCTAATTGGACAAGAATAAGCCTAGGGAGGACGAAAATGACCTAATTGATCATCCAATGACACAAACACACCTATTGGATGCACAAGATTGGTTAAAAATCCTAATTGGAAAAGAATACGCCTAGGGAGGACGAAAATGACCTAAATATTAATTCAATGACACAAACAAAGTTATTGGATGCACAAGATTGGTTAAAAACCCTAATTGGACAAGAATAAGCCTAGGGAGGACGAAAATGACCTAATTGATCATCCAATGACACAAACACACCTATTGGATGCACAAGATTGGTTAAAAACCCTAATTGGACAAGAATAAGCCTAGGGAGGACGAAAATGACCTAATTGACATCCAATGACACAAACACACCTATTGGATGCACAAGATTGGTTAAAAACCCTAATTGGACAAGAATATGCCTAGGGAGGACGAAAATGACCTAAATATTAATTCAATGACACAAACAAAGTTATTGGATGCACAAGATTGGTTAAAAACCCTAATTGGACAAGAATAAGCCTAGGGAGGACGAAAATGACCTAATTGATCATCCAATGACACAAACACACCTATTGGATGCACAAGATTGGTTAAAAACCCTAATTGGACAAGAATATGCCTAGGGAGGACGAAAATGACCTAAATATTAATCCAATGACACAAACAAACTTATTGGATGCACAAGATTGGTTAAAAACCCTAATTGGACAAGAATAAGCCTAGGGAGAACGAAAATGACCTAAATGTTAATCCAATGACACAACTCAACTTATTGGATGCACAAGATTGGTTAAAAACCCTAATTGGACAAGAATAAGCCTAGGGAGGACGAAAATGACCTAATTGATCAACCAATGACACAAACACACCTATTGGATGCACAAGATTGCTTAAAAACCCTAATTGGACAAGAATATGCCTAGGGAGGACGAATATGACCTAAATGTTAATCCAATAACACAAATGAACTTATTGGATGCACAAGATTGGTTAAAAACCCTAATTGGACAAGAATAAGCCTAGGGAGGAAAAAAATGACCTAATTGATCATCCAATGACACAAACACACCTATTGGATGCACAAGATTGGTTAAAAACCCTAATTGGACAAGAATAAGCCTAGGGAGGACGAAAATGACCTAATTGATCATCCAATGACACAAATGAACTTATTGGATGCACAAGATTGGTTAAAAACCCTAGTTGGACAAGAATATGCCTAGGGAGGACGAAAATGACCTAATTGATCATCCAATGACACAAATGAACTTATTGGATGCACAAGATTTGTTAAAAACCCTAGTTGTACAAGAATATACCTAGGGAGGACAAAAATGACCTAATTGATCATCCAATGACACAAATGAACTTATTGGATGCACAAGATTTGTTAAAAACCCTAATTGGACAAGAATAAGCCTAGGGAGGACGAAAATGACCTAATTGATCATCCAATGACACAAATACACCTATTGGAAGCACAAGATTGGTTAAAAACCCTAGTTGGACAAGAATATGCCTAGGGAGGACGAAAATGACCTAATTGATCATCCAATGACACAAATGAACTTATTGGATGCACAAGATTGGTTAAAAACCCTAATTGGACAAGAATAAGCATATAAAGGACGAAAATGACCTAATTGATCATCCAATGACATAAACACACCTATTGGATACACAAGATTGGTTAAAAACCCTAATTGGATAAGAATATGCCTAGGGAGGACGAAAACGACCTAATTGATCATCCAATGACACAAACACATCTATTGGATGCACAAGATTGGTTAAAAACCCTAATTGGACAAGAATATGCCTAGGGAGGACGAAAATGACCTAATTGATCATCCAATGACACAAACACACCTATTGGATGCACAAGATTGGTTAAAAACCCTAATTGGACAAGAATATGCTTAGGGAGGACGAAAATGACCTAAATATTAATTTAATGACACAAACAAACTTATCGGATGCACAAGATTGGTTAAAACCCCTAATTGGACAAGAATAAGCCTACGGAGGATGAAAATGACCTAATTGATCATCCAAAGACACAAACACACCTATTGGATGCACAAGATTGGTTAAAAACCCTAATTGGAAAAGAATAAGCCTAGGGAGGACGTAAATGACCTAATTGATCATCCAATGACACAAACACACCTATTGGATGCACAAGATTGGTTAAAAACCCTAATTGGACAAGAATATGCCTAGGGAGGACGAAAATGACCTAATTGATCATCCAATGACACAAACACACCTATTGGATGCACAAGATTGGTTAAAAACCCTAATTGGACTAGAATAAGCCTAGGGAGAACGAAAATGACCTAAATGTTAATCCAATGACACAACTCAACTTATTGGATGCACAAGATTGGTTAAAAACCCTAATTGGACAAGAATAAGCCTAGGGAGGAAGAAAATGACCTAATTGATCATCCAATGACACAAACACACCTATTGGAGGCACAAGATTGGTTAAAAACCCTAGTTGGACAAGAATATGCCTAGGGAGGACGAAAATGACCTAAATATTAATTCAATGACACAAACAAAGTTATTGGATGCACAACATTGGTTAAAAACCCTAATTGGACAAGAATATGCCTAGGGAGGACGAAAATGACCTAATTGATCATCCAATGACACAAACACACCTATTGGATGCACAAGATTGGTTAAAAATTCTAATTGGACAACAATATGCCTATGGAGGACGAATATGATCTAAATGTTAAACCAATAACACAAATGAACATATTGGATGCACAAGATTGGTTAAAAACCCTAATTGGACAAGAATAAGCCTAGGGAGAACGAAAATGACCTAAATGTTAATCCAATGACACAACTCAACTTATTGGATGCACAAGATTGGCTAAAAACCCTAATTGGACAAGAATAAGCCTAGGGAGGACGAAAATGACCTAATTGATCATCCAATGACACAAACACACCTATTGGATGCACAAGATTGGTTAAAAACCCTAGTTGGACAAGAATATGCCTAGGGAGGATGAAAATGACCTAATTGATCATCCAATAACACAAATGAACTTATTGGATGCACAAGATTGGTTAAAAACCCTAATTGGACAAGAATAAGCCTAGGGAGGACGAAAATGACCTAATTGATCATCCAATGACACAAACACACCTATTGGATGCACAAGATTGGTTAAAAACCCTAGTTGGACAAGAACATTCCTAGGAAGGACGAAAATGACCTAATTGATCATCCAATGACACAAACACACCTATTGGATGCACAAGAGTGGTTAAAAACCCTAATTGGACAAGAATATGCCTAGGGAGGACGAAAATGACCTAAATATTTATTCAATGACACAAACAAAGTTATTGGATGCACAAGATTGGTTAAAAACCCTAATTGGACAAGAATAAGCCTAGGGAGGACGAAAATGACCTAATTGATCATCCAATGACACAAACACACCTATTGGATGCACAAGATTGGTTAAAAACCCTAGTTGGACAAGAATATGCCTAGGGAGGACGAAAATGACCTAATTGATCATCCAATAACACAAATGAACTTATTGGATGCACAAGATTGGTTAAAAACCCTAATTGGACAAGAATATGCCTAGGGAGGACGAAAATGACCTAATTGATCATCCAATGACACAAACAAACCTATTGGATGCACAAGATTGGTTAAAAACCCTAGTTGGACAAGAATATGCCTAGGGAGGACGAAAATGACCTAATTGATCATCCAATGACATAAATGAACTTATTGGATGCACAAGATTTGTTAAAAACCCTAATTGGAAAAGAATAAGCCAAGGGAGGACGAAAATGACCTAATTGATCATCCAATGACACTAATAAACTTATTGGATGCACAATATTGGTTAAAAACCATAATTGGACAAGAAAGAGCCTAGGGAGGACGAAAATGACCTAATTGATCATCCAATGACACAAACATACCTATTGGAGGCACAAGATTGTTTAAAAACCCTAATTGGACAAGAATATGCCTAGGGAGGACGAAAATGACCTAATTGATCATCCAATGACACAAACACACCTATTGGATGCACAAGATTGGTTAAAAACCCTAATTGGACTAGAATAAGCCTAGGGAGAACGAAAATGACCTAAATGTTAATCCAATGACACAACTCAACTTATTGGATGCACAAGATTGGTTAAAAACCCTAATTGGACAAGAATAAGCCTAGGGAGGACGAAAATGACCTAATTGATCATCCAATGACACAAACACACCTATTGGAGGCACAAGATTGGTTAAAAACCCTAGTTGGACAAGAATATGCCTAGGGAGGACCAAAATGACCTAAATATTAATTCAATGACACAAACAAAGTTATTGGATGCACAACATTGGTTAAAAACCCTAATTGGACAAGAATATGCCTAGGGAGGACGAAAATGACCTAATTGATCATCCAATGACACAAACACACCTATTGGATGCACAAGATTGGTTAAAAATTCTAATTGGACAACAATATGCCAATGGAGGACGAATATGATCTAAATGTTAAACCGATAACACAAATGAACATATTGGATGCACAAGATTGGTTAAAAACCCTAATTGGACAAGAATAAGCCTAGGGAGAACGAAAATGACCTAAATGTTAATCCAATGACACAACTCAACTTATTGGATGCACAAGATTGGCTAAAAACCCTAATTGGACAAGAATAAGCCTAGGGAGGACGAAAATGACCTAATTGATCATCCAATGACACAAACACACCTATTGGATGCACAAGATTGGTTAAAAACCCTAGTTGGACAAGAATATGCCTAGGGAGGACGAAAATGACCTAATTGATCATCCAATAACACAAATGAACTTATTGGATGCACAAGATTGGTTAAAAACCTTAATTGGACAAGAATAAGCCTAGGGAGGACGAAAATGACCTAATTGATCATCCAATGACACAAACACACCTATTGGATGCACAAGATTGGTTAAAAACCCAAGTTGGACAAGAATATGCCTAGGGAGGACGAAAATAACCTAATTGATCATCCAATGACACAAATGAACTTATTGGATGCACAAGATTTGTTAAAAACCCTAATTGGACAAGAATAAGCCTAGGAAGGACGAAAATAACTTAATTGATCATCCAATGACACAAACACACCTATTGGATGCACAAGATTGGTTAAAAACCCTAATTGGACAAGAATAATCCTAGGGAGGACGCAAATGACCTAAATATTAATTCAATGACACAAACAAAGTTATTGGATGCACAAGATTGGTTAAAAACCCTAATTGGACAAGAATAAGCCTAGGGAGGACGAAAATGACCTAATTGATCATCCAATGACACAAACACACCTATTGGATGCACAAGATTGGTTAAAAACCCAAGTTGGACAAGAATATGCATAGGGAGGACGAAAATAACCTAATTGATCATCCAACGACACAAATGAACTTATTGGATGCACAAGATTTGTTAAAAACCCTAATTGGACAAGAATAAGCCTAGGAAGGACGAAAATAACTTAATTGATCATCCAATGACACAAACACACCTATTGGATGCACAAGATTGGTTAAAAACCCTAATTGGACAAGAATATGCCTATGGGAGGACGAAAATGACCTAAATATTAGTTCAATGACACAAACAAAGTTATTGGATGCACAAGATTGGTTAAAAACCCTAATTGGACAAGAATAAGCCTAGGGAGGACGAAAATGACCTAATTGATCATCCAATGACACAAACACACCTATTGGATGCACAAGATTGGTTAAAAACCCAAGTTGGACAAGAATATGCCTAGGGAGGACGAAAATAACCTAATTGATCATCCAATGACACAAATAAACTTATTGGATGCACAAGATTTGTTAAAACCCTAATTGGACAAGAATAAGCCTAGGAAGGACGAAAATAACTTAATTGGTCATCCAATGACACAACACACCTATTGGATGCACAAGATTGGTTAAAAACCCTAATTGGACAAGAATATGCCTAGGGAGGACGAAAATGACCTAAATATTAATTCAATGACACAAACAAAGTTATTGGATGCACAAGATTGGTTAAAAACCCTAATTGGACAAGAATAAGCCTAGGGAGGACGAAAATGACCTAATTGATCATCCAATGACACAAACACACCTATTGGATGCACAAGATTGGTTAAAAACCCTAATTGGACAAGAATATGCCTAATGAGGACGAAAATGACCTAAATATTAATTCAACGACACAAACAAAGTTATTGGATGCACAAGATTGGTTAAAAACCCTAATTGGACAAGAATAAGCCTAGGGAGGACGAAAATGACCTAATTGATCATCCAATGACACAAACACACCTATTGGATGCACAAGATTGGTTAAAAACCCTAATTGGACAAGAATATGCCTAGGGAGGACGAAAATGACCTAAATATTAATTCAATGACACAAACAAACTTATTGGATGCACAAGATTGGTTAAAAACCCTAATTGGACAAGAATAAGCCTAAGGAGGACGAAAATGACCTAATTTATCATCCAAGGACACAAACACAGCTATTGGATGCACAAGATTGGTTAAAAACCCTAATTGGACAAGAATATGCCTAGGGAGGACGAAAATGACCTTATTGATAATCCAATGACACAAACACACCTATTGGATGCACAACATTGGTTAAAAACCCTAATTGGACAAGAATAAGCCTAGGGAGGACGAAAATGACCTAATTGATCATCCAATGACACAAACACACCTATTGGATGCACAAGATTGGTTAAAAACCCTAATTGGACAAGAATATGCCTAGCGAGGACGGATATGACCTAAATGTTAATCCAATGACACAAATGAAGTTATTGGATGCACAAGATTGGTTAAAAACCCTAATTGGACAAGAATAAGCCTAGGGAGAACGAAAATGACCTAAATGTTAATCCAATGACACAACTCAACTTATTGGATGTAGAAGATTGGTTAAAAACCCTAATTGGACAAGAATAAGCCTAGCGAGGACGAAAATGACCTAATTGTTCATCCAATAACACAAACACACCTATTGGATGCACAAGATTGGTTAAAAACCCTAGTTGGACAAGAACATGCCTAGGGAGGACGAAAAGGACTTAATTGATCATCCAATGACACTAATGAACTTATTGGATGCACAAGATTGGTTAAAAACCCTAATTGGACAAGAATAAGCCTAGGGAGGACGAAAATGACCTAATTGATCATCCAATGACACAAACACACCTATTGGATGCACAAGATTGGTTAAAAACCCTAATTGGACAAGAATATGCCTAGGGAGGACGAAAATGACCTAAATATTAATTCAATGACACAAACAAACTTATTGGATGCACAAGATTGGTTAAAAACCCTAATTGGACAAGAATAAGCCTAGGGAGGACAAAAATGACCAAATTGATCATCCAATGACACAAACAAACCTATTGGATGCACAAGATTGGTTAAAAACCCTAATTGGACAAGAATATGCCTACGGAGGACGAAAATGACCTAATTGATCATCCAATGACACAAACACACCTATTGGATGCACAAGATTGGTTAAAAACCCTAATTGGACAAGAATATGCCTAGGGAGGACGAAAATGACCTAAATGTTAATCCAATGACACAAATGAACTTATTGGATGCACAAGATTGCTTAAAAACCCTAATTGGACAAGAATAAGCCTAGGGAGGACGAAAATGACCTAATTGATCATCCAATGATACAAACACACCTATTGGATGCACAAGATTGGTTAAAAACCCTAGTTGGACAAGAATATGCCTAGGGAGGACGAAAATGACCTAATTGATCATCCAATGACACCAATGAACTTATTGGATGCACAAGATTGGTTAAAAACCCTAATTGGACAAGAATAAGCCTAGGGAGGACGAAAATGACCTAATTGATCATCCAATGACACAAACACACCTATTGGATGCACAAGATTGGTTAAAAACCCTAATTGGACAAGAATAAGCCTAGGGAGAACGAAAATGACCGAAATGTTAATCCAATGACACAACTCAACTTATTGGATGCACAAGATTGGTTAAAAACCCTAATTGGACAAGAATAAGCCTAGGGAGGACGAAAATGACCTAATTGATCATCCAATGATACAAACACACCTATTGGATGCACAAGATTGGTTAAAAACCCTAGTTGGACAAGAATATGCCTAGGGAGGACGAAAATGACCTAATTGATCATCCAATGACACCAATGAACTTATTGGATGCACAAGATTGGTTAAAAACCCTAATTGGACAAGAATAAGCCTAGGGAGGACGAAAATGACCTAATTGATCATCCAATGACACAAACTCACCTATTGGATGCACAAGATTGGTTAAAAACCCTAATTGGACAAGAATAAGCCTAGGGAGGACGAAAATGACCTTATTGATCATCCAACGACACAAACACACCTATTGGATGCACAAGATTGGTTAAAAACCCTAGTTGGACAAGAACATGCCTAGGGAGGACGAAAATGACCTAATTGATCATCCAATGACACTAATGAACTTATTGGATGCACAAGATTGGTTAAAAACCCTAATTGGACAAGAATAAGCCTAGGGAGGACGAAAATGACCTAATTGATCATCCAATGACACAAGCACACCTATTGGATGCACAAGATTGGTTAAAAACCCTAACTGGACAAGAATATGCCTAGGGAGGACGAAAATGACCTAATTGATCATCCAATGACACAAACACACCTATTGGATGCACAAGAGTGGTTAAAAACCCTAATTGGACAAGAATATGCCTAGGGAGGACGAATAAGACCTAAATGTTAATCCAATAACACATATGAACTTATTGGATGCACAAGATTGGTTAAAAACCCTAATTGGACAAGAATAAGCCTAGGGAGAACGAAAATGACCTAAATGTTAATCCAATGACACAACTCAACTTATTGGATGCACAAGATTGGTTAAAAACCCTAATTGGACAAGAATAAGCCTAGGGAGGACGAAAATGACCTAATTGATCATCTAATGACACAAACACACCTATTGGAGGCACAAGATTGGTTAAAAACCCTAGTTGGACAAGAATAAGCCTAGGGAGGACGAAAATGACCTAATTGATCATCCAATGACATAAATGAACTTATTGGATGCACAAGATTGGTTAAAAACCCTAATTGGACAAGAATAAGCCTAGGGAGGACGAAAATGACCTAATTGATCATCCAATGACACAAACACACCTATTGGATGCACAAGATTGGTTAAAAACCCTAATTGGACAAGACTATGCCTATGGAGGTCGAAAATGACCTAAATATTAATTCAATGACACAAACAAAGTTATTGGATGCACAAGATTGGTTAAAAACCCTAATTGGACAAGAATAAGCCTAGGGAGGACGAAAATGACCTAATTGATCATCCAATGACACAAACACACCTATTGGATGCACAAGATTGGTTAAAAACCCTAATTGGACAAGAATATGCCTAGGGAGGACGAAAATGACCTAACTGTTAATCCAATGACACAAATGAACTTATTGGATGCACAAGATTGGTTAAAAACACTAATTGGACAAGAATAAGCCTAGGGAGGACGAAAATGACCTAATTGATCATCCAATGACACAAACACACCTATTGGATGCACAAGATTGGTTAAAAACCCTAATTGGACAAGAATATGCCTAGGGAGGACGAAAATGACCTAAATGTTAATCCAATGACACAAATGAACTTATTGGATATACAAGATTGGTTAAAAACCCTAACTGGACAAGAATAAGCCTAGGGAGGACGAAAATGACCTAATTGATCATCCAATGACACAAACACACCTATTGGATGCACAAGATTGGTTAAAAACCCTAATTGGACAAGAATATGCCTAGGGAGGACGAAAATGACCTAAATATTAATTCAATTACACAAGCAAACTTATCGGATGCACAAGATTGGTTAAAAACCCTAATTGGACAAGAATAAGCCTAGGGAGGACGAAAATGACCTAATTGATCATCCAATGACACAAACACACCTATTAGATGCACAAGATTGGTTAAAAATCCTAATTGGACAAGAATAAGCCTATGGAGGACGAAAATGACCTAATTGATCATCCAATGACACAAACACACCTATTGGATGCACAAGATTGGTTAAAAACCCTAATTGGACAAGAATAAGCCTAGGGAAGACGAAAATGACGTAATTGATCATCCAATGACACAAACACACCTATTGGATGCACAAGAGTGGTTAAAAACCCTAATTGGACAAGAATATGCCTAGGGAGGACGAAAATGACCTAAATATTAATTCAATGACACAAACAAAGTTATTGGATGCACAAGATTGGTTAAAAACCCTAATTGGACAAGAATAAGCCTATGGAGGACGAAAATGACCTAATTGATCATCCAATGACACAAACACACCTATTGCATGCACAAGATTGGTTAAAAACCCTAATTGGACAAGAATAAGCCTATGGAGGACGAAAATGACCTAATTGATCATCCAATGACACAAACACACCTATTGGATGCACAAGATTGGTTAAAAACCCTAATTGGAAAAGAATAAGCCTATGGAGGACGAAAATGACCTAAATGTTAATCCAATGACACAACTCAACTTATTGGATGCACAAGATTGGTTAAAAACCCTAATTGGACAAGAATAAGCCTAGGGAGGACGAAAATGACCTAATTGATCATCCAATGACACAAACACACCTATTGGATGCACAAGATTGGTTAAAAACCCTAATTGGACCAGAATAAGCCTAGGGAGGACGAAAATGACCTAATTGATCATCCAATGACACAAACACACCTATTGGATGCACAAGATTGGTTTAAAACCCTAGTTGGACAAGAATATGCCTAGGGAGGACGAAAATGACCTAATTGATCATCCAACGACACAAACACACCTAATTGATGCACAAGATTGGTTAAAAACCCTAATTGGACAAGAATATGCCTAGGGAGGACGAAAATGACCTAAATATTAATTCAATGACACAAACAAAGTTATTGGATGCACAAGACTGGTTAAAAACCCTAATTGGACAAGAATAAGCCTAGGGAGGACGAAAATGAACTAATTGATCATCCAATGACACAAACACACCTATTGGATGCACAAGATTGGTTAAAAACCCAAATTGGACAAGAATATGCCCAGGGAGGACGAAAAAATGACCTAAATATTAATTCAATGACACAAACAAAGTTATTGGATGCACAAGATTGGTTAAAAACCCTAATTGGACAAGAATAAGCCTAGGGAGGACGAAAATGACCTAATTGATCATCCAATGACACAAACACACCTATTGGATGCACAAGATTGGTTAAAAACCCTAATTGGACAAGAATATGCCTAGGGAGGACGAAAATGACCTAAATATTAATTCAATGACACAAACAAACTTATTGGATGCACAAGATTGGTTAAAAACCCTAATTGGACAAGAATAAGCCTAGGAAGGACGAAAATGACCTAATTGATCATCTAATGACACAAACACACCTATTGGATGCACAAGATTGGTTAAAAACCCTAGTTGGACAAGAACATGCCTAGGGAGGACGAAAATCACCTAATTGATCATCCAATGACACTAATTAACTTATTGGATGCACAAGATTTGTTAAAAACCCTAATTGGACAAGAATAAGCCTAGGGAGGACGAAAATGACCTAATTGATCATCCAATGACACAAACACACCTATTGGATGCACAAGATTGGTTAAAAACCCTAATTGGACAAGAATATGCCTAAGGAGGACGAAAATGACCTAATTGATCATCCAATGACACAAACACACCTATTGGATGCACAAGATTTGTTAAAAACCCTAATTGGACAAGAATAAGCCTAGGAAGGACGAAAATAACTTAATTGATCATCCTATGACACAAACACACCTATTGGATGCACAAGATTGGTTAAAAACCCTAATTGGACAAGAATATGCCTAGGGAGGACGAAAATGACCTAAATATTTATTCAATGACACAAACAAAGTTATTGGATGCACAAGATTGGTTAAAAACCCTAATTGGACAAGAATAAGCCTAGGGAGGACGAAAATGACCTAATTGATCATCCAATGACACAAACACACCTATTGGATGCACAAGATTGGTTAAAAACCCTAGTTGGACAAGAATATGCCTAGGGAGGACGAAAATGACCTAATTGATCATCCAATGACACTAATGAACTTATTGGATGCACAAGATTGGTTAAAAACCCTAATTGGACAAGAGTAAGCCTAGGGAGGACGAAAATGACCTAATTGATCATCCAATGACACAAACACACCTATTGGATGCACAAGATTGGTTAAAAACCCTAGTTGGACAAGAATATGCCTAGGGAGAACGAAAATGACCTAATTGATCATCCAATGACACTAATGAACTTATTGGATGCACAAGATTGGTTAAAAACCCTAATTGGACAAGAGTAAGCCTAGGGAGGACGAAAATGACCTAATTGATCATCCAATGACACAAACACACCTATTGGATGCACAAGATTGGTTAAAAACCCTAATTGGATAAGAATAAGCCTAGGGAGGACGAAAATGACCTAATTGATCATCCAATGACACAAACACACCTATTGGATGCACAAGATCGGTTAAAAACCCTAGTTGGACAAGAATATGCCTAGGGAGGAGGAAAATGACCTAAATATTAATTCAATGACACAAACAAAGTTATTGGATGCACAAGATTGGTTAAAAACCCTAATTGGACAAGAATAAGCCTAGGGAGGACGAAAATGACCTAATTGATCATCCAATGACACAAACACACCTATTGGATGCACAAGATTGGTTAAAAACCCTAGTTGGACAAGAATATGCCTAGGGAGGACGAAAATGACCTAATTGATCATCCAATGACACAAACACACCTATTGGATGCACAAGATTGGTTAAAAACCCTAGTTGGACAAGAATAAGCCTAGGGAGGTAGAAAATGACCTAATTGATCATCCAATGACACAAACACACCTATTGGATGCACAAGATTGGTTAAAAACCCTAATTGGACAAGAATAAGCCTAGGGAGGACGAAAATGACCTAATTGATCATCCAATGACACAAACACACCTATTGGATGCACCAGATTGGTCAAAAACTCTAATTGGACAAGAATATGCCTAGGTAGGACGAAAATGACCTAAATGTTAATCCAATGACACAAATGAACTTATTGGATGCACAAGATTGGTTAAAAACCCTAATTGGACAAGAATAAGCCTAGGGAGGACGAAAATGACCTAAATGTTAATCCAATGACACAACTCAAATTATTGGATGCACAAGATTGGTTAAAAACCCTATTTGGACAAGAATAAGCCTAACGAGGACGAAAATGACCTAATTGATCATCCAATGACACAAACACACCTATTGGATGCACAAGATTGGTTAAAAACCCTAATTGGACAAGAATAAGCCTAGGGAGGACGAAAATGACCTAATTGATAATCCAATGACACAAACACACCTATTGGATACACAAGATTGGTTAAAAACCCTAATTGGACAAGAATATGCCTATGGAGGACGAAAATGACCTAAATGTTAATCCAATGACACAAATGAACTTATTGGATGCACAAGATTCGTTAAAAACCCTAATTGGACAAGAATAAGCCTAGGGAGGACGAAGATGACCTAAATGTTAATCCAATGAAACAACTCAACTTATTGGATGCACAAGATTGGTTAAAAACCCTAATTGGACAAGAATAAGCCTAGGGAGGACGAAAATGACCTAATTGATCATCCAATGACACAAACAAACCTATTGGATGCACAAGATTGGTAAAAAAAACCCTAATTGGACAAGAATATGCATAGGGAGGACAAAAATGACCTAAATATTAATTCAATGACACAACTCAACTTATTGGATGCACAAGATTGGTTAAAAACCCTAATTGGACAAGAATAAGCCTAGGGAGGACGAAAATGACCTAAATATTAATTCAATGACACAAACAAAGTTATTGGATGCACAAGATTGGTTAAAAACCCTAATTGGACAAGAATAAGCCTAGGGAGGACGAAAATGACCTAATTGATCATCCAATGACACAAACACACCTATTGGATGCACAAGATTGGTTAAAAACCCTAATTGGACAAGAATAAGCCTAGGGAGGACGAAAATGACCTAATTGATCATCCAATGACACAAACACACCAATTGGATGCACAAGATTGGTTAAAAACCCTAGTTGGACAAGAACATGCCTAGGGAGGACGAAAATGACCAAAATATTAATTCAATGACACAAACAAAGTTATTGGATGCACAAGATTGGTTAAAAACCCTAATTGGACAAGAATAAGCCTAGGGAGGACGAAAATGACCTAATTGATCATCCAATGACACAAACACACCTATTGGATGCACAAGATTGGTTAAAAACCCTAATTGGACAAGAATAAGCCTAGGGAGGACGAAAATGACCTAATTGATCATCCAACGACACAAACACACCTATTGGATGCACAAGATTTCTTAAAAACCCAACTTGGACAAGAATATGCCTAGGGAGGACGAAAATGACCTAATTGATCATCCAATGACACAAACACACCTATTGGATGCACAAGATTGGTTAAAAACCCTAATTGGACAAGAATATGCCTAGGGAGGACGAAAATGACCTAAATATTAATTCAATGACACAAACAAACTTATCGGATGCACAAGATTGGTTAAAAACCCTAATTGGACAAGAATAAGCCTAGGGAGGACGAAAATGACCAAATTGATCACCCAATGACACAAACACACCTATTGGATGCACAAGATTGGTTAAAAACCCTAATTGGACAAGAATATGCCTAGGGAGGACGAAAATGACCTAATTGATCATCCAATGACACTAATAAACTTATTGGATGCACAATATTGGTTAAAAACCCTAATTGGACAAGAAAGAGCCTAGGGAGGACGAAAATGACGTAATTGATCATCCAATGACACAAACACACCTATTGGATGCACAAGATTGTTTAAAAACCCTAATTGGACAAGAATATGCCTACGGAGGACGAAAATGAACTAATTGATCATCCAATGGCACAAACACACCTATTGGATGCACAAGATTGGTTAAAAACCCTAATTGGACTAGAATAAGCCTAGGGAGAACGAAAATGACCTAAATGTTAATCCAATGACACAACTCAACTTATGGGATGCACAAGATTGGTTAAAAACCCTAATTGGACAAGAATAAGCCTAGGGAGGACGAAAATGACCTAATTGATCATCCAATGACACAAACACACCTATTGGAGGCACAAGATTGGTTAAAAACCCTAGTTGGACAAGAATATGCCTAGGGAGGACGAAAATGACCTAAATATTAATTCAATGACACAAACAAAGTTATTGGATGCACAACATTGGTTAAAAACCATAATTGGACAAGAATAAGCCTAGGGAGGACGAAAATGACCTAATTGATCATCCATTGACACAAACACACCTATTGGATGCACAAGATTGGTTAAAAACCCTAATTGGACAAGAATATGCCTAGGGAGGACGAAAATGACCTAAATATTAATTCAATGACACAAACAAACTTATTGGATGCACAAGATTGGTTAAAAACCCTAATTGGACAAGAATAAGCCTAAGGAGGACGAAAATGACCTAATTTATCATCCAATGACACAAACACAGCTATTGGATGCACAAGATTGATTAAAAACCCTAATTGGACAAGAATATGCCTAGGGAGGACGAAAATGACCTAATTGATAATCCAATGACACAAACACACCTATTGGATGCACAAGATTGTTTAAAAACCCTAATTGGACAAGAATAAGCCTAGGGAGGACGAAAATGACCTAATTGATCATCCAATGACACAAACACACCTATTGGATGCACAAGATTGGTTAAAAACCCTAATTGGACAAGAATATGCCTAGGGAGGACGAAAATGACCTAAATATTAATTCTATGACACAAACAAACTTATCGGATGCACAAGATTGGTAAAAAACCCTAATTGGACAAGAATATGCCTAGGGAGGACGAAAATGACCTAAATATTAATTCAATGACACAAACAAACTTATCGGATGCACAAGATTGGTTAAAAACCCTAATTGGACAAGAATAAGCCTAGGGAGGACGAAAATGACCTAATTGATCATCCAATGACACAAACACACCTATTGGATGCACAAGATTGGTTAAAAACCCTAATTGGACAAGAATAAGCCTAGGGAGGACGAAAATGACCTAATTGATCATCCAATGACACAAACACACCTATTGGATGCACAAGATTGGTTAAAAACCCTAATTGGACAAGAATATGCCTATGGAGGACGAAAATCACCTAAATATTAATTCAATGACACAAACAAACTTATCGGATGCCCAAGATTGGTTAAAAATCCTAATTGGACAAGAATATGCCTAGGGAGGACGAAAATGACCTAATTGATCATCCAATGACACAAACACACCTATTGGATGCACAAGATTGGTTAAAAACCCTAATTGGACAAGAATAAGCGTAGGGAGAACAAAAATGACCTAAATGTTAATCCAATGACACAACTCAACTTATTGGATGCACAAGATTGGTTAAAAACCCTAATTGGACAAGAATAAGCCTAGGGAGGACGAAAATGACCTAATTGATCATCCAATGACACAAACACACCTATTGGATGCACAAGATTGGTTAAAAACCCTAATTGGACAAGAATATGCCTAGGGAGGACGAAAATGACCTAAATGTTTATCCAATGACACAAATGAAATTATTGGATGCACAAGAATGGTTAAAAACCCAAATTGGACAAGAATAAGCCTAGGGAGAACGAAAATGACCTAATTGATCATCCAAAGACACAAACACACCTATTGGATGCACAAGATTGGTTAAAAACCCTAATTGGACAAGAATATGCCTAGGGAGGACGAAAATGACCTAAATATTAATTCAATGACACAAACAAAGTTATTGGATGCACAAGATTGGTTAAAAACCCTAATTGAACAAGAATATGCCTAGGGAGGACGAAAATGACCTAATTGATCTTCGAATGACACAAATGAACTTATTGGATGCACAAGATTAGTTAAAAACCCTAATTGGACAAGAATAAGCCTAGGGAGAACGAAAATAACCTAATTGATCATCCAATGACACAAACACACCTATTGGATGCACAAGATTGGTTAAAAACCCTAATTGGACAAGAATATACCTAAGGAGGACGAAATGACCTAAATGTTAATCCAATGACACAAATGAACGTATTGGATGCACAAGATTGGTTAAAACCCTAATTGGACAAGAATAAGCCTAGGGAGGACGAAAATGACCTAAATGTTAATCCAATGACACAACTCAACTTATTGGAAGCACAAGATTGGTTAAAAACCCTAATTGGATAAGAATAAGCCTAGGGAGGACGAAAATGACCTAATTGTTCATCCAATGACACAAACACACCTATTGGATGCACAAGATCGGTTAAAAACCCTAATTGGACAAGAATAAGCCTAAGGAGGACGAAAATGACCTAATTGATCATCCAATGACACAAACACACCTATTGGATGCACAAGATTGGTTAAAAACCCTAATTGGACAAGAATATGCCTAGGGAGGACGAAAATGACCTAAATATTAATTCAATGACACAAACAAAGTAATTCGATTCACAAGATTGGTTAAAAACCCTAATTGGACAAGAATAAGCCTAGGGAGGACGAAAATGACCTAATTGATCATCCAATGACACAAACACACCTATTGGATGCACAAGATTGGTTAAAAACCCTAATTGGACAAGAATATGCCTAGGGAGGACGAAAATGACCTAAATATTAATTCAATGACACAAACATACTTATTTGATGCACAAGATTGATTAAAAACCCTAATTGGACAAGAATAAGCCTAGGGAGGACGAAAATGACCTAGTTGATCATCCAATGACACATACACACCTATTGGATGCACAAGATTGGTTAAAAACCCTAATTGGACAAGAATAAGCCTAGGGAGGACGAAAATGACCTAATTGATCATCCAATGACACAAACACACCTATTGGATGCACAAGATTGGTTAAAAACCCTAATTGGACAAGAATATGCCTAGGGAGGACGAAAATGACCTAATTGATCATTTAATGACACAAACACACCTATTGGATGCACAAGATTGGTTAAAAACCATAATTGGACAAGAATAAGCCTAGGGAGGACAAAAATGACCTAATTGATCATCTAATGACACAAACAGACCTATTGGATGCACAAGATTGGTTAAAAACCCTAGTTGGACAAGAACATGCCTAGGGAGGACGAAAATGACCTAATTGATCATCCAATGACACTAATGAACTTATTGGATGCACAAGATTGGTTAAAAACCCTAATTGGACAAGAATAAGCCTAGGGAGGACGAAAATGACCTAATTGATCATCCAATGACACAAACACACCTATTGGATGCACAAGATTGGTTAAAAACCCTAATTGGACAAGAATATGCCTAGGGAGGACGAAAATGACCTAATTGATCATCCAATGACACAAACACACCTATTGGATGCACAAGATTGGTTGAAAACCATAATTGGACAATAATATGCTTAGGGAGGACGAAAATGACCTAAATATTAATTCAATGACACAAACAAACTTATTGGATGCACAAGATTGGTTAAAAACCCTAATTGGACAATAATATGCCTAGGGAGGACGAAAATGACCTAATTGATCATCCAATGACACAAACACACCTATTGGATGCACAAGATTGGTTAAAAACCCTAGTTGGACAAGAACATGCCTAGGGAGCACGAAAATGACCTAATTGATCATCCAATGACACTAATGAACTTATTGGATGCACAAGATTGGTTAAAAACCCTAATTGGACAATAATAAGCCTAGGGTGGACGAAAATGACCTAATTGATCTTCCAATGACACAAACACACCTATTGGATGCACAATATTGGTTAAAAACCGTAATTGGACAAGAATATGCCTAGGGAGGACGAAAATGACCTAATTGATCGTCCAATGACACTAACACACCTATTGGATGCACAAGATTGGTTAAAAACCCTAATTGGACAAGAATATGCCTACGGAGGACGAATATGACCTAAATGTTAATCCAATAACACAAATGAACTTATTGGATGCACAAGATTGGTTAAAAACCCTAATTGGACAAGAATAAGCCTAGGGAGGACGAAAATGACCTAATTGATCATCCAATGACACAAACACACCTATTGGATGCACAAGATTGGTTAAAAACCCTAATTGGACTAGAATATGCCTAGGGAGAACGAAAATGACCTAATTGATCATCCAATGACACAAACACACCTATTGGATGCACAAGATTGGTTAAAAACCCTAATTGGACAAGAATATGCCTAGGGAGGACAAAAATGACCTAAATATGAATTCAATGACACAAACAAACTTATTGGATGCACAAGATTGGTTAAAAACCCTAATTGGACAAGAATAAGCCTAGGGAGGACGAAAATGTCCTAATTGATCATCCAATGACACAAACACACCTATTGGATGCACAAGATTGGTTAAAAACCCTAGTTGGACAAGAACATGCCTAGGGAGGACGAAAATGACCTAATTGATCATCCAATGACACTAATGAACTTATTGGATGCCCAAGATTGGTTAAAAACCCTAATTGGACAAGAATAAGCCTAGGGAGGACGAAAATGACCTAATTGATCATCCAATGACACAAACACACCTATTGGATGCACAAGATTGGTTAAAAACCCTAATTGGACAAGAATATGCCTAGGGAGGACGAAAATGACCTAAATATTAATTCAATGACACAAACAAAGTTATTGGATGCACAAGATCTGTTAAAAACCCTAATTGGACAAGAATAAGCCTAGGGAGGACGAAAATGACCTAATTGATCATCCAATGACACAAACACACCTATTGGATGCACAAGATTGGTTAAAAACCCTAATTGGACAAGAATATGCCTAGGGAGGACGAAAATGACCTAATTGATCATTCAATAACACAAATGAACTTATTGGATGCACAAGATTGGTTAAAAACCCTAATTGGACAAGAATAAGCCTAGGGAGGACGAAAATGACCTAATTGATCATCCAATGACACAAACACACCTATTGGATGCACAAGATTGGTTAAAAACCCTAATTGGACAAGAAAATGCCTAGGAAGGACGAAAATGACCTAAATGTTAATCCAATGACACAAATGAACTTATTAGATGTACAAGATTGGTTAAAAACCCTAATTGGACAAGAATAAGCCTAGGGAGGACGAAAATGACCTAATTGATCATCCAATGACACAAATGAACTTATTGGATGCACAAGATTGGTTAAAAACCCTAATTGGACAAGAATATGCCTAGGGTGGACGAGAATGACCTAAATGTTAATCCAATGACACAACTCAACTTCATGGATGCACAAGATTGGTTAAAAACCCTAATTGGACAAGAATAAGCCTAGGGAGGACGAAAATGACCTAATTGATCATCCAATGACACAAACACACCTATTGGATGCACAAGATTGGTTAAAAACCCTAATTGGACAAGAATATGCCTAGGGAGGACGAAAATGACCAAAATATTAATTTAATGACATAAACAAACTTATTGGATGCACAAGATTGGTTAAAAACCCTAATTGGACAAGAATAAGCCTAGGGAGGACGAAAATGACCTAATTGATCATCCAATGACACAAACACACCTATTGGATGCACAAGATTGGTTAAAAACCCTAATTGGACAAGAATATGCCTAGGGAGGACGAAAATGACCTAAATGTTAATCCAATGACACAAATAAACATATTGGATGCACAAGATTGGTTTAAAACCCTAATTGGACAAGAATAAGCCTTCGAAGAACGAAAATGACCTAATTGATCATTCAATGACACAAACACACCTATTGGATGCACAAGACTGGTTAAAAACCCTAATTATACAAGAATATGCCTAGGAAGGACGAAAATAACCTAATTGATCATCCAATGACACAAACACACCTATTGGATGCACAAGATTGGTTAAAAACCCTAATTGGACAAGAATAAGCCTAGGGAGGACGAAAATGACCTAATTGATCATCCAATGACACAAACACACCTATTGGATGCACAAGATTGGTTAAAAACCCTAATTGGACAAGAATAAGCCTAGGGAGGACAAAAATGACCTAAATGATCATCCAATGACACAAACACACCTATTGGATGCACAAGATTGGTTAAAAACCCTAATTGGGCAAGAATAAGCCTAGGGAGGACGAAAATGACCTAATTGATCATCCAATGACACAAACACACCTATTGGATGCACAAGATTGGTTAAAAACCCTAATTGGACAAGAATAAGCCTAGGGAAGACGAAAATGACATAATTGATCATCCAATGACACAAATGAACTTATTGGATGCACAAGATTGGTTAAAAACCCTAATTGGACAAGAATAAGCCTAGGGAGGACGAAAATGACCTAATTGATCATCCAATGACACAAACACACCTATTGGATGCACAAGATTGGTTAAAAACCCTAATTGGACAAGAATAAGCCTAGGGAGGACGAAAATGACCTAATTGATCATCCAATGACACAAACACACCTATTGGATGCACAAGATTGGTTAAAAACCCTAATTGGACAAGAATATTCCTAGGGAGGACGAAAATGACCTAATTGATCATTCAATGATACAAATGAACTCATTGGATGCACAAGATTGGTTAAAAACCCTAATTGGACAAGAATAAGCCTAGGGAGGACGAAAATGACCTAATTGATCATCCAATGACACAAACACACCTATTGGATGCACAAGATTGGTTAAAAACCCTAATTGGACAAGAACAAGCCTAGGGAGGACGAAAATGACCTAAATGTTAATCCAATGACACAAACACACCTATTGGATGCACAACATTGGTTAAAAACCCTAATTGGACTAGAATAAGCTTAGGGAGGACGAAAATGACCTAATTGATCATCCAATGTCACAAACACACCTATTGGAAGCACAAGATTGGTTAAAAACCCTAATTGGACAAGAATATGACTAGGAAGGACGAAAATGACCTAAATGTTAATCCAATGACAGAAATGAACTTATTGGATGCACAAGATTGGTTAAAAACCCTAATTGGACAAGAATAAGCCTAGGGAGGACGAAAATGACCTAATTGATCATCCAATGACACAAACACACCTATTGGATGCACAAGATTGGTTAAAAACCCTAATTGGACAAGAATATGCCTAGGGAGGAGGAAAATGACCTAAAAATTAATTCAATGACACAAACAAAGTTATTGGATGCACAAGATTGGTTAAAAACCCTAATTGGACAAGAATAAGCCTAGGGAGGACGAAAATGACCTAATTGATCATCCAATGACACAAACACACCTATTGGATGCACAAGATTGGTTAAAAACCCTAATTGGACAAGAATATGCCTAGGGAGGACGAAAATGACCTAAATATTAATTCAATGACACAATCAAAGTTATTGGATGCACAAGATTGGTTCAAAACCCTAATTGGACAAGAATAAGCTTAGGGAGGACGAAAATGACCTACTTGATCATCCAATGACACAAACACACCTATTGGATGCACAAGATTGGTTAAAAACCCTAATTGGACAAGAATAAGCCTAGGGAGGACGAAAATGACCTAATTGATCATCCAATGACACAAACACACCTATTGGATGCACAAGATTGGTTAAAAACCCTAATTGGACAAGAATATGTCTAGGGAGGACGAAAATGACCTAAATATTAATTCAATGACAAAAACAAACTTATTGGATGCACAAGATTGGTTAAAAACCCTAATTGGACAAGAATAAGCCTATGGAGGACGAAAATGACCTAATTGATCATCCAATGACACAAACACACCTATTGGATGCACAAGATTGGTTAAAAACCCTAATTGGACAAGAATAAGCCTAGGGAGGACGAAAATGGCCTAAATGTTAATCCAATGACACAACTCAAGTTATTGGATGCACAAGATTGATTAAAAACCAAAATTGGACAAGAATAAGCCTAGGGAGGACGAAAATGACCTAATTGATCATCCAATGACACAAACACACCTATTGGATGCACAAGATTGGTTAAAAACCCTAATTGGACAAGAATATGCCTAGGGAGGACGTAAATGACCTAATTGATCATCCAATGACACAAACACACCTATTGGATGCACATGATCGGTTAAAAACCCTAATTGGACAAGAATAAGCCTAGGGAGGACGAAAATGACCTAATTGATCATCCAATGACACAAAAACACCTATTGGATGCACAAGATTGGTTAAAAACTCTTATTGGACAAGAATATGCCTAGGCAGGACGAAAATGACCTAAATGTTAATCCAATGACACAACTCAACTTATTGGATGCACAAGATTGGTTAAAAACCCTAATTGGACAAGAATAAGCCTAGGGAGGACGAAAATGACCTAATTGATCATCCAATGACACAAACACACCTATTGGATGCACAAGATTGGTTAAAAACCCTAATTGGACAAGAATAAGCCTAGGGAGGACGTAAATGACCTAATTGATCATCCAATGACACAAACACACCAATTGGATGCACAAGATTGGTTAAAAACCCTAATTGGACAAGAATATGCCTAGGGAGGACGAAAATGACCTAATTGATCATCCAATGACACAAACACACCTATTGGATACACAAGATTGGTTAAAAACCCTAATCAGACAAGAATATGCCTAGGGAGGACGAAAATGACCTAATTGATCATCCAATGACACAAACACACCTATAGGAAGCACAAGATTCGTTAAAAACCCTAATTGGACAAGAATATGCCAGGGAGGACGAAAATGACCTAAATATTAATTCAATGACACAAACAAACTTATCGGATGCACAAGATTAGTTAAAAACCCTAATTGGACAAGAATAAGCCTAGGGAGGACGAAAATGACCTAATTGATCATCCAATGACACAAACACACCTATTGGATGCACAAGATTGGTTAAAAACCCTAATTGGACAAGAATATGCCTAGGGAGGACGAAAATGACCTAAATATTAATTCAATGACACAAACAAACTTATCGGATGCACAAGATTAGTTAAAAACCCTAATTGGACAAGAATAAGCCTAGGGAGGACGAAAATGAACTAATTGATTATCCAATGACACAAACACACCTATTGGAAGCACAAGATTGGTTAAAAACCCTAATTGGACAAGAATAAGCCTAGGGAGGACGAAAATGACCTAATTGATCATCCAATGACACAAACACACCTATTGGATGCACAAGATTGGTTAAAAACCCTAATTGGACAAGAATATGCCTAGGGAGGACGAAAATGACCTAAATATTAATTCAATGACACAAACAAACTTATCGGATGCACAAGATTGGTTAAAAACCCTAATTGGACAAGAATAAGTCTAGGGAGGACGAAAATGACCAAATTGATCACCCAATGACACAAACTCACCTATTGGATGCACAAGATTGGTTAAAAACCCTAATTGGACAAGAATAAGCCTAGGGAGGACGAAAACGACCTAATTTATCATCCAATGACACAAACACAGCTATTGGATGCACAAGATTGGTTAAAAACCCTAATTGGACAAGAATATGCCTAGGGAGGACGAAAATGACCTAAATGTTAATCCAATGACACAAATGAACTTATTGGAT
>JBBPBR010000914.1:30548-50510 GCA_037974775.1 Cicer pinnatifidum | reverse complement strand
TTTTAACTAATCTTGTGCATCCAATAAGTTCATTTGTGTCATTGGATGATCAATTAGGTCATTTTCGTCCTTTCTATGCTTATTCTTGTCCAATTAGGGTTTTTAACCAATCTTGTGCATCCAATAAGTGTGTTTGTGTCATTGGATGATCAATTAGGTCATTTTCGTCCTCCCTAGGCTTATTCTTGTCCAAATAGGGTTTTTAACCAATCTTGTGCATCCAATAGGTGTGTTTGTGTCATTGGATGATCAATTAGGTCATTTTCGTCCTTTCTATGCTTATTCTTGTCCAATTAGGGTTTTTAACCAATCTTGTGCGTCCAATAAGTGTGTTTGTGTCATTGGATGATCAATTAGGTCATTTTCAGCCTCCCTAGGCTTATTATTGTCCAATTAGGGTTGTTAACTAATCTTGTGCATCCAATAAGTTCATTTGTGTCATTGGATGATCAATTAGGTCATTTTCGTCCTCCCTAGGCTTATTCTTGTCCCATTAGGGTTTTTAACCAATCTTGTGCATCCAATAGATGTGTTTGTGTCATTGGATGATCAATTAGGTCATTTTCGTCCTCCCTAGGCATATTCTTGTCCAATTAGGGTTTTTAACCAATCTTGTGCATCCAATAGGTGTGTTTGTGGCAATGGATGATCAATTTGGTCATTTTCGTCCTCCCTAGGCTTATTCTTGTCCAATTAGAGTTTTTAACCAATCTTGTGCATCCAATAGGTGTGTTTGTGTCATTGGATGATCAATTAGGTCATTTACGTCCTCCCTAGGCTTATTCTTGTCCAATTAGGGTTTTTAACCAATCTTGTGCATCCAATAACTTTGTTTGTGTAATTGAATTAATATTTAGGTCATTTTCGTCCTCCCTAGGCTTATTCTTGTCCAATTAGGGTTTTTAACCAATCTTGTGCATCCAATAGGTGTGTTTGTGTCATTGGATGATCAATTAGGTCATTTTCGTCCTCCCTAGGCTTATTCTTGTCCAATTAGGGTTTTTAACCAATCTTGTGCATCCAATAGGTGTGTTTGTGTCATTGGATGATCAATTAGGTCATTTTCGTCCTCCCTAGGCTTATTCTTGTCCAATTAGGGTTTTTAACCAATCTTGTCCATCCAATAAGTACATTTGTGTCATTGGATTAACATTTAGGTCATATCAGTCCTCCCTAGGCATATTCTTGTCCAATTAGGGTTTTTAACCAATATTGTGCATCCAATAAGTTCATTTGTGTTATTGGATTAACATTTAGTTCATATTCGTCCTCCCTAGGCATATTCTTGTCCAATTAGGGTTTTTAACCAATCTTGTGCATCCAATAGGTGTTTTTGTGTCATTGAATTAATATTTAGGTCATTTTCGTCCTCCCTAGGCATATTCTTGTCCAATTAGGGTTTTTAACCAATCTTGTGCATCCAATAGGTGTGTTTGTGTCATTGGATGATCAATTAGGTCATTTTCGTCCTCCCTAGGCTTATTCTTGTCCAATTAGGGTTTTTAACCAATCTTGTGCATCCAATAGGTGTGTTTGTGTCATTGGATGATCAATTAGGTCATTTTAGTCCTCCCTAGGCTTATTCTTGTCCTATTAGGGTTTTTAACCGATCTTGTGCATCCAATAAGTTCATTTGTGTCATTGGATTAACATTTAGGTCATTTTCGTCCTCCCTAGGCATATTCTTGTCCAATTAGGGTTTTAAATAATCTTGTGCATCCAATATGTGTGTTTGTGCCATTGGATGATCAATTAGGTCATTTTCGTCCTCCCTAGGCTTATTCTTGTCCAATTAGGGTTTTTAACCAATCTTGTGCATCCAATAAAGTTCATTTGTGTCATCGGATTAACATTTAGGTCATTTTCGTCCTCCCTAGGCATATTCTTGTCCAATTAGGGTTTTTAACCAATCTTGTGCATCCAATAGGTGTGTTTGTGTCATTGGATGATCAATTAGGTCATTTTCGTCCTTTTTATGCTTATTCTTGTCCAATTTGGGTTTTTAACCAATCTTGTGCATCCAATAGATGTGTTTGTGTCATTGGATGATCAATTAGGTCATTTTCGTCCTCCCTAGGCTTATTCTTGTCCAATTAGGGTTTTTAACCAATCTTGTGCATCCAATAGGTGTGTTTGTGTCATTGGATGATCAGTTAGGTCATTTTCGTCCTCCCTAGACTTATTCTTGTCCAATTAGGGTTTTTAACCAATCTTGTGCATCCAATAGGTGTGTTTGTGTCATTGGATGATCAATTAGGTCATTTTCGTCCTCCCTAGGCTTATTCTTGTCCAATTAGGGTTTTTAACCAATCTTGTGCATCCAATAGGTGTGTTTGTGTCATTGGATGATCAATTAGGTCATTTTCGTCCTCCCTAGGCTTATTCTTGTCCAATTAGGGTTTTAAACCAATCTTGTGCATCCAATAGGTGTGTTTGTGTCATTGGATGATCAATTAGGTCATTGTTGTCCTCCCTAGGCTTATTCTTGTCCAATTAGGGTTTTTAATCAATCTTGTGCATCCAATAGGTGTGTTTGTGTCATTGGATGATCAATTAGGTCATTTTCGGTCTCCCTAGGCTTATTCTTGTCCAATTAGGGTTTTTAACCAATCTTGTGCATCCAATAGGTGTGTTTGTGTCATTGGATGATCAATTAGGTCATTTTCGTCCTCCCTAGGCTTATTCTTGTCCAATTAGGGTTTTTAACCAATCTTGTGCATCCAATAGGTGTGTTTGTGTCATTGGATGATCAATTAGGTCATTTTCGTCCTCCCTAGGCTTATTCTTGACCAAATAGGGTTTTTAACCAATCTTGTGCGTCCAATAGGTGTGTTTGTGTCATTGGATGATCAATTAGGTCATTTTCGTCCTCCCTAGGCTTATTCTTGTCCAATTAGGGTTTTTAACCAATCTTGTGCATCCAATAGGTGTGTTTGTGTCATTGGATGATCAATTAGGTCATTTTCGTCCTCCCTAGGCTTATTCTTGTCCAATTAGGGTTTTTAACCAATCTTGTGCATCCAATAGGTGTGTTTGTGTCATTGGATGATCAATTAGGTCATTTTCGTCCTTTCTATGCTTATTTTTGTCCAATTAGGGTTTTTAAGCAATCTTGTGCATCCAATAAGTTCATTTGTGTCATTGGATGATCAATTAGGTCATTTTCGTCCTCCCTAGGCATATTCTTGTCCAACTAGGGTTTCTAACCAATCTTGTGCTTCCAATAGATGTGTTTGTGTCATTGGATGATCAATTAGGTCATTTTCGTCCTCCCTAGGCTTATTCTTGTCCAATTAGGGTTTTTAACCAATCTTGTGCATCCAATAGGTGTGTTTGTGTCATTGGATGATCAATTAGGTCATTTTCGTCCTCCCTAGGCTTATTCTTGTCCAATTAGGGTTTTTAACCAATCTTGTGCATCCAATAGGTGTGTTTGTGTCATTGGATGATCAATTAGGTCATTTTCGTCCTCCCTAGGCTTATTCTGGTCAAATTAGCGTTTTTAACCAATCTTGTGCATCCAATAAATTCATTTGTGTCATTGGATGATCAATTAGGTCATTTTCGTCCTCCCTAGGCTTATTCTTGTCCAATTAAGGTTTTTAACCAATCTTGTGCATCCAATAACTTTGTTTGTGTCATTGAATTAATATTTAGGTCATTTTCGTCCTCCCTAGGCATATTCTTGTCCAATTAGGGTTTTTAACCAATCTTGTGCATCCAATAGGTGTGGTTGTGTCATTAGATGATCAATTAGGTCATTTTCGTCCTCCCTAGGCATGTTCTTGTCCAACTAGGGTTTTTAACCAATCTTGTGCATCCAATAGGTGTGTATGTGTCATTGGATGATCAATTAGGTCATTTTCGTCCTCCCTAGGCTTATTCTTGTCCAATTAGGGTTTTTAACCAATCTTGTGCATCCAATAAGTTCATTTGTGTCATTGGATGATCAATTAGGTCATTTTTTTCCTCCCTAGGCATATTCTTGTCCAACTAGGGTTTTAAACCAATCTTGTGCATCCAATAGGTGTGTTTGTGTCATTGGATGATCAACTAGGTTATTTTCGTCCTCCCTAGGCTTATTCTTGTCCAATTAGGGTTTTTAACCAATCTTGTGCATCCAATAGATGTGTTTGTGTCATTGGATGATCAATTAGGTCATTTTCGTCCTCCCTAGGCTTATTCTTGTCCAATTAGGGTTTTTAACCAATCTTGTGCATCCAATAGGTGTGTTTGTGTCATTGGATGATCAATTAGGTCATTTTCGTCCTCCCTAGGCTTATTCTTGTCCAATTAGGGTTTTTAACCAATCTTGTGCATCCAATAGGTGTGTTTGTGTCATTGGATGATCAATTAGGTCATTTTTGTCCTCCCTAGGCTTATTCTTGTCCAATGAGGGTTTTTAACCAATCTTGTGCATCCAATAGGTGTGTTTGTGTCATTGGATGATCAATTAGGTCATTTTCGTCCTCCCTATGCTTATTCTTGCCCAATTAGGGTTTTTAACCAATCTTGTGCATCCAATAAGTTGAGTTGTGTCATTGGATTAGCATTTAGGTCATTTTCGTCCTCCCTAGGCTTATTCTTGTCCAATTAGGGTTTTTAACCAATCTTGTGCTTCCAATAGGTGTGTTTGTGTCATTGGATGATCAATTAGGTCATTTTCGTCCTCCCTAGGCCTATTCTTCTCCAATTAGGGTTTTTAACCAATCTTGTGCATCCAATAGGTGTGTTTGTGTCATTGGATGATCAATTAGGTCATTTTCGTCCTCCCTAGGCTTATTCTTGTCCAATTAAGGTTTTTAACCAATCTTTTGCATCCAATAGGTGTGTTTGTGTCATTGGATGATCAATTAGGTCATATTCGTCCTCCCTAGGCTTATTGTTGTCCAATTAGGGTTTTAACTAATCTTGTGCATCCAATAAGTTCATTTGTGTCATTGGATGATCAATTAGGTCATTTTCGTCCTTTCTATGCTTATTCTTGTCCAATTAGGGTTTTTAACCAATCTTGTGCATCCAATAAGTGTGTTTGTGTCATTGGATGATCAATTAGGTCATTTTCGTCCTCCCTAGGCTTATTCTTGTCCAAATAGGGTTTTTAACCAATTTTGTGCATCCAATAGGTGTGTTTGTGTCATTGGATGATCAATTAGGTCATTTTCGTCCTCCCTAGGCTTATCTTGTCCAATTAGGGTTTTTAACCAATCTTGTGCATCCAATAGGTGTGTTTGTGTCATTGGATGATCCATTTGGTCATTTTCAGCCTCCCTAGGCTTATTCTTGTCCAATTAGGGTTGTTAACTAATCTTGTGCATCCAATAAGTTCATTTGTGTCATTGGATGATCAATTAGGTCATTTTCGTCCTCCCTAGGCTTATTTTTGTCCAATTAGGGTTTTTAACCAATCTTGTGCATCCAATAGGTGTGTTTGTGTCATTGGATGATCAATTAGGTCATTTTCGTCCTCCCTAGGCTTATTCTTGTCCAATTAGGGTTTTTAACCAATCTTGTGCATCCAACAAGTTTGTTTATGTCATTGAATTAATATTTAGGTCATTTTCGTCCTCCCTAGGCATATTCTTGTCCAATTAGGGTTTTTAACCAATCTTGTGCATCCAATAGGTGTATTTGTGTCATTGGATGATCAATTAGGTCATTTTCGTCCTCCCTAGGCATATTCTTGTCCAATTAGGGTTTTTAACCAATCTTGTGCTTCCAATAGGTGTGTTTGTGTCATTAGATGATCAATTAGGTAATTTTCGTCCTCCCTAGGCTTATTCTTGTCTAATTAGGGTTTTTAACCAATCTTGTGCATCCAATAGGTGTATTTGTGTCATTGGATGATCAATTAGGTCATTTTCGTTCTCCCTAGGCATATTCTTGTCCAATTAGGGTTTTTAACCAATCTGTTGCATCCAATAGATGTGTTTGTGTCATTGGATGATCAATTAGGTCATTTTCGTCCTCCCTAGGCTTATTCTTGTCCAATTAGGGTTTTTAACCAATCTTGTGCATCCAATAGGTGTGTTTGTGTCATTGGATGATCAATTAGGTCATTTTCGTCCTCCCTAGGCTTATTCTTGTCCAATTAGGGTTTTTAACCAATCTTTTGCATCCAATAAGTTTGTTTGTGTCATTGAATTAATATTTAGGTCATTTTCGTCCTCCCTAGGCATATTCTTGTCCAATTAGGGTTTTTAACCAATCTTGTGCATCCAATAAGTTGAGTTGTGTCATTGGATTATCATTTAGGTCATTTTCATTCTCCCTAGGCTTATTCTTGTCGAATTAGGTTTTTAACCAATCTTGTGCATCCATTAAGTTCATTTGTGTCATTGGATTCACATTTAGGTCATTTTCGTCCTCCCTAGGCATATTCTTGTCCAATTAGGGTTTTTAACCAATCTTGTGCATCCAATAGGTGTGTTTGTGTCATTAAATTAATATTTAGGTCATTTTCGTCCTCCCTAGACATATTCTTGTCCAATTAGGGTTTTTAACCAATCTTGTGCATCCAATAGGTGTGTTTGTGTCATTGGATGATCAATTAGGTCATTTTCGTCCTCCCTAGGCTTATTCTTGTCCAATTAGGGTTTTTAACCAATATTGTGGATCCAATAAGTTCATTTGTGTCATTGGATTAACATTTAGGTCATTTTCGTCCTCCCTAGGCATATTCTTGTCCAATTAGGGGTTTTAACCAATCTTGTGCATCCAATAGGTGTGTTTGTGTCATTGGATGATCAATTAGGTTATTTTCGTCCTCCCTAGGCTTATTCTTGTCCAATTAGGGTTTTTAACCAATCTTGTGCATCCAATAAGTTGAGTTGTGTCATTGGATTAACATTTAGGTCATTTTCATTCTCCCTAGGCTTATTCTTGTCCAATTAGGGTTTTTTACCAATCTTGTGCATCCAATAAGTTCATTTGTGTTATTGGATTAACATTTAGGTCATATTCGTCTTCCCTAGGCTTATTCTTGTCCAATTAGTGTTTTTAACCAATCTTGTGCATCCAATAGGAGTTTTTGTGTCATTGGATGATCAATTAGGTCATTTTCGTCCTCCCTAGGCATGTTCTTGTCCAACTAGGGTTTTTAACCAATCTTGTGCATCCAATAGGTGTGTTTGTATTATTGGATGATCAATTAGGTCATTTTCGTCCTCCCTAGGCATATTCTTGTCCAATTAGGGTTTTTAACCAATCTTGTGCATCCAATAGGTGTGTTTGTGTCATTGGATGATCAATTAGGTCATTTTCGTCCTCCCTAGGCTTATTCTTGTCCAATTAGGGTTTTTAACCAATCTTGTGCATCCAATAGGTGTGTTTGTGTCATTGGATGATCAATTAGGTCATTTTCGTCCTCCCTAGGCCTATTCTTGCCCAATTAGGGTTTTTAACCAATCTTGTGAATCCAATAAGTTTGTTTGTGTCATTGAATTAATATTTAGGTCATTTTCGTCCTCCCTACGCATATTATTGTCCAATTAGGGTTTTTAACCAATCTTCTGCATCCAATAGGTGTGTTTGTGTCATTGGATGATCAATTAGGTCATTTTCGTCCTCCCTAGGCATATTCTTGTCCAATTAGGGTTTTTAACCAATCTTGTGCATCCAATAGGTGTGTTTGTGTCATTGGATGATCAATTAGGTCATTTTCGTCCTCCCTAGGCTTATTCTTGTCCAATTAGGGTTTTTAACCAATCTTGTGCATCCAATAGGTGTGTTTGTGTCATTGGATGATCAATTAGGTCATTTTCGTCCTCCCTAGGCTTATTCTTGTCCAATTACGGTTTTTAACCAATCTTGTGAATCCAATAAGTTTGTTTGTGTCATTGAATTAATATTCAGGTCATTTTCGTCCTCCCAAGGCATATTCTTGTCCAATTAGGGTTTTTAACCAATCTTGTGCATCCAATAGGTGTGTTTGTGTCATTGGATGATCAATTAGGTCATTTTCGTCCTCCCTAGGCATATTCTTTTCCAATTAGGGTTTTTAACCAATCTTGTGCATCCAATAACTTTGTTTGTGTCATTGAATTAATATTTAGGTCATTTTCGTCCTCCCTAGGCATATTCTTGTCCAATTAGGGTTTTTAACCAATCTTGTGCATCCAATAGGTGTGTTTGTGTCATTGGATGATCAATTAGGTCATTTTCGTCCTACTTAGGCATATTCTTGTCCAATTAGGGTTTTTAACGAATCTTGTGCATCCAATAGGTGTGTTTGTGTCATTGGATGATCAATTAGGTCATTTTCGTCCTCCCTAGGCTTATTCTTGTCCAATTAGGGTTTTTAACCAATCTTGTGCATCCAATAGGTGTGTTTGTGTCATTGGATGATCAATTAGGTCATTTTCGTCCTCCCTAGGCTTATTCTTGTCCAACTAGGGGTTTTAACCAATCTTGTGCATCCAATAGGTGTGTTTGTGTCATTGGATGATCAATTAGGTCATTTTCGTCCTCCCTAGGCTTATTCTTGTCCAATTAGGGTTTTTAACCAATCTTGTGCATCCAATAGGTGTGTTTGTGTCATTGGATGATCAATTAGATCATTTTCGTCCTCCCTAGACTTATTCTTGTCAAATTAGGGTTTTTAACCAATCTTGTGCATCCAATAACTTTTCTTGTGTCATTGAATTAATATTTAGGTCATTTTCATCCTCCCTAGGCATATTCTTGTCCAATTAGGGTTTTTAACCAATCTTGTGCATCCAATAGGTGTGTTTGTGTCATTGGATGATCAATTAGGTCATTTTCGTCCTCCCTAGGCTTATTCTTGTCCAATTAGGGTTGTTATCCAATCTTGTGCATCCAATAGGTGTGTTTGTGTCATTGGATGATCAATTAGGTCATTTTCGTCCTCCCTAGGCTTATTCTTGTCCAATTAGGGTTTTTAACCAATCTTGTGCATCCAATAGGTGTGTTTGTGTCATTGGATGATCAATTAGGTCATTTTCGTCCTCCCTAGGCTTATTCTTGTCCAATTAGGGTTTTTAACCAATCTTGTGCATCCAATAGGTGTGTTTGTGTCATTGGATGATCAATTAGGTCATTTTCGTCCTCCCTAGGCTTATTCTTGTCCAATTAGGGTTTTTAACCAATCTTGTGCATCCAATAGGTGTGTTTGTGTCATTGGATGATCAATTAGGTCATTTTCGTCCTTTCTATGCTTATTTTTGTCCAATTAGGGTTTTTAAGCAATCTTGTGCATCCAATAAGTTCATTTGTGTCATTGGATGATCAATTAGGTCATTTTCGTCCTCCCTAGGCATATTCTTGTCCAACTAGGGTTTCTAACCAATCTTGTGCTTCCAATAGATGTGTTTGTGTCATTGGATGATCAATTAGGTCATTTTCGTCCTCCCTAGGCTTATTCTTGTCCAATTAGGGTTTTTAACCAATCTTGTGCATCCAATAGGTGTGTTTGTGTCATTGGATGATCAATTAGGTCATTTTCGTCCTCCCTAGGCTTATTCTTGTCCAATTAGGGTTTTTAACCAATCTTGTGCATCCAATAGGTGTGTTTGTGTCATTGGATGATCAATTAGGTCATTTTCGTCCTCCCTAGGCTTATTCTTGTCCAATTAGGGTTTTTAACCAATCTTGTGCATCCAATAAGTTCATTTGTGTCATTGGATGATCAATTAGGTCATTTTCGTCCTTCCTAGGCATATTCTTGATCAACTAGGGTTTTAAACCAATCTTGTGCATCCAATAGGTGTGTTTGTGTCATTGGATGATCAATTAGGTCATTTTCGTCCTCCCTAGGCTTATTCTTGTCCAATTAGGGTTTTTAACCAATCTTGTGCATCCAATAGGTGTGTTTGTGTCATTGGATGATCAATTAGGTCATTTTCGTCCTCCCTAGGCTTATTCTTGTCCAATTAGGGTTTTTAACCAATCTTGTGCATCCAATAGGTGTGTTTGTGTCATTGGATGATCAATTAGGTCATTTTCGTCCTCCCTAGGCTTATTCTTGTCCAATTAGGGTTTTTAACCAATCATGTGCATCCAATAAGTTTGTTTCTTGCATTGAATTAATATTTAGGTCATTTTCTTCCTTGCTAGGCATATTCTTGTCCAATTAGGGTTTTTAACCAATCTTGTGCATCCAATAGGTGTGTTTGTGTCATTGGATGATCAATTACGTCATTTTCGTCATCCCTAGGCTTATTCTTGTCCAATTAGGGTTTTTAACCAATCTTGTGCATCCAATAAGTTTGTTTGTGTCATTGAATTAATATTTAGGTCATTTTCGTCCTCCCTAGGCTTATTCTTTTCCAATTAGGGTTTTTAACCAATCTTGTGCATCCAATAAGTTCATTTGTGTCATTAGATTAACATTTAGGTCATTTTCGTCCTCCCTAGGCATACTCTTGTCCAATTAGGGTTTTTAATCAATCTTGTGTATCCAATAGGTGTGTTTGTGTCATTGGATGATCAATTAGGTCATTTTCGTCCTCCCTAGGCTTATTCTTGTCCAATTAGGGTTTTTAACCAATCTTGTGCATCCAATAGGTGTGTTTGTGTCATTGGATGATCAATTAGGTCATTCTCGTCCTCCCTAGGCATATTCTTGTCCAATTAGGGTTTTTAACCAATCTTGTGCATCCAATAAGTTGAGTTGTTTCATTGGATTAACATTTAGGTCATTTTTGTCCTCCCTAGGCTTATTCTTGTCCAATTAGGGTTTTTAACCAATCTTGTGCATCCAATAGGTGTGTTTGTGTCATTGGATGATCAATTAGGTCATTTTCGTCCTCCCTAGGCATATTCTTGTCCAACTATGGATTTCAACCAATCTTGTGCATCGAATAGGTGTGTTTGTGTCATTGGATGATCAATTAGGTCATTATCGTCCTCCCTAGGCTTATTCTTGTCCAATTAGGGTTTTTAACCAATCTTGTGCATCCAATAAGTTCATTTGTGTCATTGGATTAACATTTAGGTTATTTTCGTTCACCCTAGGCATATTCTTGTCCAATTAGGGTTTTTAACCAATCTTGTGCATCCAATAGGTGTGTTTGTGTCATTGGATGATCAATTTAGGTCATTTTCGTTCTCCCTAGGCATATTCTTGTCCAACTAGGGTTTTTAACCAATCTTGTGCATCCAATAGGTGTGTTTGTGTCATTGGATGATCAATTAGGTCATTTTCGTCCTCCCTAGGCTTATTCTTGTCCAATTAGGGTTTTTAACCAATCTTGTGCATCCAATAGGTGTGTTTGTGTCATTAGATGATCAATTAGGTCATTTTCGTCCTCCCTAGGCTTATTCTTGTCCAATTAGGGTTTTTAACCAATAAGTTTGTTTATGTCATTGAATTAATATTTAGGTCATTTTTGTCCTCCCTAGGCATATTCTTGTCCAATTAGGATTTTTAACCAATCTTGTGCATCCAATAGGTGTGTTTGTGTCATTGGATGATCAATTAGGTCATTTTTCGTCCTCCCTAGGCATATTCTTGTCCAATTAGGGTTTTTAACCAATCTTGTGCATCCAATAGGTGTGTTTGTGGCAATGGATGATCAATTTGGTCATTTTCGCCCTCCCTAGGCTTATTCTTGCCCAATTAGGGTTTTTAACCAATCTTGTGCATCCAATAAGTTGAGTTCTGTCATTGGATTAGCATTTAGGTCATTTTCGTCCTCCCTAGGCTTATTCTTGTCCAATTAGGGTTTTTAACCAATCTTGTGCTTCCAATAGGTGTGTTTGTGTCATTGGATGATCAATTAGGTCATTTTCGTCCTCCCTAGGCCTATTCTTCTCCAATTAGGGTTTTTAACCAATCTTGTGCATCCAATAGGTGTGTTTGTGTCATTGGATGATCAATTAGGTCATTTTCGTCCTCCCTAGGCTTATTCTTGTCCAATTAAGGTTTTTAACCAATCTTTTGCATCCAATAGGTGTGTTTGTGTCATTGGATGATCAATTAGGTCATATTCGTCCTCCCTAGGCTTATTGTTGTCCAATTAGGGTTTTAACTAATCTTGTGCATCCAATAAGTTCATTTGTGTCATTGGATGATCAATTAGGTCATTTTCGTCCTTTCTATGCTTATTCTTGTCCAATTAGGGTTTTTAACCAATCTTGTGCATCCAATAAGTGTGTTTGTGTCATTGGATGATCAATTAGGTCATTTTCGTCCTCCCTAGGCTTATTCTTGTCCAAATAGGGTTTTTAACCAATTTTGTGCATCCAATAGGTGTGTTTGTGTCATTGGATGATCAATTAGGTCATTTTCGTCCTCCCTAGGCTTATCTTGTCCAATTAGGGTTTTTAACCAATCTTGTGCATCCAATAGGTGTGTTTGTGTCATTGGATGATCAATTAGGTCATTTTCGTCCTCCCTAGGCTTATTCTTGTCCAATTAGGGTTTTTAACCAATCTTGTGCATCCAATAGGTGTGTTTGTGTCATTGGATGATCAATTAGGTCATTTTCGTCCTCCCTAGGCTTATTCTTGTCCAATTAGGGTTTTTAACCAATCTTGTGCATCCAATAAGTTTGTTTGTGTCATTGAACTAAAATTAGGTCATTTTCGTCCTCCCTAGACATATTCTTGTCCAATTAGAGTTTTTAACCAATCTTGTGCATCCAATAGTCGTGTTTGTGTCATTGGATAATCAATTAGGTCATTTTCGTCCTCCCTAGGCTTATTCTTGTCCAATTAGGGTTTTTAACCAATCTTGTGCATCCAATAGGTGTGTTTGTGTCATTGGATGATCAATTAGGTCATTTTCGTCCTCCCTAGGCTTATTCTTGTCCAATTAGGGATTTTAACCAATCTTGTGTATCCAATAACTTTGATTGTGTCATTGAATAAATATTTAGGTCATTTTCGTCCTCCCTAGGCATATTCTTGTCCAATTAGGGTTTTTAACCAATCTTGTGCATGCAATAGGTGTGTTTGTGGCAATGGATGATCAATTAGGTCATTTTCGTCCTCCCTAGGCTTATTCTTGTCCAATTAGGGTTTTTAACCAATCTTGTGCATCCAATAGGTGTGTTTGTGTCATTGGATGATCAATTAGGTCATTTTCGTCCTCCCTAGGCTTATTCTTGTCCAATTAGGGTTTTTAACCAATCTTGTGCATCCAATAGGTGTGTTTGTGTCTTTGGATGATCAATTAGGTCATTTTCGCCCTCCGTAGGCCTATTCTTGTCCAATTAGGGGTTTTAACCAATCTTGTGCATCCAATAGGTGTGTTTGTGTCAATGGATGACCAATTAGGTCATTTTCGTCCTCCCTAGGCATATTCTTGTCCAATTAGGGTTTTTAACCAATCTTGTGCATCTAATAGGTGTGTTTGTGGCAATGGATGATCAATTAGGTCATTTTCGTCCTCCCTAGGCTTATTCTTGTCCAATTAGGGTTTTTAACCAATCTTGTGCATCCAATAGGCGTGTTTTTGTCATTGGATGATCAATTAGGTCATTTTCGTCCTCCCTAGGCTTTTTCTTGTCCAATTAGGGTTTTTAACCAATCTTGTGCATCCAATAAGTTCATTTGTGTCATTGGATTAACATTTAGGTCATTTTCGTCCTCCCTAGGCATATTCTTGTCCAATTAGGGTTTTTAACCAATCTTGTGCATCCAATAGGTGTGTTTGTGTCATTGGATGATCAATTAGGTCATTTTCGTCCTCCCTAGGCTTATTCTTGTCCAATTAGGGTTTTTAACCAATCTTGTGCATCCAATAGGTGTGTTTGTGTCATTGGATGATCAATTAGGTCATTTTCGTCCTCCCTAGGCTTATTCTTGTCCAATTAGGGTTTTTAACCAATCTTGTGCTTCCAATAAGTTGAGTAGTGTCATTGGATTAACATTTAGGTCATTTTTGTCCTCCCTTGGTTTATTCTTGTCCAATTAGGGTTTTTAACCAATCTTGTGCATCCAATAAGTTTGTTTGTGTCATTGGATTATCAATTAGGTCATTTTCGTCCTCCCTAGGCTTATTTTTGTCCAATTAGGGTTTTTAACCAATCTTGTGCATCCAATAAGTTTGTTTGTGTCATTGAATTAATATTTAGGTCATTTTCGTCCTCCCTAGGCATATTCTTGTCCAATTAGGGTTTTTAACCAATCTTATGCATTCAATAGGTGTGTTTGTGTCATTGGATGATCAATTAGGTCATTTTCGTCCTCCCTAGGCATATTCTTGTCCAATTATGGTTTTTAACCAATCTTGTGCATCCAACAGGTGTGTTTGTGTCATTGGATGATCAATTAGGTCATTTTCATCCTCCCTAGGCATATTCTTGTCCAATTAGGGTTTTTAACCAATCTTGTGCATCCAATAGTGTGTTTGTGTCATTGGATGATCAATTAGGTCATTTTCGTCCTTCTTAGGCTTATTCTTGTCCAATTAGGGTTTTTAACCAATCTTGTGCATCCAGTAGGTGTGTTTGTGTCATTGGATGATCAATTAGGTCATTTTCGTCCTCCATAGGCTTATTCTTGTCCAATTAGGGATTTTAACCAATCTTGTGCATCCAATAAGTTTGTTTGTGTCATTGACATAATATTTAGGTCATTTTCGTCCTCCCTAGGCATATTCTTGTCCAATTAGGGTTTTTAACCATCTCGTGCTTCCAATAGGTGTGTTTATCTCATTGGATGATCAATTAGGTCACTTTGATCCTCCCTAGGCTTATTCTTGTCCAATTAGGGTTTTTAACCAATCTTGTGCATCCAATAAGTTCATTTGTGTCATTGGATTAACATTTAGGTCATTTTCGTCCTCCCTAGGCATATTCTTGTCCAATTAGGGATTTTAACCAGTCTTGTGCATCCAATAAGTTTGTTTGTGTCATTGAATTAATATTTAGGTCATTTTCGTCCTCCCTAGGCATATTCTTGTCCAATTATGGTTTTTAACCAATCTTGTGCATTCAATAGGTGTGTTTGTGTCATTGGATGATCAATTAGGTCATTTTCGTCCTCCCTAGGCATATTCTTGTCCAGTTAGGGTTTTTAACCAATCTTGTGCATCCAATAGGTGTGTTTGTGTCATTGGATGATCAATTAGGTCATTTTCGTCCTCCCTAGGCTTATTCTTGTCCAATTAGGGTTTTTAACCAATCTTGTGCATCCAATAAGTTGAGTTGTGTCATTGGATTAACATTTAGGTCATTTTCATTCTCCCTAGGCTTATTCTTGTCGAATTAGGTTTTTAACCAATCTTGTGCATCCAATAAGTTCATTTGTGTCATTGGATTCACATTTAGGTCATTTTCGTCCTCCCTAGGCATATTCTTATCCAATTAGGGTTTTTAACCAATCTTGTGCATCCAATAGGTGTGTTTGTGTCATTGGATGATCAATTAGGTCATTTTCGTCCTTTCTATGCTTATTCTTGTCCAATTAGGGTTTTTAACCAATCTTGTGCATCCAATAAGTTCATTTGTGTCATTGGATGATCAATTAGGTCATTTTCGTCCTCCCTAGGCATATTCTTGACCAATTAGGGTTTTTAACCAATCTTGTGCATCCAATAGGTGTGTTTGTGTCATTGGATGATCAATTAGGTCATTTTCGTCCTCCCTAGGCTTATTCTTGTCCAATTAGGGTTTTTAACCAATCTTGTGCATCCAATAGGTGTGTTTGTGTCATTGGATGATCAATTAGGTCATTTTCGTCCTCCCTTGACTTATTCTTGTCAAATTAGGGTTTTTAACCAATCTTGTGCATCCAATAACTTTGTCAAATTAGGGTTTTTAACAAATCTTGTGCATCCAATAAGTTCATTTGTGTCATTGGACGATCAATTAGGTCATTTTCGTCCTCCCTAGGCTTATTCTTGTCCAATTAGGGTTTTTAACCAATCTTGTGCATCCAATAGGTGTGTTTGTGTCATTGGATGATCAATTAGGTCATTTTCGTCCTCCCTAGGCTTATTCTTGTCCAATTAGGATTTTTAACCAATCTTGTGCATCCAATAACTTTGTTTGTGTCATTGAATTAATATTTAGGTCATTTTCGTCCTCCCTAGGCATATTCTTGTCCAATTATGGTTTTTAACCAATCTTGTGCATCCAATAGGTGTGTTTGTGTCATTGGATGATCAATTAGGTCATTTTCGTCCTCCCTAGGCATATTCTTGTCCAATTAGGGTTTTTAACCAATCTTGTGTATCCAATAGGAGTGTTTGTGTCATTGGATGATCAATTAGGTCATTTTCGTCCTCCCTAGGCTTATTCTTGTCCAATTAGGGTTTTTAACCAATCTAGTGCATCCAATAGGTGTGTTTGTGTCATTGGATGATCAATTAGGTCATTTTCCTCCTCCCTAGGCTTATTCTTGTCCAATTAGGGTTTTTAACTAATCTTGTGCATCCAATAAGTTCATTTGTGTCATTGGATTAACATTTAGGTCATTTTCGTCCTCCCTAGGCATATTCTTGTTCAATTAGGGTTTTTAACCAATCTTGTGCATCCAATAGGTGTGTTTGTGTCATTGGATGATCAATTAGGTCATTTTCGTCCTCCCTAGGCTTATTCTTGTCCAATTAGGGTTTCTAACCAATCTTATGCATCCAATAACTTTGTTTGTGTCATTGAATTAATATTTAGGTCATTTTCGTCCTCCCTAGGCATATTCTTGTCCAATTAGGGTTTTTAACCAATCTTGTGCATCCAATAGGTGTGTTTGTGTCATTGGATGATCAATTAGGTCATTTTCGTCCTCCCTAGGCTTATTCTTGTCCAATTAAGGTTTTTAACCAATCTTGTGCATCCAATAGGTGTGTTTGTGTCATTGGATGATCAATTAGGTCATTTTCGTCCTCGCTAGGCTTATTCTTGTCCAATTAGGGAATTTAACCAATCTTGTGCATCCAATAGGTGTGTTTGTGTCATTGGATGATCAATTAGGTCATTTTCGTCCTCCCTAGGCTTATTCTTGTCCAATTAGGGTTTTTAACCAATCTTGTGCATCCAATAGGTGTGTTTGTGTCATTGGATGATCAATTAGGTCATTTTCGTCCTCCCTAGGCTTATTCTTGTCCAATTAGGGTTTTTAACCAATCTTGTGCATCGAATAACTTTGTTTATGTCATTGAATTAATATTTAAGTCATTTTCGTCCTCCCAAGGCATATTCTAGTCCAATTAGGGTTTTTAACCGATCTTGTGCATCCAATAGGTGTGTTTGTGTCATTGGATAATCAATTTGGTCATTTTCGTCCTCCCTAGGCTTATTCTTGTCCAATTAGGGTTTTTAACCAATCTTGTGCATCCAATAGGTGTGTTTGTGTCATTGGATGATCAATTAGGTCATTTTCGTCCTCCCTAGGCTTATTCTTGTCCAATTAGGGTTTTTATCCAATCTTGTGCATCCAATAACTTTGTTTGTGTCATTGAATTAATATTTAGGTCATTTTCGTCCTCCCTTGGCATATTCTTTTCCAATTAGGGTTTTTAACCAATCTTGTGCATCCAATAGGTGTGTTTGTGTCATTGGATGATCAATTAGGTCATTTTCGTCCTCCCTAGGCTTATTCTTGTCCAATTAGGGTTTTTAACCAATCTTGTGCATCCAATAGGTGTGTTTGTGTCATTGGATGATCAATTAGGTCATTTTCATCCTACCTACACTTATTCTTGTCAAATTAGGGTTTTTAATCAATCTTGTGCATCCAATAACTTTGTTTGTGTCATTGAATTAATATTTAGGTCATTTTCGTCCTCCCTAGGCATATTCTTGTCCAATTAGGGTTTTTAACCAATCTTGTGCATCCAATAGGTGTGTTTGTGTCATTGGATGATCAATTAGGTCATTTTCGTCCTCCCTAGGCTTATTCTTGTCCAATTAGGGTTTTTAACCAATCTTGTGCATCCAATAGGTGTGTTTGTGTCATTGGATGATCAATTAGGTCATTTTCGTCCTCCCTAGGCTTATTCTTGTCCAATTAGGGTTTTTAACCAATCTTTGCATCCAATAACTTTGTTTGTGTCATTGAATTAATATTTAGGTCATTTTCGTCCTCCCTAGGCATATTCTTGTCCAATTAGGGTTTTTAACCAATCTTGTGCATCCAATAGGTGTGTTTGTGTCATTGGATGATCAATTAGGTCATTTTCGTCCTCCCTAGGCTTATTCTTGTCCAATTAGGGTTTTTAACCAATCTTGTGCATCCAATAGGTGTGTTTGTGTCATTGGATGATCAATTACGTCATTTTCGTCCTCCCTAGGCTTATTCTTGCCCAATAGGGTTTTTAACCAATCTTGTGCATCCAATAAGTTGAGTTGTGTCATTGGATTAATATTTAGGTCATTTTCGTCCTCCCTAGGCTTATTCTTGTCCAATTAGGGTTTTTAACCAATCTTGTGCATCCAATAGGTGTGTTTGTGTCATTGGATGATCAATTAGGTCATTTTCGTCCTCCCTAGGCTTATTCTTGTCCAATTAGGGTTTTTAACCAATCTTGTGCATCCAATAAGTTCATTTGTGTCATTGGATTAAAATTTAGGTCACTTTCGTCCTCCTTAGGCATATTCTTGTCCAATTAGGGTTTCTAACCAATCTTGTGCATCCAATAAGTTCATTTGTGTCATTGGATTAACATTTTGGTCATTTTCGTCCTCCCTAGGCTTATTCTTGTCCAATTAGGGTTTCTAACCAATCTTGTGCATCCAATAGGTGTGTTTGTGTCATTGGATGATCAATTAGGTCATTTTCGTCCTCCCTAGGCTTATTCTTGTCCAATTAGGGTTTTTAACCAATCTTGTGCATCCAATAGGTGTGTTTGTGTCATTGGATGATCAATTAGGTCATTTTCGTCCTCCCTAGGCTTATTCTTGTCCAATTAGGGTTTTTAACCAATCTTGTGCATCCAATAGGTGTGTTTGTGTCATTGGATGATCAATTAGGTCATTTTCGTCCTTTCTATGCTTATTTTTGTCCAATTAGGGTTTTTAAGCAATCTTGTGCATCCAATAAGTTCATTTGTGTCATTGGATGATCAATTAGGTCATTTTCGTCCTCCCTAGGCATATTCTTGTCCAACTAGGGTTTCTAACCAATCTTGTGCTTCCAATAGATGTGTTTGTGTCATTGGATGATCAATTAGGTCATTTTCGTCCTCCCTAGGCTTATTCTTGTCCAATTAGGGTTTTTAACCAATCTTGTGCATCCAATAGGTGTGTTTGTGTCATTGGATGATCAATTAGGTCATTTTCGTCCTCCCTAGGCTTATTCTTGTCCAATTAGGGTTTTTAACCAATCTTGTGCATCCAATAGGTGTGTTTGTGTCATTGGATGATCAATTAGGTCATTTTCGTCCTCCCTAGGCTTATTCTTGTCCAATTAGGGTTTTTAACCAATCTTTTGCATCCAATAGGTGTGTTTGTGTCATTGGATGACCAATTAGGTCATTTTCGTCCTCCCAAGGCATATTCTTGTCCAATTAGGGTTTTTAACCAATCTTGTGCATCCCATAGGTGTGTTTGTGGCAATGGATGATCAATTAGGTCATTTTCGTCCTCCCTAGGCTTATTCTTGTCCAATTAGGGTTTTTAACCAATCTTGTGCATCCAATAGGTGTGTTTGTGTCATTGGATGATCAATTAGGTCATTTTCGTCCTCCCTAGGCTTATTCTTGTCCAATTAGGGTTTTTAACCAATCTTGTGCATCCAATAAGTTTGTTTGTGTCATTGGATGATCAATTAGGTCATTTTCGTCCTCCCTAGGCTTATTCTTGTCCCACTAGGGTTTTTAACCCATCTTGTGCCTCCAATAGGTGTGTTTGTGTCATTGGATGATCCATTAGGTCATTTTCGTCCTCCCTAGGCTTATCCTTGTCCAATTAGGGTTTTTAACCAATCTTGTGCTTCCAATAAGTTGAGTTGTGTCATTGGATTAACATTTAGGTCATTTTCGTTCTCCCTAGGCTTATTCTTGTCCAATTAGGGTTTTTAACAATCTTGTGCATCCAATAAGTTCATTTGTGTTAT
>JBBPBR010000914.1:0-27362 GCA_037974775.1 Cicer pinnatifidum | reverse complement strand
TTCTTGTCCAATTAGGGTTTTTAACTAATCTTGTGCATCCAATAAGTTCATTTGTGTCATTGGATGATCAATTAGGTCATTTTCGTCCTCCCTAGGCATATTCTTGTCCAACGAGGGTTTTTAACCAATCTTGTGCATCCAATAGGTGTGTTTGTGTCATTGGATGATCAATTAGGTCATTTTCGTCCTCCCTAGGCTTATTCTTGTCCAATTAGGGTTTTTAACCAATCTTGTGCATCCATTAGGTATGTTTGTGTCATTAGATGATCAATTAGGTTATTTTCGTCCTCCCTAGGCTTATTCTTATCCAATTAGGGTTTTTAACCAATCTTGTGCATCCAATAAGTTCATTAGTGTCATTGGATTAACATTTAGGTCATTTTCGTCCTCCCTAGGCATATTCTTGTCCAATTAGGGTTTTTAACCAATCTTGTGCATCCAATAGGTGTGTTTGTATCATTGGATGATCAATTTAGGTCATTTTCGTCATCCCTAGGCATATTCTTGTCCAATTAGGGTTTTTAACCAATCTTGTGCATCCAATAGGTGTGTTTGTGTCATTGGATGATCAATTAGGTCATTTTCGTCCTCCCTAGGCTTATTCTTGTCCAATTAGGGTTTCTAACCAATCTTGTGTATCCAATAAGTTCATTTGTGTTATTGGATGATCAATTAGGTCATTTTCGTCCTCCCTATGCATATTCTTGTCCAACTAGGGTTTTTAACCAATCTTGTGCATCCAATAGGTGTGTTTGTGTCATTGGATGATCAATTAGGTCATTTTCGTCCTCCCTAGGCTTATTCTTGTCCAACTAGGGTTTTTAACTAATCTTGTGCATCCAATAAGTTCATTTGTGTCATTGGATGATCAATTAGGTCATTTTCGTCCTCCCTAGGCATATTCTTGTCCAACTAGGGTTTTTAACCAATCTTGTGCATCCAATAGGTGTGTTTGTGTCATTGGATGATCAATTAGGTCATTTTCGTCCTCCCTAGGCATATTCTTGTCCAACTAGGGTTTTTAACCAATCTTGGGCATCCAATAAGTTGAGTTGTGTCATTGGATTAGCATTTAGGTCATTTTCGTCCTCCCTAGGCTTATTCTTGTCCAATTAGGGTTTTTAACCAATCCTGTGCATCCAATAGGTGTGTTTGTGTCATTGGATGATCAATTACGTCATTTTCGTCCTCCCTAGGCTTATTCTTGTCCAATTAGGGTTTTTAACCAATCTTGTGCATCCAATAAGTTCATTTGTGTCATTGGATGATCAATTAGGTCATTTTCGTCCTCCCTAGGCATATTCTTGTCCAACTAGGGTTTTTAACCAATCTTGTGCATCCAATAGGTGTGTTTGTGTCATTGGATGATCAATTAGGTCATTTTCGTCCCCCCTAGGCTTATTCTTGTCCAATTAGGGTTTTTAACCAATCTTGTGCATCCAATAAGTTCATTTGTGTAATTGGATTAACATTTAGGTCATTTTCGCCCTCCCTAGGCATATTCTTGTCCAATTAGGGTTTTTAACCAATCTTGTGCATCCAATTGGTGTGTTTGTGTCATTCGATGATCAATTAGGCCATTTTCGTCCTCCCTAGGCTTATTCTTGTCCAATTAGGGTTTTTAACCAATCTTGTGCATCCAATAAGTTCATTTGTGTCATTGGGTTAACATTTAGGTCATTTTCGTCCTTCCTAGGCATATTCTTGTCTAATTAGGGTTTTTAACCAATCTTGTGCTTCCAATAAGTGTGTTTGTGTCATTGGACGATCAATTAGGTTATTTTCGTCCTTCCTATGCATATTCTTGTCCAATTAGGGTTTTGAACCAGTCTTGTGCATCCAATAGGTGTGTTTGTGTCTTTGGATGATCAATTAGGTCATTTTCGTCCTCCCTAGGCTTATTCTTGTCCAATTAGGGTTTTTAACCAATCTTGTGCATCCAATAAGTTCATTTGTGTAATTGGATTAACATTTAGGTCATTTTCGCCCTCCCTAGGCATATTCTTGTCCAATTAGGGTTTTTAACCAATCTTGTGCATCCAATAGGTGTGTTTGTGTCATTGGATGATCAATTAGGTCATTGTCGTCCTCCCTAGGCTTATTCTTGTCCAATTAGGGTTGTTAACCAATCTTGTGCATCCAATAAGTTCATTTGTGTCATTGGATGATCAATTAGGTCATTTTCGTCCTCCCTAGGCATATTGTTGTCCAACTAGGGTTTTTAACCAATCTTGTGCATCCAATAGGTGTGTTTGTGTCATTGGATGATCAATTAGGTCATTTTCGTCCTCCCTATGCTTATTCTTGTCCAATTAGGGTTTTTAACCAATCTTGTGCATCCAATAAGTTCATTTGTGTCATTGAATTAATATTTAGGTCATTTTCGTCCTCCCTAGGCATATTCTTGTCCAATTAGGGTTTTTAACTAATCTTGTGCATCCAATAAGTTTTGTTGTGTCATTGGATTCACATTTAGGTCATTTTCGTCCTCCCTAGGCTTATTCTTGTCCAATTAGGGTTTTTAACCAATCTTGTGCATCCAATAGGTGTGTTTGTGTCATTGGATGATCAATTAGGTCATTTTCGTCCTCCCTAGGCATATTCTTGTCCAACTAGGGTTTTTAACCAATCTTGTGCATCCAATAGGTGTGTTTGTGTCATTGGACGATCAATTAGGTCATTTTCGTCATCCCTAGGCTTATTCTTGTCCAATTAGGGTTTTTAACCAATCTTGTGCATCTAATAGGTGTGTTTGTGTCATTGGATGATCAATTAGGTCATTTTCGTCATCCCTAGGCTTATTCTTGTCCAATTAGGATTTTTAACCAATCTTGTGCATCCAATAAGTTCATTTGTGTCATTGGATTAACATTTAGGTCATTTTCGTCCTCCCTAGGCATATTCTTGTCCAATTACGGTTTTTAACCAATCTTGTGCATCCAATAGGTGTGTTTGTGTCATTGGATGATCAATTAGGTCATTTACGTCCTCCCTAGGCTTATTCTTGTCCAATTAGGGTTTTTAACCAATCTTGTGCATCCAATAACTTTGTTTGTGTCATTGAATTAATATTTAGGTCATTTTCATCCTCCCTAGGGATATTATTGTCCAATTAGGGTTTTTAACGAATCTTGTGCATCCAATAGGTGTGTTTGTGTCATTGGATGATCAATTAGGTCATTTTCGTCCTCCCTAGGCTTATTCTTGTCCAATTAGGGTTTTTAACCAATCTTGTGCATCCAATACGTTCATTTGTGTCATTGGAATAACTTTTAGGTCATTTTCGTCCTCCCTAGGCATATTCTTGTCCAATTAGAGTTTTAGACCAATCTTGTGCATCCAATAGGTGTGTTTGTGTCATTGGATGATCAATTAGGTTATTTTCGTCCTCCCTAGGCTTATTCTTGTCCAATTAGGGTTTTAAACCAATCTTGTGCATCTAATAGGTGTGTTTGTGTCATTGGATGATCAATTAGGTCATTTTCGTCCTCCCTAGGCATATTCTTGTCCAATTAGGGTTTTTAACCAATCTTGTGCATCCAATAGGTGTGTTTGTGTCATTGGATGATCAATTAGGTCATTTTCGTCCTCCCTAGGCTTATTCTTGTCCAATTAGGGTTTTTAACCAATCTTGTGCATCCAATACGTTCATTTGTGTCATTGGATTAACATTTAGGTCAATTTCGTCCTCCCTAGGCATATTCTTGTCCAATTAGGGTTTTTAACCAATCTTGTGCATCCAATAGGTGTGTTTGTGTCATTGGATGATCAATTAGGTTATTTTCGTCCTCCCTAGGCTTATTCTTGTCCAATTAGGGTTTTTAACCAATCTTGTGCTTCCAATAAGTTGAGTTGTGTCATTGGATTAACATTTAGGTCATTTTCGTTCTCCCTAGGCTTATTCTTGTCCAATTAGGGTTTTTAACCAATCTTGTGCATCCAATAAGTTCATTTGTGTTACTGGATTAACATTTAGGTCATATTCTTCTTCCCTAGGCATATTCTTGTCCAATTAGGGTTTTTAACCAATCTTGTGCATCCAATAGGTGTGTTTGTGTCATTGGATGATCAATTAGGTCATTTTCGTCCTCCCTAGGCATATTCTTGTCCAATTAGGGTTTTTAACCAATCTTGTGCATCCAATAGGTGTGTTTGTGTCATTGGATGATCAATTAGGTCATTTTCGTCCTCCCTAGGCTTATTCTTGTCCAATTAGGGTTTTTAACCAATCTTGTGCATCCTATAGGTGTGGTTGTGTCATTGGATGATCAATTAGGTCATTTTCGTCCTCCCTATGCTTATTCTTGTCCAACTAGGGTTTTTAACCAATCTTGTGCATCCAATAAGTTTGTTTGTGTCATTGAATTAATATTTAGGTGACTTTCGTCCTCCCTAGGCATATTCTTGTCCAATTAGGGTTTTTAACCAATCTTGTGCATCCAATAGGTGTGTTTGTGTCATTGGATGATCAATTAGGTCATTTTCGTCCTCCCTAGGCATATTCTTGTCCAATTAGGGTTTTTAACCAATCTTGTGCATCCAATAGGTGTGTTTGTGTCATTGGATGATCAATTAGGTCATTTACGTCCTCCCTAGGCCTATTCTTGTCAAATTAGGGTTTTTAACCAATCTTGTGCATCCAATAACTTTGTTTGTGTAATTGAATTAATATTTAGGTCATTTTCGTCCTCCCTAGGCATATTCTTGTCCAATTAGGGTTTTTAACCAATCTTGTGCATCCAATAGGTGTGTTTGTGTCATTGGATGATCAATTAGGTCATTTTCGTCCTCCCTAGGCATATTCTTGTCCAATTAGGGTTTTTAACCAATCTTGTGCATCCAATAGGTGTGTTTGTGTCATTGGATGATCAATTAGGTCATTTTCGTCCTCCCTAGGCTTATTCTTGTCCAATTAGGGTTTTTAACCAATCTTGTGCATCCAATAAGTTCATTAGTGTCATTGGATGATCAATTAGGTCATTTTCGTCCTCCCTAGGCATATTATTATCCAATTAGGGTTTTTAACCAATCTTGTGCATCCAATAAGTTTGTTTGTGTCATTGAATTAATATTTAGGTCATTTTCGTCCTCCCTAGGCATATTCTTGTCCAATTAGGGTTTTTAACCAATCTTGTGCATCCAATAGGTGTGTTTGTGTCATTGGATGATCAATTAGGTCATTTTCGTCCTCCCTAGGCATATTCTTGTCCAATTAGGGTTTTTAACCAATCTTGTGCATCCAATAGGTGTGTTTGTGTCATTGGATGATCAATTAGGTTATTTTCTTCCTCCCTATGCATATTCTTGTCCAATTAGGGTTTTTAACTAATCGTGTGCATCCGATAAGTTCATTTGTGTCATTGGATGATCAATTAGGTCATTTTCGTCCTCCCTAGGCATATTCTTGTCCAATTAGGGTTTTTAACCAATCTTGTGCATCCAATAGGTGTGTTTGTGTCATTGGATGATCAATTAGGTCATTTTCGTCCTCCCTAGGCATATTCTTGTCCAATTAGGGTTTTTAACCAATCTTGTGCATCCAATAGGTGTGTTTGTGTCATTGGATGATCAATTAGGTTATTTTCGTCCTTCCTAGGCTTACTCTTGTCCAATTAGGGTTTTTTACCAGTGTTGTGCATCCAATAAGTTCATTTGTGTCATTGGATTAACATTTAGGTCATTTTCGTCCTCCCTAGACATATTCTTGTCCAATTAGGGTTTTCAACCAATCTTGTGCATCCAATAACTTTGTTTGTGTCATTGAATTAATATTTAGGTCATTTTCGTCCTCCCTAGGCATATTCTTGTCCAATTAGGGTTTTTAACCAATCTTGTGCATCCAATAGGTGTGTTTGTGTCATTGGATGATCAATTAGGTCATTTTCGTCCTCCCTAGGCATATTCTTGTCCAATTAGGGTTTTTAACCAATCTTGTGCATCCAATAGGTGTGTTTGTGTCATTGGATGATCAATTATGTCATTTTTGTCCTCCCTAGGCATATTCTTGTCCAATTAGGGTTTTTAACCAATCTTGTGCATCCAATAGGTGTGTTTGTGTCATTGGATGATCAATTAGGTCATTTTCGTCCTCCCTAGGCATATTCTTGTCCAATTAGGGTTTTTAACGAATCTTGTGAATCCAATATGTGTGATTGTGTCATTGGATGATCAATTAGGTCATTTTCGTCCTCCCTAGGCTTATTCTTGTCCAATTAGGGTTTTTAACCAATCTTGTGCATCCAATAGGTGTGTTTGTGTCATTGGATGATCAATTAGGTCATTTTCATCCTACGTAGGCTTATTCTTGTCCAATTAGGGTTTTTAACCAATCTTGTGCATCCAATAGGTGTGTTTGTGTCATTGGATGATCAATTAGGTCATTTTTGTCCTCCCTGGGCTTATTCTTGTCCAATTAGGGTTTTTAACCAGTCTTGTGCATCCAATAGGTGTGTTTGTGTCATTGGATGATCAATTAGGTCATTTTCGTCCTCCCTAGGCTTATTCTTGTCCAATTAGGATTTTTAACCAATCTTGTGCATCCAATAGGTGTGTTTGTGTCATTGGATGATCAATTAGGTCATTTTCGTCCTCCCTAGGCTTATTCTTGTCCAATTAGGGTTTTTAACCAATCTTGTGCATCCAATAGGTGTGTTTGTGTCATTGGAGGATCAATTAGGTCATTTTCGTCCTCCCTAGGCTTATTCTTGTCCAATTAGGGTTTTTAACCAATCTTGTGCATCCAATAAGTGTGTTTGTGTCATTGGATGATCAATTAGGTCATTTTCGTCCTCCCTAGGCTTATTCTTGTCCAATTAGGGTTTTTAACCAATCTTGTGCATCCAATAGGTGTGTTTGTATCATTGGATGATCAATTAGGTTATTTTCGTCCTCCCTAGGCATATTCTTGTCCGATTAGGGTTTTTAACGAATCTTGTGCATCCAATAGGTGTGTTTGTTTCATTGGATGATCAATTAGGTCATTTTCGTCCTCCCTAGGCATATTCTTGTCCAATTAGGGTTTTTAACCAATCTTGTGCATCCAATAGGTGTGTTTGTGTCATTGGATGATCAATTAGGTCATTTTCGTCCTCCCTAGGCTTATTCTTGTCCAATTAGGGTTTTTAACCGATCTTGTGCATCCAATAGGTGTGTTTGTGTCATTGGATGATCAATTAGGTCATTTACGTCCTCCCTAGGCTTATTCTTGTCCAATTAGGGTTTTTAACCAATCTTGTGCATCCAATAACTTTGTTTGTGTCATTGAATTAATATTTATGTCATTTTCGTCCTCCCTAGGCATATTCTTGTCCAATTAGGGTTTTTAACCAATCTTGATCATCCAATAAGTTCATTTGTGTTATTGGATAATCAATTAGGTCATTTTCGTCCTCCCTAGGCTTATTCTTGTCCAATTAGGGTTTTTAACCAATCTTGTGCATCCAATAGGTGTGTTTGTGTCATTGGATGATCAATTAGGTCATTTTCGTCCTCCCTAGGCTTATTATTCTTGCCCAATTAGGGTTTTTAACCAATCTTGTGCATTCAATAGGTGTGTTTGTGTCATTGGATGATCAATTAGGTCATTTTCGTCCTCCCTAGGCTTATTCTTGTCCAATTAGGGTTTTTAACCAATCTTGTGCATCCAATAAGTTCATTTGTGTCATTGGATGATCAATTAGGTCATTTTCGTCCTCCCTAGGCATATTCTTGTCCAACGAGGGTTTTTAACCAATCTTGTGCATCCAATAGGTGTGTTAGTGTTATTGGATGATCAATTAGGTCATTTTCGTCCTCCCTAGGCTTATTCTTGTCCAATTAGGGTTTTTAACCAATCTTGTGCATCCAATAGGTGTGTTTGTGTCATTGGATGATCAATTAGGTCATTTTCGTCCTCCCTAGGCTTATTCTTGTCCAATTAGGGTTTTTAACAAATCTTGTGCATCCAATAAGTTCATTTGTGTCATTGGATGATCAATTAGATCATTTTCGTCCTCTCTAGGCATATTCTTGTCCAACTAGGGTTTTTAACCAATCTTGTGCATCCAATAAGTTCATTTGTGTCATTGGATGATCAATTAGGTCATTTTCGTCCTCGCTAGGCATATTCTTGTCCAACGAGGGTTTTTAACCAATCTTGTGCATCCAATAGGTGTGTTAGTGTTATTGGATGATCAATTAGGTCATTTTCGTCCTCCCTAGGCTTATTCTTGTCCAATTAGGGTTTTTAACCAATCTTGTGCATCCAATAGGTGTGTTTGTGTCATTGGATGATCAATTAGGTCATTTTCGTCCTCCCTAGGCTTATTCTTGTCCAATTAGGGTTTTTAACCAATCTTGTGCATCCAATAAGTTCATTTGTGTCATTGGATTAAAATTTAGGTCACTTTCGTCCTCCTTAGGCATATTCTTGTCCAATTAGGGTTTCTAACCAATCTTGTGCATCCAATAAGTTCATTTGTGTCATTGGATTAACATTTTGGTCATTTTCGTCCTCCCTAGGCTTATTCTTGTCCAATTAGGGTTTCTAACCAATCTTGTGCATCCAATAGGTGTGTTTGTGTCATTGGATGATCAATTAGGTCATTTTCGTCCTCCCTAGGCTTATTCTTGTCCAATTAGGGTTTTTAACCAATCTTGTGCATCCAATAGGTGTGTTTGTGTCATTGGATGATCAATTAGGTCATTTTCGTCCTCCCTAGGCTTATTCTTGTCCAATTAGGGTTTTTAACCAATCTTGTGCATCCAATAGGTGTGTTTGTGTCATTGGATGATCAATTAGGTCATTTTCGTCCTTTCTATGCTTATTTTTGTCCAATTAGGGTTTTTAAGCAATCTTGTGCATCCAATAAGTTCATTTGTGTCATTGGATGATCAATTAGGTCATTTTCGTCCTCCCTAGGCATATTCTTGTCCAACTAGGGTTTCTAACCAATCTTGTGCTTCCAATAGATGTGTTTGTGTCATTGGATGATCAATTAGGTCATTTTCGTCCTCCCTAGGCTTATTCTTGTCCAATTAGGGTTTTTAACCAATCTTGTGCATCCAATAGGTGTGTTTGTGTCATTGGATGATCAATTAGGTCATTTTCGTCCTCCCTAGGCTTATTCTTGTCCAATTAGGGTTTTTAACCAATCTTGTGCATCCAATAGGTGTGTTTGTGTCATTGGATGATCAATTAGGTCATTTTCGTCCTCCCTAGGCTTATTCTTGTCCAATTAGGGTTTTTAACCAATCTTTTGCATCCAATAGGTGTGTTTGTGTCATTGGATGACCAATTAGGTCATTTTCGTCCTCCCAAGGCATATTCTTGTCCAATTAGGGTTTTTAACCAATCTTGTGCATCCCATAGGTGTGTTTGTGGCAATGGATGATCAATTAGGTCATTTTCGTCCTCCCTAGGCTTATTCTTGTCCAATTAGGGTTTTTAACCAATCTTGTGCATCCAATAGGTGTGTTTGTGTCATTGGATGATCAATTAGGTCATTTTCGTCCTCCCTAGGCTTATTCTTGTCCAATTAGGGTTTTTAACCAATCTTGTGCATCTAATAAGTTCATTTGGGTCATTGGATTAACATTTAGGTCATTTTCGTCCTCCCTAGGCATATTCTTGTCCAATTAGGGTTTTTAACCAATCTTGTGCATCCAATAGGTGTGTTTGTGTCATTGGATGATCAATTAGGTCATTTTCGTCCTCCCTAGGCATATTCTTGTCCAATTAGGGGTTTTAACCAATCTTGTGCATCCAATAGGTGTGTTTGTGGCAATGGATGATCAATTTGGTCATTTTCGTCCTCCCTAGGCTTATACTTGTCCAATTAGGGTTTTTAACCAATCTTGTGCATCCAATAGGTGTGTTTGTGTCATTGGATGATCAATTAGGTCATTTTCATCCTCCCTAGGCTTATTCTTGTCCAATTAGGGTTTTTAACCAATCTTGTGCATCCAACAAGTTTGTTTATGTCATTGAATTAATATTTAGGTCATTTTTGTCCTCCCTAGGCATATTCTTGTCCAATTAGGGTTTTTAACCAATCTTGTGCATCCAATAGGTGTGTTTGTGTCATTGGATGATCAATTAGGTCATTTTCGTCCTCCCTAGGCATATTCTTGTCCAATTAGGGTTTTTAACCAATCTTGTGCATCCAATAGGTGTGTTTGTGGCAATGGATGATCAATTTGGTCATTTTCGTCCTCCCTAGGCTTATTCTTGTCCAATTAGGGTTTTTAACCAATCTTGTGCATCCAATAGGTGTGTTTGTGTCATTGGATAATCAATTTGGTCATTTTCGTCCTCCCTAGGCTTATTCTTGCCCAATTAGGGTTTTTAACCAATCTTGTGCATCCAATAAGTTGAGTTGTGTCATTGGATTAGCATTTAGGTCATTTTCGTCCTCCCTAGGCTTATTCTTGTCCGATTAGGGTTTTTAACCAATCTTGTGCATCCAATAGGTGTGTTTGTGTCATTGGATGATCAATTAGGTCATTTTCGTCCTCCCTAGGCTTATTCTTGTCCAATTAGGGTTTTTAACCAATCTTGTGCATCCAATAGGTGTGTTTGTGTCATTGGATGATCAATTAGGTCATTTTCGTCCTCCCTAGGCCTATTCTTGTCCAATTAGGGTTTTTAACTAATCTTGTGCATCCAATAAGTTCATTTGTGTCATTGGATGATCAATTAGGTCATTTTCGTCCTCCCTAGGCATATTCTTGTCCAATTAGGGTTTTTAACCAATCTTGTGCATCCAATAGGTGTGTTTGTGTCATTGGATGATCAATTAGGTCATTTTCGTCCTCCCTAGGCTTATTCTTGTCCAATTAGGGTTTTTAACCAATCTTGTGCATCCAATAGGTGTGTTTGTGTCATTAGATGATCAATTAGGTCATTTTCGTCCTCCCTAGACTTATTCTTGTCCAATTAGGGTTTTTAACCAATCTTGTACATCTAATAAGTTCATTTGTGTCATTGGATTAACATTTAGGTCATTTTCGTCCTCCCGAGGCATATTCTTGTCCAATTAGGGTTTTTAACCCATCTTGTGCATCCAATAGGTGTGTTTGTGTCATTGGATGATCAATTAGGTCATTTTCGTCCTCCCTAGGCTTATTCTTGTCCAATTAGGGTTTTTAACCAATCTTGTGCATCCAATAGGTGTGTTTGTGTCATTGGATGATCAATTAGGTCATTTTCGTCCTCCCTAGGCATATTCTTGTCCAATTAGGTTTTTTAACCAATCTTGTGCATCCAATAGGTGTGTTTGTGTCATTAGATGATCAATTAGGTCATTTTCGTCCTCCCTAGGCTTATTCTTGTCCAATTAGGGTTTTTAACCAATCTTGTGCATCCAATAGGTGTGTTTGTGTCCTTGGATGATCAATTAGGTCATTTTCGTCCTCCCTAGGCTTATTCTTGTCCAATTAGGGTTTTTAACCAATCTTGAGCATCCAATAGGTGTGTTTGTGTCATTGGATGATCAATTAGGACATTTTCGTCCTCCCTAGGCTTATTCTTGTCCAATTAGGGTTTTTAACCAATCTTGTGCATCCAATAGGTGTGTTTGTGTCATTGGATGATCAATTAGGTCATTTTCGTCCTCCCTAGGCTTATTCTTGTCTAATTAGGGTTTTTAACCAATTTTGTGCATCCAATAGGTGTGTTTGTGTCATTGGATGATCAATTAGGTCATTTTCGTCCTCCCTAGGCTTATTCTTGTCCAATTAGGCTTTTTACCCAATCTTGTGCATCCAACAAGTTTGTTTATGTCATTGAATTAATATTTAGGTCATTTTCGTACTCCCTAGGCATATTCTTGTCCAATTAGGGTTTTTAACCAATCTTGTGCATCCAATAGGTGTGTTTGTGTCATTGGATGATCAATTAGGTCATTTTCGTCCTCCCTAGGCATATTCTTGTCCAATTAGGGTTTTTAACCAATCTTGTGCATCCAATAGGTGTGTTTGTGGCAATGGATGATCAATTTGGACATTTTCGTTCTCCCTAGGCTTATTCTTGTCCAATTAGGGTTTTTAACCAATCTTGTGCATCCAATAGGTGTGTTTGTGACATTGGATGATCAATTAGGTCATTTTCGTCCTCCCTAGGCTTATTCTTGCCCAATTAGGGTTTTTAACCAATCTTGTGCATCCAATAAGTTGAGTTGTGTCATTGGATTAGCATTTAGGTCATTTTCGTTCTCCCTAGGCTTATTCTTGTCCAATTAGGGTTTTTAACCAATCTTGTGCATCCAATAAGTTCATTTGTGTCATTGGATTAACATTTAGGTCATTTTCGTCCTCCCTAGGCATATTCTTGTCCAATTAGAGTTTTTAACCAATCTTGTGCATCCAATAGGTGTGTTTGTGTCATTGGATGACCAATTAGGTCATTTTCGTCCTTTCTATGCTTATTCTTGTCCAATTTGGGTTTTTAACCAATCTTGTTCATCCAATAGGTGTGTTTGTGTCATTGGATGATCAATTAGGTCATTTTCGCCCTCCCTAGGCTTATTCTTGTCCAATTAGGGTTTTTAACCAATCTTGTGCATCCAATAGGTGTGTTTGTGTCATTGGATGATCAATTAGGTCATTTTCGTCCTCCCTAGGCTTATTCTTGTCCAATTAGGGTTTTTAACCAATCTTCTGCATCCGATAAGTTTGTTTGTGTCTTGAATTAATATTTAGGTCATTTTCGTCCTCCCTAGGCATATTCTTGTCCAATTAGGGTTTTTAACCAATCTTGTGCATCCAATAGGTGTGTTTGTGTCATTGGATGATCAATTAGGTCATTTTCGTCCTCCCTAGGCATATTCTTGTCCAATTAGGGTTTTTAACCAATCTTGTGCCTCCAATAGGTGTGTTTGTGTCATTGGATGATCAATTAAGTCATTTATGTCCTCCCTAGGCATATTCTTGTCCAATTAGGGTTTTTAACCAATGTTGTGCATCCAATAGGTGTGTTTGTGTCATTGGATGATCAATTAGGTCATTTTCGTCCTCCCTAGGCTTATTCTTGCCCAATTAGGGTTTTTAACCAATCTTGTGCATCCAATAAGTTGAGTTGTGTCATTGGATTAGCATTTAGGTCATTTTCGTCCTCCCTATGCATATTCTTGTCCAATTAGGGTTTTTAACCAATCTTGTGCATCCAATAGGTGTGTTTGTGTCATTGGATGATCAATTAGGTTATTTTCGTCCTCCCTAGGCTTATTCTTGTCCAATTAGGGTTTTTAACCAATCTTGTGCATCCAATACGTTCATTTGTGTCATTGGATGATCAATTAGGTCATTTTCGTCCTCCCTAGGCATATTCTTGTCCAATTAGGGTTTTTAACCAATCTTGTGCATACAATAGGTGTGTTTGTGTCATTGGATGACCAATTAGGTCATTTTCGTCCTCCCTAGGCATATTCTTGTCCAATTAGGGTTTTTAACCAATCTTGTGCATCCAATAGGTGTGTTTGTGTCATTGGATGATCAATTAGGTCATTTTCGTCCTCCCTAGGCTTATTCTTGTCCAATTAGGGTTTTTAACCAATCTTGTGCATCCAATAAGTTGAGTTGTGTCATTGGATTAACAATTAGGTCATTTTCATCCTCCCTAGGCTTATTCTTGTCCAATTAGGGTTTTTAACCAATCTTGTGCATCCGATAAGTTTGTTTGTGTTATTGAATTAATATTTAGGTCATTTTCGTCCACCCTAGGCATATTCTTGTCCAATTAGGGTTTTTAACCAATCTTGTGTATCCAATAGGTGTGTTTGTGTCATTGGATGATCAATTAGGTCATTTTCGTCCTCCCTAAGCTTATTCTTGTCCAATTAGGATTTTTAACCAATCTTGTGCATCCAATAAGTTGAGTTGTGTCATGGGATTAACATTTAGGTCATTTTCGTCCTCCCTAGGCTTATTCTTGTCCAATTAGGGTTTTTAACCAATCTTGTGTATCCAATAAGTTCATTTGTGTCATTGAATTAATATTTAGGTCATTTTCGTCCTCCCTAGGCATATTCTTGTCCAATTAGGGTTTTTAACCAATCTTGTGCATCCAATAGGTGTGTTTGTGTCATTGGATGATCAATTAGGTCATTTTCGTCCTCCCTAGGCATATTCTTGTCCAATTAGGGTTTTTAACCAATCTTGTGCAGCCAATAGGTGTGTTGTGTCATTGGATGATCAATTAGGTCATTTTCGTCCTCCCTAGGCATATTCTTGTCCAATTAGGGTTTTTAACCAATCTTGTGCATCCAATAGGTGTGTTTGTGTCATTGGATGATCAATTAGGTCATTTTCGTCCTCCCTAGGCATATTCTTGTCCAATTAGGGTTTTTAACCAATCTTGTGCATCCAATAGGTGTGTTTGTGTCATTGGATGATCAATTAGGTTATTTTCTTCCTCCCTATGCATATTCTTGTCCAATTAGGGTTTTTAACTAATCGTGTGCATCCGATAAGTTCATTTGTGTCATTGGATGATCAATTAGGTCATTTTCGTCCTCCCTAGGCATATTCTTGTCCAATTAGGGTTTTTAACCAATCTTGTGCATCCAATAGGTGTGTTTGTGTCATTGGATGATCAATTAGGTCATTTTCGTCCTCCCTAGGCATATTCTTGTCCAATTAGGGTTTTTAACCAATCTTGTGCATCCAATAGGTGTGTTTGTGTCATTGGATGATCAATTAGGTCATTTTCGTCCTCCCTAGGCATATTCTTGTCCAATTAGGGATTTAAACCGATCTTGTGCATCCAATAGGTGTGTTTGTTTCATTGGATGATCTATTAGGTCATTTTTGTCCTCCCTAGGCATATTCTTGTCCAATTAGGGTTTTTTAACCAATCTTGTGCATCCAATAAGTTGAGTTGTGTCATTGGATTAACATTTAGGTCATTTTCGTCCTCCCTAGGCTTATTCTTGTCCAATTAGGGTTTTTAACCAATCTTGTGCATCCAATAGGTGTGTTTGTGTCATTGGATGATCAATTAGGTCATTTTCGTCCTCCCTAGGCATATTCTTGTCCAACGAGGGTTTTTAACCAATCTTGTGCATCCAATAGGTGTGTTTGTGTCATTGGATGATCAATTAGGTCATTTTCGTCCTCCCTAGGCTTATTCTTGTGCAATTAGGGTTTTTAACCAATCTTGTGCATCCAACAAGTTTGTTTATGTCATTGAATTAATATTTAGGTCATTTTTGTCCTCCCTAAGCATATTCTTGTCCAATTAGGGTTTTTAACCAATCTTGTGCATCCAATAGGTGTGTTTGTGTCATTGGATGATCAATTAGGTCATTTTCGTCCTCCCTAGGCATATTCTTGTCCAACGAGGGTTTTTAACCAATCTTGTGCATCCAATAGGTGTGTTTGTGTCATTGGTTGATCAATTAGGTCATTTTCGTCCTCCCTAGGCTTATTCTTGTCCAATTAGGGTTTTTAACCAATCTTGTGCATCCAATAGGTGTGTTTGTGTCATTAGATGATCAATTAGGTCATTTTCGTCCTCCCTAGGCTTATTCTTGTGCAATTAGGGTTTTTAACCAATCTTGTGCATCCAACAAGTTTGTTTATGTCATTGAATTAATATTTAGGTCATTTTTGTCCTCCCTAAGCATATTCTTGTCCAATTAGGGTTTTTAACCAATCTTGTGCATCCAATAGGTGTGTTTGTGTGATTGGATGATCAATTAGGTCATTTTCGTCCTCCCTAGGCATATTCTTGTCCAATTAGGGTTTTTAACCAATCTTGTGCATCCAATAGGTGTGTTTGTGTCATTGGATGATCAATTAGGTCATTTTCGTCCTCCCTAGGCATATTCTTGTCCAATTAGGGTTTTTAACCAATCTTGTGCATCCAATAGGTGTGTTTGTGTCATTGGATGATCAATTAGGTTATTTTCGTCCTCCCTAAGCATATTCTTGTCCAATTAGGCTTTTTAACTAATCTTGTGCATCCAATACGTTCATTTGTGTCATTGGATGATCAATTAGGTCATTTTCGTCCTCCCTAGGCATATTCTTGTCCAATTAGGGTTTTTAACCAATCTTGTGCATCCAATAGGTGTGTTTGTGTCATTGGATGATCAATTAGGTCATTTTCGTCCTCCCTAGGCTTATTCTTGTCCCATTAGGGTTTTTAACCGATCTTGTGCATCCAATAGGTGTGTTTGTGTCATTGGATGATTAATTTGGTCATTTTCGTCCTCCCTAGGCAAATTCTTGTCCAATTAGGGTTTTTAACCAATCTTGTGCATCCAATAGGTGTGTTTGTGTCATTGGATGATCAATTAGGTTATTTTCGTCCTCCCTAGGCATATTCTTGTCCAATTAGGGTTTTTAACTAATCTTGTGCATCCAATAAGTTCATTTGTGTCATTGGATGATCAATTAGGTCATTTTCGTCCTCCCTAGGCATATTCTTGTCCAATTAGGGTTTTTAACCAATCTTGTGCATCCAATACGTGTGTTTATGTCATTGGATGATCAATTAGGTCATTTTCGTCCTCCCTAGGCATATTCTTGTCCAATTAGGGTTTTTAACTAATCTTGTGCATCCAATAAGTTCATTTGTGTCATTGGATGATCAATTAGGTCATTTTCGTCCTCCCTAGGCATATTCTTGTCCAATTAGGGTTTTTAACCAATCTTGTGCATCCAATAGGTGTGTTTGTGTCATTGGATGATCAATTAGGTCATTTTCGTCCTCCCTAGGCTTATTCTTGTCCAATTAGGGTTTTTAACCAATCTTGTGCATCCAATAGGTGTGTCTGTGTCATTGGATGATCAATTAGGTCATTTTCATCCTCCCTAGTCTTATTCTTGTCCAATTAGGGTTTTTAACCAATCTTGTGCATCCAATAGGTGTGTTTGTGTCTTTGGATGATCAATTAGGTCATTTTCGTTCTCCCTAGGCTTATTCTTGCCCAATTAGGGTTTTTAACCAATCTTGTGCATCCAATAAGTTGAGTTGTGTCATTGGATTAACATTTAGGTCATTTTCGTCCTCCCTAGGCTTATTCTTGTCCAATTAGGGTTTTTAACCAATCCTGTGCATCCAATAAGTTGAGTTGTGTCATTGGATTAACATTTAGGTCATTTTCGTCCTCCCTAGGCTTATTCTTGTCCAATTAGGGTTTTTAACCAATCTTGTGCATCCAATAGGTGTGTTTGTGTCATTGGATGATCAATTAGGTCATTTTCGTCCTCCCTAGGCTTATTCTTTCTCAATTAGGGTTTTTAACCAATCTTGTGCATCCAATAAGTTGAGTTGTGTCATTAGATTGACATTTAGGTCATTTTCGTCCTCCCTAGGCTTATTCTTGTCCAATTAGAGTTTTTAACCAATCTTGTGCTTCCAATAAGTTCATTTGTGTCATGGGATTAACATTTAGGTCATTTTCGTCCTCCCTAGGCATATTCTTGTCCAATTAGGGTTTTTAACCAATCTTGTGCATCCAATAGGTGTGTTTGTGTCATTGGATGATCAATTAGGTCATTTTCGTCCTCCCTAGGCATATTCTTGTCCAATTAGGGTTTTTAACCAATCTTATGCATCCAATAGGCGTGTTTGTGTCATTGGATGATCAATTAGGTCATTTTCGTCCTCCCTAGGCATATTCTTGTCCAATTAGGGTTTTTAACCAATCTTGTGCATCCAATAGGTGTGTTTGTGTCATTGGATGATCAATTAGGTCATTTTATTCCTCCCTAGGCTTATTCTTGTCCAATTAGGGTTTTTAACCAATCTTGTGCATCCAATAGGTGTGTTTGTGTCATTGGATGATCAATTAGGTCATTTTCGTCCTCCCTAGGCTTATTCTTGTCCAATTAGGGTTTTTAACCAATCTTGTGCATCCAATAACTTTGTTTGTGTGATTGAATTAATATTTAGGTCATTTTCATCGTCCCTAGGCATATTCTTGTCCAATTAGGGTTTTTAACCAATCTTGTGCATCCAATAGGTGTGTTTGTGTCATTGGATGATCAATTAGGTCATTTTCATCCTCCCTAGGCTTATTCTTGTCCAATTAGGGTTTTTAACCAATCTTGTGCATCCGATAAGTTTGTTTGTGTCATTAAATTAATATTTAGGTCATTTTCGTCCTCCCTAAGCATATTCTTGTCCAATTAGGGTTTTTAACCAATCTTGTGCATCCAATAGGTGTGTTTGTGTCATTGGATGATCAATTAGGTCATTTTCGTCCTCCCTAGGCATATTCTTGTCCAATTAGGGTTTTTAACCAATCTTGTGCATCCAATAAGTGTGTTTGTGTCATTGGATGATCAATTTGGTCATTTTCGTCCTACCTAGGCTTATTCTTGTCCAAGTAGGGTTTTTAACCAATCTTATGCATCCAATAAGTTGAGTTGTGTTATTGGATTAACATTTAGGTCATTTTCGTCATCCCTAGGCTTATTCTTGTCCAATTAGGGTTTTTAACCAATCTTGTGCATGCAATAGGTGTGTTTGTGTCATTGGATGATCAATTAGGTCATTTTCGTCCTCCCTAGGCTTATTCTTGTCCAATTAGGGTTTTTAACCAATCTTGTGCATCCAATAGGTGTGTTTGTGTCATTGGATGATCAATTAGGTCATTTTCGTCCTCCCTAGGCTTATTCTTGTCCGATTAGGGTTTTTAACCAATCTTGTGCATCCAATAGGTGTGTTTGTGTCATTGGATGATCAATTAGGTCATTTTCGTCCTCCCTAGGCTTATTCTTGTACAATTAGGGTTTTTAACCAATCTTGTGCATCCAATAACTTTGTTTGTGTCATTAAATTAATATTTAGGTCATTTTCTTCCTCCCTAGGCATATTCTTGTCCAATTAGGGTTATTAACCAATCTTGTGCATCCAATAAGTTGAGTTGTGTCATTGGATTAACATATAGGTCATTTTCGTCCTCCCTAGGCTTATTCTTGTCCAATTAGGGTTTTTAACCAATCTTGTGCATCCAATAGGTGTGTTTGTGTCATTGGATGATCAATTAGGTCATTTTCGTCCTCCCTAGGCTTATTCTTGTCCAATTAGGGTTTTTAACCAATCTTGTGCATCCAATAGGTGTGTTTGTGTCATTGGATGATCAATTAGGTCATTTTCGTCCTCCCTAGGCATATTCTTGTCCAATTAGGGTTTTTAACCAATCTTGTGCATCCAATAGGTGTGTGTGTCATTGGATGATCAATTAGGTTATTTTCGTCCTCCCTAGGCTTATTCTTGTCCAACCAATTAGGGTTTTTAACCAATCTTGTGCATCCAATAAGTTGAGTTGTGTCATTGGATTAACATTTAGGTCATTTTCGTCCTCCCTAGGCTTATTCTTGTCCAATTAGGGTTTTTAACCAATCTTGTGCATCCAATAGGTGTGTTTGTGTCATTGGATGATCAATTAGGTCATTTTCGTCCTCCCTAGGCTTATTCTTGTCCAATTAGGGTTTTTAACCGATCTTGTGCATCCAATAGGTGTGTTTGTGTCGTTGGATGATCAATTAGGTCATTTTCATCCTCTCTAGGCATATTCTTGTCCAATTAGGGTTTTTAACCAATCTTGTGCATCCAATAGGTGTGTTTGTGTCATTGGATGATCAATTAGGTCATTTTCGTCCTCCCTAGGCTTATTCTTGTCCAATTAGGGTTTTTAACCAATCTTGTGCATCCAATAAGTTGAGTTGTGTCATTGGATTAACATTTAGGTCATTTTCGTCCTCCCTAGGCTTATTCTTGTCCGATTAGGGTTTTTAACCAATCTTGTGCATCCAATAGGTGTGTTTGTGTCATTGGATGATCAATTAGGTCATTTTCGTCCTCCCTAGGCTTATTCTTGTCCAATTAGGGTTTTTAACCAATCTTGTGCATCCAATAGGTGTGTTTGTGTCATTGGATGATCAATTAGGTCATTTTCGTCCTCCCTAGGCCTATTCTTGTCCAATTAGGGTTTTTAACTAATCTTGTGCATCCAAAAAGTTCATTTGTGTCATTGGATGATCAATTAGGTCATTTTCGTCCTCCCTAGGCATATTCTTGTCAAACTAGGGTTTTTAACCATTCTTGTGCATCCAATAGGTGTGTTTGTGTCATTGGATGATCAATTAGGTCATTTTCGTCCTCCCTAGGCTTATTCTTGTCCAATTAGGGTCTTTAACCAATCTTGTACATCCAATAGGTGTGTTTGTGTCATTGGATGATCAATTAGGTCATTTTCGTCCTCCCTAGGCATATTCTTGTCCAACTAGTGTTTTTAACCAATCTTTGGCATCTAATAGGTGTGTTTGTGTCATTGGATGATCAATTAGATCATTTTCGTCCTCCCTAGGCTTATTCTTGTCAAATTAGGGTTTTTAACTAATCTTGTGCATCCAATAAGTTCATTTGTGTCATTGGATGATCAATTAGGTCATTTTCGTCCTCCCTAGGCATATTCTTGTCCAACTAGGGTTTTTAACCAATCTTGTGCATTCAATAGGTGTGTTTGTGTCATTGGTTGATCAATTAGGTCAATTTCGTCCTCCCTAGGCTTATTCTTGTCCAATTAGGGTTTTTAACCAATCTTGTGCATCCAATAGGTGTGTTTGTGTCATTAGATGATCAATTAGGTCATTTTCGTCCTCCCTAGGCTTATTCTTGTGCAATTAGGGTTTTTAACCAATCTTGTGCATCCAACAAGTTTGTTTATGTCATTGAATTAATATTTAGGTCATTTTTGTCCTCCCTAGGCATATTCTTGTCCAATTAGGGTTTTTAACCAATCTTGTGCATCCAATAGGTGTGTTTGTGTCATTGGATGATCAATTAGGTCATTTTCGTCCTCCCTAGGCATATTCTTGTCCAATTAGGGTTTTTAACCAATCTTGTCAGCCAATAGGTGTGTTTGTGTCATTGGATGATCAATTAGGTCATTTTCGTCCTCCCTAGGCATATTCTTGTCCAACGAGGGTTTTTAACCAATCTTGTGCATCCAATAGGTGTGTTTGTGTCATCGGATGATCAATTAGGTCATTTTCGTCCTCCTTAGGCATATTCTTGTCCAATTAGGGTTTTTAACCAATCTTGTGCATCCAATAGGTGTGTTTGTGTCATTGAATGATCAATTAGGTCATTTTCGTCCTCCCTAGGCTTATTCTTGTCCAATTAGGGTTTTTAACCAATTTTGTGCATCCAATAAGTTTGTTTATGTCATTGAATTAATATTTAGGTCATTTTAGTCCTCCCTAGGCATATTCTTGTCCAATTAGGGTTTTTAACCAATCTTGTGCATCCAATAGGTGTGTTTGTGTCATTTGATGATCAATTAGGTCATTTTCGTCCTCCCTAGGCTTATTCTTGTCCAATTAGGATTTTTAACCAATCTTGTGCATCCAATAGGTGTGTTTGTGTCATTGGATGATCAATTAGGTCATTTTCGTCCTCCCTAGGCTTATTCTTGTCCAATTAGGGTTTTTAACCAATCTTGTGCATCCAATAGGTGTGTTTGTTTCATTGGATGATCAATTAGGTCATTTTCGTCCTCCCTAGGCTTATTCTTGTCCAATTAGGGTTTTTAACCAATCTGTTGCATCCAATAAGTTCATTTGTATCATTGGATTAACATTTAGGTCATATCAGTCCTCCCTAGGCATATTCTTGTCCAATTAGGGTTTTTAACCAATCTTGTGCATCCAATAACTTTGTTTGTGTCATTGAATTAATATTTAGGTCATTTTCGTCCTGCCTAGGCATATTCTTGTCCAATTAGGGTTTTTAACGAATCTTGTGCATCCAATAGGTGTGTTTGTGTCATTGGATGATCAATTAGGTCATTTTCGTCCTCCCTAGGCTTATTCTTGTCCAATTAGGGTTTTTAACCAATCTTGTGCATCCAATAGGTGTGTTTGTGTCATTGGATGATCAATTAGGTCATTTTCGTCCTCCATAGGCATATTATTGTCTAATTAGGGTTTTTAACCAATCTTGTGCATCCAATAAGTTTGTATGTTTCTTTGAATTAATATTTAGGTCATTTTCGTCCTCCCTAGGCATATTCTTGTCCAATTAGGGTTTTTAACCAATCTTGTGCATCCAATAGGTGTGTTTGTGTCATTGGATGATCAATTAGGTCATTTTCGTCCTCCCTAGGCTTATTCTTGTCCAATTAGGGTTTTTAACCAATCTTGTGCATCCAATAGGTGTGTTTGTGTCATTGGATGATCAATTAGGTCATTTTCGTCCTCCCTAGGCTTATTATTGGCCAATTAGGGTTTTTAACCAATCTTGTGCATGCAATAAGTTCATTTGTGTCATTGGATGATCAATTAGGTCCTTTTCGTCCTCCTTAGGCATATTCTTGTCCATCTAGGGTTTTAAACCAATCTTGTGCATCCAATAGGTGTGTTTGTGTCATTGGATGATCAATTAGGTTATTTTCGTCCTCCCTAGGCTTATTCTTGTCCAATTAGGGTTTTTAACCAATCTTGTGCATCCAATAGGTGTGTTTGTGTCATTGGATGACCAGTTAGGTCATTTTCGTCCTCCCTAGGCTTATTCTTGTCCAATTAGGGTTTTTAACCAATCTTGTGCATCCAATAGGTGTGTTTGTGTCATTGGATGATCAATTAGGTCATTTTCGTCCTCCCTAGGCTTATTCTTGTCCAATTAGGGTTTTTAACCAATCTTGTGCATCCAATAGGTGTGTTTGTGTCATTGGATGATCAATTAGGTCATTTTCGTCCTCCCTAGGCTTATTCTTGTCCAATTAGGGTTTTTAACCAATCTTGTCCATCCAATAAGTACATTTGTGTCATTGGATTAACATTTAGGTCATATCAGTCCTCCCTAGGCATATTCTTGTCCAATTAGGGTTTTTAACCAATATTGTGCATCCAATAAGTTCATTTGTGTTATTGGATTAACATTTAGTTCATATTCGTCCTCCCTAGGCATATTCTTGTCCAATTAGGGTTTTTAACCAATCTTGTGCATCCAATAGGTGTTTTTGTGTCATTGAATTAATATTTAGGTCATTTTCGTCCTCCCTAGGCATATTCTTGTCCAATTAGGGTTTTTAACCAATCTTGTGCATCCAATAGGTGTGTTTGTGTCATTGGATGATCAATTAGGTCATTTTCGTCCTCCCTAGGCTTATTCTTGTCCAATTAGGGTTTTTAACCAATCTTGTGCATCCAATAGGTGTGTTTGTGTCATTGGATGATCAATTAGGTCATTTTCGTCCTCCCTAGGCATATTCTTGTCCAATTAGGGTTTTTAACGAATCTTGTGCATCCAATAGGTGTGTTTTGTCATTGGATGATCAATTAGGTCATTTTCGTCCTCCCTAGGCATATTCTTGTCCAATTAGGGTTTTTAACGAATCTTGTGCATCCAATAGGTGTGTTTGTGTCATTGGATGATCAATTAGTTCATTTTCGTCCTCCCTAGGCTTATTCTTGTCCAATTAGGGTTTTTAACCAATCTTGTGCATCCAATAGGTGTGTTTGTGTCATTGGATGATCAATTAGGTCATTTTTGTCCTCCCTAGGCTTATTCTTGTCCAATTACGATTTTTAACCAATCTTGTGCATCCAATAGGTGTGTTTGTGTCATTGGATGATCAATTAGGTCATTTTCGTCCTCCCTAGGCTTATTCTTGTCCAATTAGGGTTTTTAACCAATCTTGTGCATCCAATAGGTGTGTTTGTGTCATTGGATGATCAATTAGGTCATTTTCGTCCTCCCTACACTTATTCTTGTCCAATTAGGGTTTTTAACCAATCTTGTGCATCCAATAGGTGTGTTTGTGTCATTGGATGATCAATTAGGTCATTTTCGTCCTCCCTAGGCTTATTCTTGTCCAATTAGGGTTTTTAACCAATCTTGTGCACCCAATAAGTTCATTTGTGACATTGGATTAACATTTAGGTCATTTTCGTCCTCCCTAGGCTTATTCTTGTCCAATTAGGGTTTTTAACCAATCTTGTGCATCCAATAGGTGTGTTTGTGTCATTGGATGATCAATTAGGTCATTTTCGTCCTCCCTAGGCTTATTCTTGTCCAATTAGGGTTTTTAACCAATCTTGTGCATCCAATAGGTGTGTTTGTGTCATTGGATGATCAATTAGGTCATTTTCGTCCTCCCTAGGCATATTCTTGTCCAAATTCGGGTTTTTAACCAATCTTGTGCATCCAATAGGTGTGTTTGGTTCATTGGATGATCAATTAGGTCATTTTCATCCTCCCTAGGCATATTCTTGTCCAATTAGGGTTTTTAACCAATCTTGTGCATCCAATAGGTGTGTTTGTGTCATTGGATGATCAATTAGGTCATTTTCGTCCTCCCTAGGCTTATTCTTGTCCAATTAGGGTTTTTAACCAATCTTGTGCATCCAATAGGTGTGTTTGTGTCATTGGATGATCAATTAGGTCATTTTCTTCCTCCCTAGGCTTATTCTTGTCCAATTAGGGTTTTTAACCAATCTTGTGCATCCAATAACTTTGTTTATGTCATTGGATGATCAATTAGGTCATTTTCGTCCTCCCTAGGCTTATTCTGGTCCAATTAGGGTTTTTAACCAATCTTGTGCATCCAAAAAGTTTCTTTATGTCATTGAATTAATATTTAGGTCATTTTCGTCCTCCCTTGGCATATTCTTGTCCAATTAGGGTTTTTAACCAATCTTGTGCATCCAATAGGTGTGTTTGTGTCATTGGATGATCAATTAGGTCATTTTCGTCCTCCCTAGGCTTATTCTTGTCCAATTAGGGTTTTTAACCAATCTTGTGCATCCAATAGGTGTGTTTGTGTCATTGGATGATCAATTAGGTCATTTTCGTCCTCCCTAGGCTTATTCTTGTCCAATTAGGGTTTTTAACCAATCTTGTGCATCCAATAGGTGTGTTTGTGTCATTGGATGATCAATTAGGTCATTTTCGTCCTTTCTATGCTTATTTTTGTCCAATTAGGGTTTTTAAGCAATCTTGTGCATCCAATAAGTTCATTTGTGTCATTGGATGATCAATTAGGTCATTTTCGTCCTCCCTAGGCATATTCTTGTCCAACTAGGGTTTCTAACCAATCTTGTGCTTCCAATAGATGTGTTTGTGTCATTGGATGATCAATTAGGTCATTTTCGTCCTCCCTAGGCTTATTCTTGTCCAATTAGGGTTTTTAACCAATCTTGTGCATCCAATAGGTGTGTTTGTGTCATTGGATGATCAATTAGGTCATTTTCGTCCTCCCTAGGCTTATTCTTGTCCAATTAGGGTTTTTAACCAATCTTGTGCATCCAATAGGTGTGTTTGTGTCATTGGATGATCAATTAGGTCATTTTCGTCCTCCCTAGGCTTATTCTTGTCCAATTAGGGTTTTTAACCAATCTTGTGCATCCAATAAGTTCATTTGTGTCATTGGATGATCAATTAGGTCATTTTCGTCCTTCCTAGGCATATTCTTGATCAACTAGGGTTTTAAACCAATCTTGTGCATCCAATAGGTGTGTTTGTGTCATTGGATGATCAATTAGGTCATTTTCGTCCTCCCTAGGCTTATTCTTGTCCAATTAGGGTTTTTAACCAATCTTGTGCATCCAATAGGTGTGTTTGTGTCATTGGATGATCAATTAGGTCATTTTCGTCCTCCCTAGGCTTATTCTTGTCCAATTAGGGTTTTTAACCAATCTTGTGCATCCAATAGGTGTGTTTGTGTCATTGGATGATCAATTAGGTCATTTTCGTCCTCCCTAGGCTTATTCTTGTCCAATTAGGGTTTTTAACCAATCTTGTGCATCCAATAGGTGTGTTTGTGTCATTGGATGATCAATTAGGTCATTTATCGTCCTCCCTAGGCTTATTCTTGTCCAATTAGGGTTTTTAACCAATCTTGTGCATCCAATAGGTTGAGTTGTGTCATTGGATTAACATTTAGGTCATTTTCGTCCTCCCTAGGCATATTCTTGTCCAATTAGGGTTTTTAACCAATCTTGTGCATCCAATAGGTGTGTTTGTGTCATTGGATGATCAATTAGGTCATTTTCGTCCTCCCTAGGCTTATTCTTGTCCAATTAGGGTTTTTAACCAATCTTGTGCATCCAATAGGTGTGTTTGTGTCATTGGATGATCAATTAGGTCATTTTCGTCCTCCCTAGGCTTATTCTTGTCCAATTAGGGTTTTTAACCATTCTTGTGCATCCAATAGGTGTGTTTGTGTCATTGGATGATCAATTAGGTCATTGTTGTCCTCCCTAGGCTTATTCTTGTCCAATTAGGGTTTTTAACCAATCTTGTGCATCCAATAGGTGTGTTTGTGTCATTGGATGATCAATTAGGTCATTTTCGTCCTCCCTAGGCTTATTCTTGTCCAATTAGGGTTTTTAACCAATCTTGTGCATCCAATAGGTGTGTTTGTGTCATTGACTGATCAATTAGGTCATTTTCGTCCTCCCTAGGCTTATTCTTGTCCAATTAGGGTTTTTAACTAATCTTGTGCATCCAATAAGTTCATTTGTGTCATTGGATGATCAATTAGGTCATTTTCGTCCTCCCTAGGCATATTCTTGTCCAACGAGGGTTTTTAACCAATCTTGTGCATCCAATAGGTGTGTTTGTGTCATTAGATGATCAATTAGGTCATTTTCGTCCTCCCTAGGCTTATTCTTGTCCAATTAGGGTTTTTAACCAATCTTGTGCATCCAACAAGCTTGTTTATGTCATTGAATTAATATTTAGGTCATTTTTGTCCTCCCTAGGCATATTCTTGTCCAATTAGGGTTTTTAACCAATCTTGTGCATCCAATAGGTGTGTTTGTGTCATTGGATGATCAATTAGGTCATTTTCGTCCTCCCTAGGCATATTCTTGTCCAATTAGGGTTTTTAACCAATCTTGTGCATCCAATAGGTGTGTTTGTGGCAATGGATGATTAATTTGGTCATTTTCGTCCTCCCTAGGCTTATTCTTGTCCAATTTGGGGGTTTAACCAATCTTGTGCATCCAATAGCTGTGTTTGTGTCATTGGATGATCAATTAGGTCATTTTCGTCCTCCCTAGGCATATTCTTGTCCAACGAGGGTTTTTAACCAATCTTGTGCATCCAATAGGTGTGTTTGTGTCATTGGTTGATCAATTAGGTCATTTTCGTCCTCCCTAGGCTTATTCTTGTCCAATTAGGGTTTTTAACCAATCTTGTGCATCCAATAGGTGTGTTTGTGTCATTAGATGATCAATTAGGTCATTTTCGTCCTCCCTAGGCTTATTCTTGTGCAATTAGGGTTTTTAACCAATCTTGTGCATCCAACAAGTTTGTTTATGTCATTGAATTAATATTTAGGTCATTTTTGTCCTCCCTAAGCATATTCTTGTCCAATTAGGGTTTTTAACCAATCTTGTGCATCCAATAGGTGTGTTTGTGT
>JBBPBR010000913.1:0-36126 GCA_037974775.1 Cicer pinnatifidum | reverse complement strand
TCATCCAATGACACAAACACACCTATTGGATGCATAAGATTGGTTAAAAACCCTAATTGGACAAGAATAAGCCTAGGGAGGACGAAAATAACCTAATTGATCATCCAATGACACAAACACACCTATTGGATGCACAAGATTAGTTAAAAACCCTAATTGGACAAGAATATGCCTAGGGAGGACGAAAATGACCTAAATGTTAATCCAATAACACAAATGAACTTATTGGATGCACAAGATTGGTTAAAAACCCTAATTGGACAAGAATAAGCCTAAGGAGGACGAAAATGACCTAAATGTTAATCCAATGACTCAACTCAACTTATTGGATGCACAAGATTGGTTAAAAACCCTAATTGGGCAAGAATAAGCCTAGGGAGGACGAAAATGACCTAAATGTTAATCCAATGACACAAATGAACTTATTGGATGCACAAGATTGGTTAAAAACCCTAATTGGACAAGAATAAGCCTAGGGAGGACGAAAATGACCTAAATGTTAATCCAATGACACAACTCAACTTATTGGATGCACAAGATTGGTTAAAAACCCTAATTGGGCAAGAAGAATCCTAGGGAGGACGAAAATGTCCTAATTGATCATCCAATGACTCAAACACACCTATTCGATGCACAAGATTGGTTAAAAACCCTAATTGGACAAGAATAAGCCTAGCGAGGACGAAAATGACCTAAATGTTAATCCAATGACACAACTCAACTTATTGGATGCACAAGATTGGTTAAAAACCCTAATTGGACAAGAATAAGCCTAGGGAGGACGAAAATAACCTAATTGATCACCCAATGACACAAACACACCTATTGGATGCACAAGATTCGTTAAAAACCCTAATTGGACAAGAATATGCCTAGGGAGGACGAAAATGACCTAATTGATCATCCAATGACACAAACACACCTATTGGATGCACTAGATTGGTTAAACACCCTAATTGGACAAGAATATGCCTAGGGAGGACGAAAATGACCTAATTGATCATCCAATGACACAAACACACCTATTGGATGCACAAGATTGGTTAAAAACCCTAATTGGACAAGAATAAGCCTAGGGAGGACGAAAATGACCTAATTGATCATCCAATGACACAAACACACCTATTGGATGCACAAGATTGGTTAAAAACCCTAATTGGACAAGAATAAGCCTAGGGAGGACGAAAATGACCTATATGTTAATCCAATGACACAACTCAACTTATTGGATGCACAAGATTGGTTAATAACCCTAATTGGACAAGAATATGCCTAGGGAGGAAGAAAATGACCTAAATATTAATTTAATGACACAAACAAAGTTATTGGATGCACAAGATTGGTTAAAAACCCTAATTGTACAAGAATAAGCCTAGGGAGGACGTAAATGACCTAATTGATCATCCAATGACACAAACACACCTATTGGATGCACAAGATTGGTTAAAAACCCTAATTGGACAAGAATATGCCTAGGGAGGACGAAAATGACCTAAGTGTTCATCCAATGACACAAACACACCTATTGGATGCACAAGATTGGATAAAAACCCAAATAGGACAAGAATAAGCCTGGGGAGGACGAAAATGACCTAATTGATCATCCATTGCCACAAACACAGCTATTGGATGCACAAGATTGGTTAAAAACCCTAATTGGACAAGAATATGCCTAGGGAGGACGAAAATGACCTAATTGGTCATCCAATGACACAAACACACCTATTGGAGGCACAAGATTGGTTAAAAACCCTAATTGGACAAGAATAAGCCTAGGGAGGACGAAAATGACCTAAATGTTAATCCAATGACACAACTCAACTTATTGGATGCACAAGATTGGTTAAAAACCCTAATTGGACAAGAATGAGCCTATGGAGGACGAAAATGACCTAATTGATCATCCAATGACACGAACACACCTATTGGATGCACAAGATTGGTTAAAAACCCTAATTGGACAAGAATAAGCCTAGGGAGGACGAAAATGACCTAATTGATCATCCAATGACACAAACACACCTATTGGATGCACAAGATTGGTTAAAAACCCTAATTGGACAAGAATAAGCCTAGGGAGGACAACAATGACCTAATTGATCATCCAATGACACAAACACACCTATTGGATGCACAAGAATGGTTAAAAACCCTAATTGGACAAGAATAAGCCTAGGGAGGACGAAAATGACCTAATTGATCATCCAATGACACAAACACACCTATTGGATGCACAAGATTGGTTAAAAACCCTAATTGGACAAGAATAAGCCTAGGGAGGACGAAAATGACCTAATTGATCATCCAATGACACAAACACACCTATTGGATGCACAAGATTGGTTAAAAACCCTAATTGGACAAGAATATGCCTAGGGAGGACGAAAATGACCTAAATGTTAATCCAATGACACAACTCAACCTATTGGATGCACAAGATTGGTTAAAAACCCTAATTGGACAAGAATAAGCCTAGGGAGGACGATAAATGACCTAATTGATCATCCAATGACACAAACACACCTATTGGATGCACAAGATTGGTTAAAAACCCTAATTGGACAAGAATAAGCCTAGGGAGGACGAAAATGACCTAATTGATCATCCAATGACACAAACACACCTATTGGATGCACAAGATTGGTTAAAAACCCTAATTGGACAAGAATAAGCCTAGGGAGGACGAAAATGACCTAATTGATCATCCAATGACACAAACACACCTATTGGATGCACAAGATTGGTTAAAAACCCTAATTGGACAAGAATAAGCCTAGGGAGGACGAAAATGACCTAATTGATCATCCAATGACACAAACACACCTATTGGATGCACAAGATTGGTTTAAAACCCTAGTTGATCAAGAATATGCCTAGGAAGGACGAAAATGACCTAATTGATCATCCAATGACACAAATGAACTTATTGGATGCACAAGATTGGTTAAAAACCCTAATTGGACAAGAATAAGCCTAGGGAGGACGAAAATGACCTAATTGATCATCCAATGACACAAACACACCTATTGGATGCACAAGATTGGTTAAAAACCCTAATTGGACAAGAATAAGCCTAGGGAGGACGAAAATGACCTAATTGATCATCCAATGACACAAACACACCTATTGGATGCACAAGATTGGTTAAAAACCCTAATTGGACAAGAATAAGCCTAGGGAGGACGAAAATGACCTAATTGATCATCCAATGACACAAACACATCTATTGGAAGCACAAGATTGGTTAGAAACCCTAGTTGGACAAGAATATGCCTAGGGAGGACGAAAATGACCTAATTGATCATCCAATGACACAAATGAACTTATTGGATGCACAAGATTGCTTAAAAACCCTAATTGGACAAAAATAAGCATAGAAAGGACGAAAATGACCTAATTGATCATCCAATGACACAAACACACCTATTGGATGCACAAGATTGGTTAAAAACCCTAATTGGACAAGAATAAGCCTAGGGAGGACGAAAATGACCTAATTGATCATCCAATGACACAAACACACCTATTGGATGCACAAGATTGGTTAAAAACCCTAATTGGACAAGAATAAGCCTAGGGAGGACGAAAATGACCTAATTGATCATCCAATGACACAAACACACCTATTGGATGCACAAGATTGGTTAAAAACCTTAATTGGACAAGAATAAGCCTAGGGAGGATGAAAATGACCTAATTTATCATCCAATGACACAAACACACCTATTGGATGCACAAGATTGGTTAAAAACCCTAATTGGACAAGAATAAGCCTAGGGAGGACGAAAATGACCTAATTGATCATCCAATGACACAAATGAACTTATTGGACGCACAAGATTGGTTAAAAACCCTAATTGGACAAGCATATGCCTAGGGAGGACGAAAATGACCTAAATATTAATTCAATGACACAAACAAACTTATTGGATGCACAAGATTGGTTAAAAACCCTAATTGTACAAGAATAAGCCTAGGGAGGACGAAAATGACCTAATTGATCATCCTATGACACAAACACACCTATTGGATGCACAAGATTGGTTAAAAACCCTAATTGGACAAGAATAAGCCTAGGGAGGACGAAAATGACCTAATTGATCATCCAATGACACAAACACACCTATTGGATGCACAAGATTGGTTAAAAACACTAGTTGGACAAGAATAAGCCTAGGGAGGACGAAAATGACCTAATTGATCATCCAATGACACAAACACACCTATTGGATGCACAAGATTGGTTAAAAACCCTAATTGGACAAGAATATGCCTAGGGAGGACGAAAATGACATAATTGATCATCCAATGACACAAATGAACGTATTGGATGCACAAGATTAGTTAAAAACCCTAATTGGACAAGAATATGCCTAGGGAGGACGAAAATAACCTAATTGATCATCCAATGACACAAACACACCTATTGGATGCACAAGATTGGTTAAAAACCCTAATTGGACAAGAATTTGCCTAGGGAGGACGAAAATGACCAAATTAATCATCCAATGACACAAACACACCTATTGGATGCACAAGATCGGTTAAAAACCCTAATGGGACAAGAATAAGCCTAGGGAGGACGAAAATGACCTAATTGATCATCCAATGACACAAACACACCTATTGGATGCACAAGATTGGTTAAAAACCCTAATTGGACAAGAATATGCCTAGGGAGGACGAAAATGACCTAATTGATCATCCAATGACACAAATGAACGTATTGGATGCACAAGATTAGTTAAAAAGCCTAATTGGACAAGAATATGCTTAGGGAGGACGAAAATAACCTAATTGATCATCCAATGACACAAACACACCTATTGGATGCACAAGATTGGTTAAAAACCCTAATTGGACAAGAATATGCCTAGGGAGGACGAAAATGACCTAATTGATCATCCAATGACACAAACACACCTATTGGATGCACAAGATTGGTTAAAAACCCTAATTGGACAAGAATATGCCTAGGGAGGACGAAAATGACCTAATTGATCATCCAATGACACAAACACACCTATTGGATGCAGAAGATTGGTTAAAAACCCTAATTGGACAATAATATGCGTAGGGAGGACGAAAATGACCTAAATATTAATTCAATGACACAAACAAACTTATTGGATTCACAAGATTGGTTAAAAACCCTAATTGGGCAAGAATAGGCCTAGGGAGGACGAAAATGACCTAATTGATCATCCAATGACACAAACACACCTATTGGATGCACAAGATTGGTTAAAAACCCTAATTGGACAAGAATAAGCCTAGGGAGGACGAAAATGACCTAATTGATCATCCAATGACACAAACACACCTATTGGATGCACAAGATTGGTTAAAAACCCTAATTGGACAAGAATATGCCTAGGGAGGACGAAAATGACCTAATTGATCATCCAATGACACAAACACACCTATTGGATGCACAAGATTAGTTAAAAACCCTAATTGGACAAGAATAAGCCTAGGGAGGACGAAAATAACCTAATTGATCATCCAAAGACACAAACACACCTATTGGATGCACAAGATTGGTCTAAAACTCTAATTGGACAAGAATATGCCTAAGGAGGACGAAAATGACCTAAATGTTAATCCAATGACACAAATGAACGTATTGGATGCACAAGATTGGTTAAAAACCCTAATTGGACAAGAATAAGCCTAGGGAGGACGAGAATGACCTAAATGTTAATCCAATGACACAACTCAACTTATTGGAAGCACAAGATTGGTTAAAAACCCTAATTGGATAAGAATAAGCCTAGGGAGGACGAAAATGACTTAATTGATCATCCAATGACACAAACACACCTATTGGATGCACAAGATTGGTTAAAAACCCTAATTGGACAAGAATATGCCTAGGGAGGACGAAAATGACCTAAATGTTAATCCAATGACACAAATGAACTTATTGGATGCACAAGATTGGTTAAAAACCCTAATTGGACAAGAATAAGCATAGGGAGGACGAAAATGACCTAAATGTTAATCCAATGACACAGCTCAACTTATTGGATGCACAAGATTGGTTAAAAACCCTAATTGGACAAGAATAAGCCTATGGAGGACGAAAATGACCTAAATGTTAATCCAATGACACAACTCAACTTATTGGATGCACAAGATTGGTTAAAAACCCTAATTTGACAAGAATATGCCTAGGGAGGACGAAAAAGACCTAATTGATCGTCCGATGACACAAACACACCTATTGGATGCACAAGATTGGTTAAAAACCCTAATTGGACAAGAATAAGCCTAGGGAGGACGAAAATGACCTAATTGATCATCCAATGACACAAACACACCTATTGGATGCACAAGATTGGTTAAAAACCCTAATTGGACAAGAATAAGCCTAGGGAGGACGAAAATGACCTAATTGATCATCCAATGACACAAACACACCTATTGGATGCACAAGATTGGTTAAAAACCCTAATTGGACAAGAATATGCCTAGGGAGGACGAAAATGACCTAAATATTAATTCAATGACACAAACAAACTTATCGAATGCACAAGATTGGTTAAAAACCCTAATTGGACAAGAATAAGCCTAGGGAGGACGAAAATGACCTAATAGATCATCCAATGACACAAATACACCTATTGGATGCACAAGATTGGTTAAAAACCCTAATTGGACAAGACTATGCCTAGGGAGGACGAAAATGACCTAAATATTAATTCAATGACACAAACAAACTTATCGGATGCCCAAGATTGGTTAAAAACCCTAATTGGACAAGAATAAGCCTAGGGAGGACGAAAATGACCTAATTGATCATCCAATGACACAAACACACCTATTGGATGCACAAGATTGGTTAAAAACTCTAATTGGACAAGAATAAGCCTAGAGAGGACGAAAATGACCTAATTGATCATCCAATGACACAAACACACCTATTGGATGCACAAGATTGGTTAAAAACCCTAATTGGACAAGAATATGCCTAGGGAGGACGAAAATGACCTAACTGGTCATCCAATGACACAAACACACCTATTGGATGCATAAGATTGGTTAAAAACCCTAATTGGACAAGAATAAGCCTAGGGAGGACGAAAATAACCTAATTGATCATCCAATGACACAAACACACCTATTGGATGCACAAGATTAGTTAAAAACCCTAATTGGACAAGAATATGCCTAGGGAGGACGAAAATGACCTAAATACTAATCCAATAACACAAATGAACTTATTGGATGCACAAGATTGGTTAAAAACCCTAATTGGACAAGAATAAGCCTAGGGAGGACGAAAATGACCTAAATGTCAATCCAATGACACAACTCTACTTATTGGATGCACAAGATTGGTTAAAAACCCTAATTTGACAAGAATAAGCCTATGGTGGACGAAAATGACCTAATTGATCATCCAATGACACAACCACACCTATTGGATGCACAAGATTGGTTAAAAACCCTAATTGGACAAGAATAAGCCTATGGAGGACGAATACGACCTAAATGTTAATCCAATGACACAACTCAACTTATTGGATGCACAAGATTGGTTAAAAACCCTAATTGGACAAGAATAATCCTAGGGAGGACGAAAATGACCTAATTGATCATCCAATGACACAAACACACCTATTGGATGCACAAGATTGGTTAAAAACCCTAATTGGACAAGAATATGCCTAGGGAAGACGAAAATGACCTAAATATTAATTCAATGACACAAACAAACTTATCGGATGCACAAAATTGGTTAAAAACCCTAATTGGACAAGAATAAGCCTAGGAAGGACGAAAATGACCTAATTGATCATCCAATGACAAAAACACACCTATTAGATGCACAAGATTGGTTAAAAACCCTAATTGGACAAGAATAAGCCTAGGGAGGACGAAAATGACCTAATTGATCATCCAATGACACAAACACACCTATTGGATGCACAAGATTGGTTAAAAACCCTAATTGGACAAGAATATGCCTAGGGAGGACGAAAATGACCTAATTGATCATCCAATGACACAAACAAACATATTGGATGAACAAGATTGGTTAAAAACCCTAATTGGACAAGAATAAGCCTAGGGAGGACGAAAATGACCTAATTGATTATCCAATGACACAAACACACCTATTTGATGCACAAGATTGGTTAAAAACCCTAATTGGACAAGAATATGCCTAGGGAGGACGAAAATGACCTAAATATTAATTCAATGACACAAACAAACTTATCGGATGCCCAAGATTGGTTAAAAACCCTAATTGGACAAGAATAAGCCTAGGGAGGACGAAAATGACCTAATTGATCATCCAATGACACAAACACACCTATTGGATGCACAAGATTGGTTAAAAACCCTAATTGGACAAGAATATGCCTAGGGAGGACGAAAATGACCTAATTGATCATCCAATGACACAAACACACCTATTGGATGCAGAAGATTGGTTAAAAACCCTAATTGGACAATAATATGCGTAGGGAGGACGAAAATGACCTAAATATTAATTCAATGACACAAACAAACTTATTGGATTCACAAGATTGGTTAAAAACCCTAATTGGGCAAGAATAGGCCTAGGGAGGACGAAAATGACCTAATTGATCATCCAATGACACAAACACACCTATTGGATGCACAAGATTGGTTAAAAACCCTAATTGGACAAGAATAAGCCTAGGGAGGACGAAAATGACCTAATTGATCATCCAATGACACAAACACACCTATTGGATGCACAAGATTGGTTAAAAACCCTAATTGGACAAGAATATGCCTAGGGAGGACGAAAATGACCTAATTGATCATCCAATGACACAAATGAACTTATTGGATGCACAAGATTAGTTAAAAACCCTTATTGGAAAAGAATTAGCCTAGGGAGGACGGAAATAACCTAATTGATCATCCAATGACACAAACACACCTATTAGATGCACAAGATTGGTCTAAAACTCTAATTGGACAAGAATATGCCTAGGGAAGACGAAAATGACCTAAATGTTAATCCAATGACACAAATGAACTTATTGGATGCACAAGATTGGTTAAAACCCTAATTGGACAAGAATAAGCCTAGGGAGGACGAAAATGACCTAAATGTTAATCCAATGACACAACTCAACTTATTGGATGCACAAGATTGGTTAAAAACCCTAATTGGGCAAGAATAAGCCTAGGGAGGACGAAAATGACCTAATTGATCATCCAATGACACAAACACACCTATTGGATGCACAAGATTGGTTAAAAACCCTAATTGGACAAGAATAAGCCTAGGGAGGACGAAAATGACCTAATTGATCATCCAATGACACAAACACACCTATTGGATGCACAAGATTGGATAAAAACCCTAATTGGACAAGAATATGCCTAGGGAGGACATAAATGACTTAATTGATCATCCAATGACACAAACACACCTACTGGATGCACAAGATTGGTTAAAAACCCTAATTGGACAAGAATATGCCTAGGGAGGACGAAAATGACCTAAATATTAATTCAATGACACAAACAAACTTATCGGATGCACAAGATTGGTTAAAAACCCTAATTAGACAAGAATAAGCTTAGGGAGGACGAAAATGACCTAATTGATCATCCAATGACACAAACACACCTATTGGATGCACAAGATTGGTTAAAAACCCTAATTGGACAAGAATAAGCCTAGGGAGGACGAAAATGACCTAATTGATCATCCAATGACACAAACACACCTATTGGATGCACAAGATTTGTTAAAAACCCTAATTGGACAAGAATATGGCTAGGGAGGACGAAAATGACCTAATTGATCATCCAATGACACAAACACACCTATTGGAAGCACAAGATTGGTTTAAAACCTAATTGGACAAGAATATGCCTAGGGAGGACGAAAATGACCTAATTGATCATCCAATGACACAAACACACCTATTGGATGCACAAGATTGGTTAAAAACCCTAATTGGACAAGAATATGCCTAGGGAGGACGAAAATGACCTAATTGATCATCCAACGACACAAATGAACTTATTGGATGCACAAGATTAGTTAAAAACCCTAATTGGACAAGAAAATGTCTAGGGAGGACGAAAATAACCTAATTGATCATCCAATGACACAAACACACCTATTGGATGCACAAGATTGGTTAAAAACCCTAATTGGACAAGAATATGCCTAGGGAGGACGAAAATGACCTAAATGTTTATCCAATGACACAAATGAACTTATTGGATGTACAAGATTGGTTAAAAACCCTAATTGGACAAGAATAAGCCTAGGGAGGACGAAAATGACCTAATTGATCATCCAATGACACAAACACACCTATTGGATGCACAAGATTGGTTAAAAACCCTAATTGGACAAGAATAAGCCTAGGGAGGACGAAAATGACCTAATTGATCATCCAATGACACAAACACACCTATTGGATGCACAAGATTGGTTAAAAACCCTAATTGGACAAGAATAAGCATAGAAAGGACGAAAATGACCTAATTGATCATCCAATGACACAAACACACCTATTGGATGGACAAGATTGGTTAAAAACCCTAATTGGACAAGAATATGCCTAGGGAGAACGAAAATGACCTAAATGTTAATCCAATGACACAAATGAACTTATTGGATGCACAAGATTTGTTAAAAACCCTAATTGGTCAAGAATAAGCCTAGGGAGGACGAAAATGACCTAAATGCTAATCCAATGACACAACTCAACTTATTGGATGCACAAGATTGGTTAAAAACCCTAATTGGTCAAGAATAAGCCTAGGAGGACGAAAATGACCAAATTGATCATCCATTGCCACAAACACACCTATTGGATGCACAAGATTGGTTAAAAACCCTAATTGGACAAGAATAAGCCTAGGGAGGACGAAAATGACCTAATTGATCATCCATTGCCACAAACACACCTATTGGATGCACAAGATTGGTTAAAAACCCTAATTGGACAAGAATATGCCTAGGGAGGACGAAAATGACCTAATTGATCATCCAACGACACAAACACACCTATTGGATGCACCAGATCGGTTAAAAACGCTAATTGGACAAGAATAAGCCTAGGGAGGACGAAAATGACCTAATTGATCATCCAATGACACAAACACACCTATTGGATGCACAAGATTGGTTAAAAACCCTAATTGGACAAGAATATGCCTAGGGAGGACGAAAATGACCTAATTGATCATCCAATGACACAAATGAACTTATTGATTGCACAAGATTAGTTAAAAACCCTAATTGGACAAGAATAAGCCTAGGGAGGACGAAAATGACCTAATTGATCATGCAATGACACAAACACACCTATTGGATGCACAAGATTGGCTAAAAACCCTAATTGGACAAGAATAAGCGTAGGGAGAACGAAAATGACCTAAATATTAATCCAATGACACAACTCAACTTATTGGATGCACAAGATTGGTTAAAAACCCTAATTGGACAAGAATAAGCCTAGGGAGGACGAAAATGACCTAATTGATCATCCAATGACACAAACACACCTATTGGATGCACAAGATTGGTTAAAAACCCTAATTGGACAAGAATATGCCTAGGGAGGACGAAAATGACATAATGTTAATCCAATGACACAAATGAACTTATTGGATGATAAAGATTGGTTAAAAACCCTAATTGGACAAGAATAAGCCTAGGGAGGACGAAAATGACCTAATTGATCATCCAATGACACAAACACACCTATTGGATGCACAAGATTGGTTAAAAACCCTAATTGGACAATAATATGCCTAGGGATGACGAAAATGACCTAAATTGATCATCCAATGGCACAAACACACCTATTGGATGCACAAGATTGGTTAAAAACCCTAATTGGACAAGAATAAGCCTAGGGAGGACGAAAATGACCTAATTGATCATCCAATGACACAAACACACCTATTGGATGCACAAGATTGGTTAAAAACCCTAATTGGACAAGAATAAGCCTAGGGAGGACAACAATGACCTAATTGATCATCCAATGACACAAACACACCTATTGGATGCACAAGAATGGTTAAAAACCCTAATTGGACAAGAATAAGCCTAGGGAGGACGAAAATGACCTAATTGATCATCCAATGACACAAACACACCTATTGGATGCACAAGATTGGTTAAAAACCCTAATTGGACAAGAATAAGCCTAGGGAGGACGAAAATGACCTAATTGATCATCCAATGACACAAACACACCTATTGGATGCACAAGATTGGTTAAAAACCCTAATTGGACAAGAATATGCCTAGGGAGGACGAAAATGACCTAAATGTTAATCCAATGACACAACTCAACCTATTGGATGCACAAGATTGGTTAAAAACCCTAATTGGACAAGAATATGCCTAGGGAGGACGAAAATGACCTAATTGATCATCCAATGACACAAACACACCTATTGGATGCACAAGATTGGTTAAAAACCCTAATTGGACAAGAATATGCCTAGGGAGGACGAAAATGACCTAATTGATCATCCAGTGACACAAACACACCTATTAGATGCACAAGATTGGTTAAAAGCCCTAATTGGAGAAGAATAAGGCTAGGGAGGACGAAAATGACCTAATTGATCATCCAATGACACAAACACACCTATTGGAAGCACAAGATTGGTTAAAAAACCTAATTGGACAAGAATATGCCTGGGAAGTACGAAAATGACCTAAATGTTAATCCAATGACACCAATGAACTTATTGGATGCACAAGATTGGTTAAAAACCCTAATTGGACGAGAATAAGCCTAGGGAGGACGAAAATGACCTAATTGATCATCCAATGACACAAACACACCTATTGGATGCACAAGATTGGTTAAAAACCCTAATTGGACAAGAATATGCCTAGGGAGGACGAAAATGACCTAAATATTAATTCAACGACACAAACAAACTTATCGGATGCACAAGATTGGTTAAAAACCCTAATTGGACAAGAATAAGCCTACGGAGGACGAAAATGACCTAATTGATCATCCAATGACACAAACACACCTATTGGATGCACAAGATTGGTTAAAAACCCTAATTGGACAAGAATATGCCTAGGGAGGACGAAAATGACCTAATTGATCATCCAATGACACAAACACACCTATTGGATGCACAAGATTGGTTTAAAACCCTAATTGGACAAGAATAAGCCTACGGAGGACGAAAATGACCTAATTGATCATCCAATGACACAAACACACCTATTGGATGCACAAGATTGGTTAAAAACCCTAATTGGACAAGAATATGCCTAGGGAGGATGAAAATGACCTAAATATTAATTCAATCACACAAACAAAGTTATTGGATGCACAAGATTGGTTAAAAACCCTAATTGGACAAGAATAAGTCTAGGGAGGACGAAAATGACCTAATTGATCATCCAATGACACAAACACACCTATTGGATGCACAAGATTGGTTAAAAACCCTAATTGGACAAGAATTAGCCTAGGGAGGACGAAAATGACCTAATTGATCATCCTGTTAGACATATGTTCGTTTTTGATGTTATTGACAAGCATCCAATTTGAAATACATCTAACATTGTCAACTGAGAAAAATTTCAGGAACAACAAATTCAATCCTACATACTCGAGACAATTGCTTGGAACTCAAGGAATCAACAAAATCTTGAAGATCCATGAGCACATCGATTAGTACAATCGATTCTATAACAGGGTTGAATAAGTTTACAAAGTTTGGTGTTACCCAATCGATTAGCACAATCGATTTGTACATCCTTAAAGAAAACAAACGGGCTATCAATCGATTCTCCAAATCGATTGGTACACATATTGGAAAATAAATTGTACAAGTCAGAGAGCCAGTTTGCCACAAATCGATTAGGCACATCGATTGAGTGAATCACCAAGACTAAACTGATTGTTTAAATCGATTAGACAAATCGATTGACATTCTTACTGAAATTAAAATGTGCAAGTCAGTAGCACGTTTTGCAGGCAATCGATTTGGAAAATCGATTGAAATAATCACTTCTTTAATTTTTTGTTTTTGTCTACATCGATTGAAACAATCGATTGTTAATGTCCCAGAGCCAAACCTGTTTACTAAATCGATTAGGCCAATCGATTCACCAAAACAAGTTTCAAAATAACTCAGGTCTGGAACATACACAATCGATTACTACAATCTGTTTATATACATCTGTGTAATAAAAGTTGGTATCAATCGACTTGGTAAATCGATTGAATAACCCAACTGATGAAAAGTACTTCAGACTTAAAATCCACAATCGATTGGCACAATCGATTGACATAAAAGTTTTATAAACAGAGATGACTGAATGGTAAAATCGATTAAGTACATCGATGGTTTTGATCTCGTTGTTTGAACAAAACACATCAAGTCGATTCTGCAAATCGATTTAATCATATACTGTCATCAAAGTTTGAAGAACTACTTAAAATAATCGATTGAGCAAATCGATTAGTATGTACAGTTTCAAGATTCAAGAAAAACAAGACTCGCGAAATCGATTGAGGAAATCGATTAAGCAGCATTATGACTTTAATGAATCGATTGGATAAATCGATGCATATGTTGTTTTTCCTGAAACTATATAAACTGTTTTTCAGTCTCTTCTTAAAATACACAACAACATACACATAACTTTCTGATATCTTTGTTTCTCACTGTGAAATAACTTTGAACATTACTTTTTCAGTCATGAAGATTCATCTTTCATGATCCACAAGAACTGAGAAAGATTGCTGGAGAAACAACTTTAGAGAAGAAGACTGCTGAAGAAATTTCTGTGTAATTTCTGATTAGATACATCTGTAAACAAATTCTTAAAACAAATAACATTGAGAAATCCAGTCTTAACTGGTAGTTATCTTCTGTGATTGAGAGGTCTCATCAAGAAGAAACTTGACTGTAATCTTGGAAGAGTTTATGGGAGATAAACTCTGGGATTCAGGGAGATAAGAATAGAATAAGAAGAATCGTTTTAGATTGATAGGCGAGGAGCTAGAACATCTGTAAACGGATTCTGAGATATTCTATTGGAAAGGCCAAGATTGGATTTGATCTTGGGACTGGACGTAGGTCGTTCAACAACGGCTGAACCAGTATAAATCACCGCGTACAATCTTTCTTACCCTTATCTCTGTTTAATTTCTGCAGTGTGTATTTGTTTGATATTGATTGAGTACTTGAATATCTTTCTGCATATTTTGATATTACATGAAAGACTGTTTCCAGCATGATTGTAAGTGAATCAATATCTTGAACAATAAACGTAACTGGTGCATCTCTCAATATATTCTTTGATCCATATACTTGGTGCATTCATTTGTATTGTAGTTTTGGGACCTTATTTGATGCTATGTTTAATAAATGTACGATTTGTTAAACTGCTGCGCATATCTCAAAAAATAGGTAATCTTCCGCATAATTTTCATTTAACAGAGGTTACTGGTACCAACACACAAGATTGGTTAAAAACCCTAATTGGACAAGAATAAGCCTAGGGAGGACGAAAATGACCTAATTGATCATCCAATGACACAAACACACCTATTGGATGCACAAGATTGGTTAAAAACCCTAATTGGACAAGAATATGCCTAGGGAGTACGAAAATAACCTAATTGATCATCCAATGACACAAACACACCTATTAGATGCACAAGATTGGTTTAAAACCCTAATTGGACAAGAATAAGCCTAGGGAGGACGAAAATAACCTAATTGATCATCCAATGACACAAACACACCTATTGGATGCACAAGTTTGGTCTAAAACTCTAACTGGACAAGAATATGCCTAGGGAGGACGAAAATGACCTAAAAGTTAATCCAATGACACAAATGAACGTATTGGATGCACAAGATTGGTTAAAAACCCTAATTGGACAAGAATAAGCCTAGGGAGGACGAAAATGACCTAATTGATCATCCAATGACACAAACACACCTATTGGATGCACAAGATGGGTTAAAAACACTAATTGGACATGAATATGCCTAGGGAGGACGAAAATGACCTAAATGTTAATCCAATGATACAAATGAACTTATTAGATGTACAAGATTGGTTAAAAACCCTAATTGGACAAGAATAAGCCTAGGGAGGACGAAAATGACCTAATTGATCATCCAATGACACAAACACACCTATTGGATGCACAAGATTGGTTAAAAACCCTAATTGGACAAGAATATGCCTAGGGAGGACGAAAATGACCTAAATGTTAATCCAATGACACAACTCAACTTATTGGATGCACAAGATTGGTTAAAAACCCTAATTTGACAAGAATAAGCCTAGGGAGGACGAAAATGAACTAATTGATCATCCAATGACACAAACACACCTATTAGATGCACAAGATTGGTTAAAAACCCTAATTGGACAAGAATAAGCCTAGGGAGGACGAAAATGACCTAATTGATCATCCAATGACACAAACACACCTATTGGATGCACAAGATTGGTTAAAAACCCTAATTGGACAAGAATATGCCTAGGGAGGACGAAAATGACCTAATTGATCATCCAATGACACAAACACACCTATTGGATGCACAAGATTGGTTAAAAACCCTCGTTGGACAAGAATATGCCTAGGGAGGACGAAAATGACCTAATTGATCATCCAATGACACAAACACACCTATTGGCTGACAAGATTGGTTAAAAACCCTAATTGGACAAGAATATGCCTAGGGAGGACGAAAATGACCTAATTGATCATCCAATGACACAAACACACCTATTGGATGCACAAGATTGGTTAAAAACCCTAATTGGACAAGAATATGCCTAGGGAGGACAAAAATGACCTAAATATTAATTCAATGACATAAACAAACTTGTTGGATGCACAAGATTGGTTAAAAACCCTAATTGCACAAGAATAAGCCTAGGGAGGACGAAAATGACCTAATTGATCATCTAATGACACAAACACACCTATTGGATGCACAAGATTGGTTAAAAACCCTAATTGGACAAGAATAAGCCTAGGGAGGACGAAAATGACATAATTGATCATCCAATGACACAAACACACCTATTGGATAAACAAGATTGGTTAAAAACCCTAATTGGACAAGAATATGCCTAGGGAGGACGAAAATGACCTAATTGATCATCCAATGACACAAACACACCTATTGGATGCACAAGATTGGTTAAAAACCCTAATTGGACAAGAATAAGCCTAAGGTGGACGAAAATGACCTAAATGTTAATCCAATGACACAACTCAACTTATTGGATGTACAAGATTGGTTAAAAACCCTAATTGGACAAGAATAAGCCTAGGGAGGACGAAAATGACCTAATTGATCATCCAATGACACAAACACACCTATTGGAAGCACAAGATTGGTTAAAAACCCTAATTGGACAAGAATAAGCCTAGGGAGGACGAAAATGACCTAATTGATCATCCAATGACACAAACACACCTATTGGATGCACAAGATTGGTTAAAAACCCTAATTGGACAAGAATATGCCTAGGGAGGACGAAAATGACCTAAATACTAATTCAATGACACAAACAAACTTATCGGATGCACAAGATTAGTTAAAAACTCTAATTGGACAAGAATAAGCATCGGGAGGACGAAAGTGACCTAATTGATCATCCAATGACACAAACACACCTATTGGATGCACAAGATTGGTCTAAAACCCTATTTGGACAAGAATAAGCCTAGGGAGGACGAAAATGACCTAATTGATCATCCAATGACACAAACACACCTATTGGATGCACAAGATTGGTTAAAAACCCTAATTGGACAAGAATAAGCCTAGGGAGGACGAAAATGACCTAAATGTTAATCCAATGACACAACTCAACTTATTGGATGCACAAGACTGGTTAAAAACCCTATTGGGCAAGAATAAGCCTAGGGAGGACGAAAATGACCTAATTGATCATCCAATGACACAAAGACACCTATTGGATGCACAAGATTGGTTAAAAACCCTAATTGGACAAGAATAAGCCTAGGGAGGACGAAAATGACCTAAATGTTAATCCAATGACACAACTCAACTTATTGGATGCATAAGATTGGTTAAAAACCCTATTGGGCAAGAATAAGCCTTGGGAGGACGAAAATGACCTAAATATTAATTCAATGACACAAACAAACTTATCGGATGCACAAGATTAGTTAAAAACCCTAATTGGAAAAGAATAAGCCTAGGGAGGACGAAAATAACCTAATTGATCATCCAATGCCACAAACACACCTATTGGATGCACAAGATTGGTCTAAAACCCTATTTGGACAAGAATAAGCCTAGGGAGGACGAAAATGACCTAATTGATCATCCAATGACACAAACACACCTATTGGATGCACAAGATTGGTTAAAAACCCTAATTGGACAAGAATATGCCTAGGTAGGACGAAAATGACCTAATTGATCATCCAATGACACAAACACACCTATTGGATACACAAGATTGGTTAAAAACCCTAATCGGACAAGAATATGCCTAGGGAGGACGAAAATGACCTAATTGATCATCCAATGACACAAACACACCTATTGGATGCACAAGATTGGTTAAAAACCCTAATTGGACAAGAATAAGCCTAGGGAGGACGAAAATGACCTAATTGATCATCCAATGACACAAACACACCTATTGGATGCACAAGATTGGTTAAAAACCCTAATTGGACTAGAATATGCCTAGGGAGGACGAAAATCACCTAATTGGTCATCCAATGACACAAACACACCTATTGGATGCACAAGATTGGTTATAAACCCTAATTGGACAAGAATAAGCCTAGGGAGGACGAAAATGACCTAAATGTTAATCCAATGACACAACTCAACTTATTGGATGCACAAGATTGGTTAAAAACCCTAATTGGACAAGAATATGCCTAGGGAGGACGAAAATGACCTAATTGGTCATCCAATGACACAAACACACCTATTGGATGTATAAGATTGGTTAAAAACCTTAATTGGACAAGAATAAGCCTAGGGAGGACGAAAATAACCTAATTGATCATCCAATGACACAAACACACCTATTGGATGCACAAGATTAGTTAAAAACCCTAATTGGACAAGAATATGCCTAGGGAGGACGAAAATGACCTAAATGTTAATCCAATAACACAAATGAACTTATTGGATGCACAAGATTGGTTAAAAACCCTAATTGGACAAGAATAAGCCTAGGGAGGACGAAAATGACCTAAATGTCAATCCAATGACACAACTATACTTATTTGATGCACAAGATTGGTTAAAAACCCTAATTGGACAAGAATAAGCCTATGGTGGACGAAAATGACCTAATTGATCATCCAATGACACAAACACACCTATTGGATGCACAAGATTGGTTAAAAACCCTAATTGGACAAGAATAAGCCTATTGAGGACGAATATGACCTAAATGTTAATCCAATGACACAACTCAACTTATTGGATGCACAAGATTGGTTAAAAACCCTAATTGGACAAGAATAATCCTAGGGAGGACGAAAATGACCTAATTGATCATCCAATGACACAAACACACCTATTGGATGCACAAGATTGGTTAAAAACCCTAATTGGACAAGAATATGCCTAGGGAGGACGAAAATGACCTAATTGATCATCCAATGACACAAACACACCTATTGGATGCACAAGATCGGTTAAAAATCCTAACTGGACAAGAATAAGCCTAGGGATGACGAAAATGACCTAATTGATCATCCAATGATACAAACACACCTATTGGATGCACCAGATTGGTTAAAAACCCTAATTGGACAAGAATATGCCTAGGGAGGACGAAAATGACCTAATTGATCATCCAATGACACAAATGACCTTATTGGATGCACAAGATTAGTTAAAAACCCTAATTGGACAAGAATAAGCCTAGGGAGGACGAAAATAACCTAATTGATCATCCAATGACACAAACACACCTATTGGATGCCCAATATTGGTCTAAAACTCTAATTGGACAAGAATATACCTAGGGAGGACGAAAATGACCTAAATGTTAATCCAATGACACAAATGAACTTATTGAATGCACAAGATTGGTTAAAAACCCTAATTGGACAAGAATAAGCCTAGGGAGGACGAAAATGAGCTAAATGTTAATCCAATGACACAACTCAACTTATTGGATGCACAAGATTGGTTAAAAACCCTAATTGGGCAAGAATAAGCCTAGGGAGGACGAAAATGATCTAATTGATCATCGAATGACACAAACACACCTATTGGATGCACAAGATTGGTTAAAAACCCTAATTGGACAAGAATATGCCTAGGGAGGACATAAATGACTTAATTGATCATCCAATGACACAAACACACCTATTGGAGGCACAAGATTGGTTAAAAACCCTAATTGGACAAGAATATGCCTAGGGAGGACGAAAATGACCTAAATATTAATTCAATGACACAAACAAACTTATCGGATGCACAAGATTGGTTAAAAACCCTAATTGGAAAGAATAAGCCTAGGGAGGACGAAAATGACCTAATTGATCATCCAATGACACAAACACACCTATTAGATGCACAAGATTGGTTAAAAACCCTAATTTGACATGAATAAGCCTAGGGAGGACGAAAATGACCTAATTGATCATCCAATGACACAAACACACCTATTGGATGCACAAGATTGGTTAAAAACCCTAATTGGACAAGAATATGCCTAGGGAGGACGAAAATGACCTAATTGATCATCCAATGACACAAATGAACTTATTGGATGCACAAGATGAGTTAAAAACCCTAATTGGACAAGAATAAGCCTAGGGAGGACGAAAATAACCTAATTGATCATCCAATGACACAAACACACCTATTGGATGCCCAAGATTGGTCTAAAACTCTAATTGGACAAGAATATACCTAGGGAGGACGAAAATGACGTAAATGTTAATCCAATGACACAAATGAACTTATTGAATGCACAAGATTGGTTAAAAACCCTAATTGGACAAGAATAAGCCTAGGGAGGACGAAAATGAGCTAAATGTTAATCCAATGACACAACTTAACTTATTGGATGCACAAGATTGGTTAAAAACCCTAATTGGGCAAGAATAAGCCTAGGGAGGACGAAAATGATCTAATTGATCATCCAATGACACAAACACACCTATTGGATGCACAAGATTGTTTAAAAACCCTAATTGGACAAGAATATGCCTAGGGAGGACGAAAATGACCTAATTGATCATCCAATGACACAAACACACCTATTGGATGCACAAGATTGGTTAAAAACCCTAATTTGACAAGAATAAGCCTAGGGAGGACGAAAATGACCTAATAGATCATCCAATGACACAAACACACCTATTGGACGCACAAGATTTGTTAAAAACCCTAATTGGACAAGAATATGCCTAGGGAGGACGAAAATGACCTAAATATTAATTCAATGACACAAACAAACTTATCGGATGCACAAGATTGGTTAAAAACCCGAATTGGACAAGAATAAGCCTAGGGAGGACGAAAATGACCTAAATGTTAATCCAATGACACAACTCAACTTATTGGATGCACAAGATTGGTTAAAAACCCTAATTGGACAAGAATATGCCTAGGGAGGACGGATATGACCTTAATGTTAATCCAATGACACAAATGAACTTATTGGATGCACAAGATTGGTTAAAAACCCTAATTGGACAAGAATAAGCCTAGGGAGGACAAAAATGACCTAACTGATCATCCAATGACACAAACACACCTTTTGGAAGCACAAGATTGGTTAAAACCCCTAATTGGACAAGAATAAGCATAGGGAGGACGAAAATGACCTAATTGATCATCCAATGACACAAACACACCTATTGGATGCACAAGATTGGTTAAAAACCCTAATTGGACAAGAATATGCCTAGGGAGGACGAAAATGACCTAATTGATCATCCAATGACACAAACACACCTATTGGATGCACAAGATTGGTTAAAAACCCTAATTGGACAAGAATATGCCTAGGGAGGACGAAAATGACCTAAATATTAATTCAATTACACAAACAAAGTTATTGGATGCACAAGATTGGTTAAAAACCCTAATTTGACAAGAATAGGCCTAGGGAGGACGTAAATGACCTAATTGATCATCCAATGACACAAACACACCTATTGGATGCACAAGATTGGTTAAAAACCCTAATTGGACAAGAATATGCCTAGGGAGGACGAAAATGACCTAATTGATCATCCAATGACACAAACACACCTATTGGATGCACAAGATTGGTTAAAAACCCTAATTGGACAAGAATATGCCTAGGGAGGACGAAAGTCACCTAAATATTAATTCAATGACACAAACAAACTTATTGGATGCACAAGATTGGTTAAAAACCCTAGTTGGACAAGAATAAGCATAGGGAGGACGAAAATGACCTAATTGATCATCCAATGACACAACCACACCTATAGGATGCACAAGATTGGTTAAAAACCCTAATTGGACAAGAATAAGCCTAGGGAGGACGAAAATGACCTAATTGATCATCCAATGACACAAACACACCTATTGGATGCACAAGATTGGTTAAAAACCCTAATTGGACAAGAATATGCCTAGGGAGGACGAAAATGACCTAATTGATCATCCAATGACACAAACACACCTATTGGATGCACAAGATTGGTTAAAAACCCTAATTGGACAAGAATATGCCTAGGGAGGACGACAATGACCTAATTGGTCATCCAATGACACAAACACACCTATTGGATGCACAAGATTGGTTAAAAACCCTAATTGGACAAGAATAAGCCTAGGGAGGACGAAAATAACCTAATTGATCATCCAATGACACAAACACACCTATTGGATGCACAAGATTGGTTAAAAACCCTGATTGGACAAGAATATGCCTAGGGAGGACGAAAATGACCTAAATGTTAATCCAATGACACAAATGAACTTATTGGATGCACAAGATTGGTTAAAAACCCTAATTGGGCAAGAATAAGCCTAGGGAGGACGAAAATGACCTAATTGATCATCCAATGACACAAACACACCTATTGGATGCACAAGATTGGTTAAAAACCCTAATTGGACAAGAATATGCCTAGGGAGGACGAAAATGACCTAAATATTAATTCAATGACACAATCAAAGTTATTGGATGCACAAGATTGGTTAAAAACCCTAATTGGACAAGAATAAGCCTAGGGAGGATGAAAATGACCTAATTGATCATCGAATGACACAAATGAACTTATTGGATTCACAAGATTTGTTAAAAACCCTAATTGGACAAGAATAAGCCTAGGGAGGACGAAAATGACCTAATTGATCATCCAATGACACAAACACACCTATTGGATGCACAAGATTGGTTAAAAACCCTAATTGGACAAGAATAAGCCTAGTGAGGACGAAAATGACCTAAGTGATCATCCAATGACACAAACACACCTATTGGAAGCACAAGATTGGTTAAAAACCCTAATTGGACAAGAATATGCCTAGGGAGGACGAAAATGACTTAAATGTTAATCCAATGACACAAATGAACTTATTGGATGCACAAGATTGGTTAAAAACCCTAATTGGGCAAGAATAAGCCTAGGGAGGACGAAAATGACCTAATTGATCATCCAATGACACAAACACACCTATTGGATGCACAAGATTGGTTAAAAACCCTAATTGGACAAGAATAAGCCTAGGGAGGACGAAAATGACCTAATTGATCATCCATTGCCACAAACACAATTATTGGATGCACAAGATTGGTTAAAAACCCTAATTGGACAAGAATATGCCTAGGGAGGACGAAAATGACCTAATTGATCATCCAATGACACAAACACACCTATTGGATGCACAAGATTGGTTAAAAACCCTAATTGGACAAGAATATGCCTAAGGAGGACGAAAATGACCTAATTGATCATCCAATGACACAAACACACCTATTGGATGTACAAGATTGGTTAAAAACCCTAATTGGACAAGAATATGCCTAGGGAGGACGAAAATGACCTAATTGATCATCCAATGACACAAACACACCTATTGGATGCACAAGATTGGTTAAAAACACTAATTGGACAAGAATATTCCAAGGGAGGACGAAAATGACCTAAATATTAATTCAATGACACAAACAAACTTATCGGATGCAGAAGATTGGTTAAAAACCCTAATTGGACAAGAATAAGCCTAGGGAGGACGAAAATGACCTAATTGATCATCCAATGACACAAACACACCTATTGGATGCACAAGATTGGTTAAAAACCCTAATTGGACAAGAATAAGCCTAGGGAGGACGAAAATGACCTAATTGATCATCCAATGACACAAACACACCTATTGGATGCACAAGATTGGTTAAAAACCCTAATTGGACAAGAATATGCCTAGGGAGGACGAAAATGACCTAATTGATCATCCAATGACACAAACAAACCTATTGGATGAACAAGATTGGTTAAAAACCCTAATTAAACAAGAATAAGCCTAGGGAGGACGAAAATGACCTAATTGATCATCCAATGACACAAACACACCTATTGGATGCACAAGACTGGTTAAAAACCCTAATTGGACAAGAATATGCCTAGGGAGGACGAAAATGACATAACTGATCATCCAATGACACAAACAAACCTATTGGATGCACAAGATTGGTTAAAAACCCTAATTGGACAAGAATAAGCCTAGGGAGAACGAAAATGACATAATTGATCATCCAATGACACAAACACACCTATTGGATGCACAAGATTGGTTAAAAACCCTAATTGGACAAGAATATGCCTAGGGAGGACGAAAATGACCTAATTGATCATCCAATGACACAAACACACCTATTGGATGCACAAGATCGGTTAAAAATCCTAACTGGACAAGAATAAGCCTAGGGAGGACGAAAATGACCTAATTGATCATCCAATGACACAAACACACCTATTGGATGCACAAGATTGGTTAAAAACCCTAATTGGACAAGAATATGCCTAGGGAGGACGAAAATGACCTAATTGATCATCCAATGACACAAACACACCTATTGGATGCACAAGATTGGTTAAAAACCCTAATTGGACAAGAATAAGCCTAGGGAGGACGAAAATGACCTAATTGATCATCCAATGACACAAACACACCTATTGGATGCACAAGATTGGTTAAAAACCCTAATTGGACAAGAATAAGCCTTCGAAGGACGAAAATGACCTAATTGATCATTCAATGACACAAACACACCTATTGGATGCACAAGATTGGTTAAAAACCCTAATTGGACAAGAATAAGCCTATGGAGGACGAAAATGAACTAATTGATCATCGAATGACACAAACACACCTATTGGATGCACAAGATTGGTTAAAAACCCTAATTGGACAAGAATATGCCTAGGGAGGACGAAAATGACCTAATTGATCATCCAATGACACAAACACACCTATTGGATGCACAAGATTAATTAAAAACCCATTGGATGCACAAGATTGGTCTAAAACTCTAATTGGACAAGAATATGCCTAGGGAGGACGAAAATGACCTAAATGTTAATCCAATGACACAAACACACCTATTGGATGCACAAGATTGGTTAAAAACCCTAATTGGACAAGAATAAGCCTAGGGAGGACGAAAATGACCTAATTGATCATCCAATGACACAAACACACCTATTGGATGCACAAGATTGGTTAAAAACCCTAATTGGACAAGAATATGGCTAAGGAGGACGAAAATGACCTAAATATTAATTCAATGACACAAACAAACTTATCGGATGCACAAGATTGGTTAAAAACCCTAATTGGACAAGAATAAGCCTAGGGAGGACGAAAATGACCTAATTGATCATCCAATGACACAAACACACCTATTGGATGCACAAGATTGGTTAAAAATCCTAATTGGACAAGAATAAGCCTAGGGAGGACGAAAATGACCTAATTGATCATCCAATGACACAAACACACCTATTGGATGCACAAGATTGGTTAAAAACCCTAATTGGACAAGAATATACCTAGGGAGGACGTAAATGGCCTAATTGATCATCCAATGACACAAACACGCCTATTGGATGCACAAGATTGGTTAAAAACCCTAATTGGACAAGAATATGCCTAGGGAGGACGAAAATGACCTAAATGTTAATCCAATGACACAAATGAACTTATTGGATGCACAAGATTGGTTAAAAACCCTAATTGGACAAGAATAAGCCTAGGGAGGACGAAAATGACCTAAATGTTAATCCAATGACACAACTCAACTTATTGGATGCACAAGATTGGTTAAAAACCCTAATTGGACAAGAATAAGCCTATGGAGGACGAAAATGACCTAATTGATCATCCAATGACACAAACACACCTATTGGATGTACAAGATTGGTTAAAACCCTAATTGGACAAGAATAAGCCTAGGGAGGACGAAAATGACCTAAATGTTAATCCAATGACACAACTCAACTTATTGGATGCACAAGATTGGTTAAAAACCCTAATTGGACAAGAATAAACCTAGGGAGGACGAAAATGACCTAATTGATCATCCAATGACACAAACACACCTATTGGATGCACAAGATTGGTTAAAAACCCTAATTGGACAAGAGTATGCCTAGGGAGGACGAAAATGACCTAAATATTAATTCAATGACACAAACAAACTTATCGGATGCACAAGATTGGTTAAAAACCTTAATGGGACAAGAATAAGCCTAGGGACGAAGAAAATGACCTAATTGATCATCCAATGACACAAACACACCTATTAGATGCACAAGATTGGTTAAAAACCCTAATTGGACAAGAATAAGCCTAGGGAGGACGAAAATGACCTAATTGATCATCCAATGACACAAACACACCTATTGGATGCACAAGATTGGTTAAAAACCCTAATTGGACAAGAATAAGCCTAGGGAGGACGAAAATGACCTAAATGTTAATCCAATGACACAACTCAACTTATTGGATGCACAAGATTGGTTAAAATGACCTAATTGGACAAGAATATGCCTAGGGAGGACGAAAATGACGTAATTGATCATCCAATGACACAAACAGACCTATTGGATACACAAGATTGGTTAAAAACCCTAATTGGACAAGAATATGCCTAGGGAGGACGAAAATGACCTAATTGATCATCGAATGACAAAAACACACCTATTAGATGCACAAGATTGGTTAAAAACCCTAATTGGACAAGAATAAGCCTAGGGAGGACGAAAATGACCTAATTGATCATCCAATGACACAAACACACCTATTGGACGCACAAGATTGGTTAAAAACCCTAATTGGACAAGAATAAGCCTTGGGAGGACAAAAATGACCTAATTGATCTTCCAATGACACAAACACACCTATTGGATTCACAAGATTGGTTAAAAACCCTAGTTGGACAAGAATATGCCTAGGGAGGACGAAAATGACCTAATTGATCATCCAATGACACAAATGAACTTATTGGATGCACAAGATTTGTTAAAAACCCTAATTGGATAAGAATAAGCCTAGGGAGGACGAAAATGACCTAATTGATCATCCAATGACACAAACACACCTATTGGATGCACAAGATTGGTTAAAAACCCTAATTGGACAAGAATAAGCCTAGGGAGGACGAAAATGACCTAATTGATCATCCAATGACACAAACACACCTATTGGATGCACAAGATTGGTTAAAAACCCTAATTGGACAAGAATAAGCCTAGGGAGAACGAAAATGACTCAAATGTTAATCCAATGACACAACTCTACTTATTGGATGCACAAGATTGGTTAAAAACCCTAATTGGACAAGAATAAGCCTAGGGAGGACGAAAATGACCTAATTGATCATCCAATGACACAAACACACCTATTGGATGCACAAGATTGGTTAAAAACCCTAATTGGACAAGAATAAGCCTGGGGAGGAAGAAAATGACCTAATTGATCATCCAATGACAAAAACACACCTATTGGATGCACAAGATTGGTTAAAAACCCTAATTGGACAAGAATAAGCCTAGGGAGGACGAAAATGACCTAATTGATCATCCAATGACACAAACACACCTATTGGATGCACAAGATTGGTTAAAAACCCTAATTGGACAAGAATAAGCCTAGGGAGGACGAAAATGACCTAATTGATCATCCATTGCCACAAACACACCTATTGAACGCACAAGATTAGTTAAAAACCCTAATTGGACAAGAATATGCCTAGGGAGGACGAAAATGACCTAATTGATCATCCAATGACACAAACACACCTATTGGATGCACAAGATTGGTTAAAAACCCTAATTGGACAAGAATATGCAAAGGGAGGACGAAAATGACCTAATTGATCATCCAATGACACAAACACACCTATTGGATGCACAAGATCGGTTAAAAACCCTAATTGGACAAGAATAAGCCTAGGGAGGACGAAAATGACCTAATTGATCATCCAATGACACAAACACACCTATTGGATGCACAAGATTGGTTAAAAACCCTAATTGGACAAGAATAAGCCTAGGGAGGACGAAAATGACCTAAATGTTAATCCAATGACACAACTCAACTTATTGGATGCGCAAGATTGGTTAAAAACCCTAATTGGACAAGAATAAGCCTAGGGAGGACGAAAATGACCTAATTGATCATCCAATGACACAAACACACCTATTGGATGCACAAGATTGGTTAAAAACCCTAATTGGACAAGAATATGCCTAGGGAGAACGAAAATGACCTAAATATTAATTCAATGACACAAACAAACTTATCGGATGCACAAGATTGGTTAAAAACCCTAATTGGACAAGAATAAGCCTAGGGACGACGAAAATGACCTAATTGATCATCCAATGACACAAACACACCTATTAGATGCACAAGATTGGTTAAAAACCCTAATTGGACAAGAATAAGCCTAGGGAGGAAGAAAATGACCTAATTGATCATCCAATGACACAAACACACCTATTGGATGCACAAGATTAGTTAAAAACCCTATTTGGACAAGAATAAGCCTAGGGAGGACGAAAATGACTTAATTGATCATCCAATGACACAAACACACCTATTGGATGCACAAGATTGGTTATAAACCTTAATTGGACAAGAATATGCCTAGGGAGGACGAAAATGACCTAAATATTAATTCAATGACACAAACAAACTTATCGGATGCACAAGATTGGTTAAAAACCCTAATTGGACAAGAATAAGCCTAGGGACGACGAAAATGACCTAATTGATCATCCAATGACACAAACACACCTATTAGATGCACAAGATTGGTTAAAAACCCTAATTGGACAAGAATAAGCCTAGGGAGGAAGAAAATGACCTAATTGATCATCCAATGACACAAACACACCTATTGGATGCACAAGATTAGTTAAAAACCCTATTTGGACAAGAATAAGCCTAGGGAGGACGAAAATAACCTAATTGATCATCCAATGACACAAACATACCTAATGGATGCACAAGATTGGTTAAAAACCCTAATTGGACAAGAATAAGCCTAGGGAGGACGAAAATGACCTAATTGATCATCCAATGACACAAACACACCTATTGGATGCACAAGATTGGTTAAAAACCCTAATTGGACAAGAATATGCCTAGGGAGGACGAAAATGACCTGAATGTTAATCCAATGACACTAATGAACTTATTGGATGCACAAGATTGGTTAAAAACCCTAATTGGACAAGAATAAGCCTACGGAGGACGAAAATGACCTAATTGATCATCCAATGACACAAACACACCTATTGGATGCACAAGATTGGTTAAAAACCCTAATTGGACAAGAATAAGCCTAGGGAGGAAGAAAATGACCTAATTGATCATCCAATGACACAAATGAACTTATTAGATGCACAAGATTGGTTAAAAAACCCTAATTGGACAAGAATAAGCATAGGGAGGACGAAAATAACCTAATTGATCATCCTACGACACAAACACACCTATTGGATGCACAAGATTGGTTAAAAACCCTAATTGGACAAGAATATGCCTAGGAAGGACGAAAATGACCTAATTGATCATCCAATGACACAAACACACCTATTGGATGCACAAGATTGGTTAAAAACCCTAATTGGGCAAGAATAAGCCTAGGGAGGACGAAAATGACCTAATTGATCATCCAATGACACAAACACACCTATTGGATGCACAAGATTGGTTAAAAACCCTAATTGGACAAGAATATGCCTAGGGAGGAGGAAAATGACCTAAATATTAATTCAATGACACAAACAAAGTTATTGGATGCACAAGATTGGTTAAAAATCCTAATTGGACAAGAATAAGCCTAGGGAGGACGAAAATGACCTAATTGATCATTCAATGACACAAACACACCTATTGGATGCACAAGATTGGTTAAAAACCCTAATTGGACAAGAATATGCCTAGGGAGGAGGAAAATGACCTAAATATTAATTCAATGACACAAACAAAGTTATTGGATGCACAAGATTGGTTAAAAACCCTAATTGGACAAGAATAAGTATAGGGAGGACGAAAATGACCTAATCTATCATCCAATGACACAAACACACCTATTGGATGCACAAGATTGGTTAAAAACCCTAATTGGACAAGAATATGCCTAGGGAGGACGAAAATGACCTAAATATTAATTCAATGACACAAACTAACTTATTGGATGCACAAGATTGGTTAAAAACCCTAATTGGACAAGAATAAGCCTAGGGAGGACGAAAATGACCTAAATGTTAATCCAATGACACAAATGAACTTATTGGATGCACAAGATTGGTTAAAAACCATAATTGGACAAGAATAAGCCTAGGGAGGACGAAAATGACCTAATTGATCATCCAATGACACAAACACACCTATTGGATGCACAAGATTGGTTAAAAACCCAAATTGGACAAGAATATGCCTAGGGGGGACGAAAATGACCTAATTGATCATCCAATGACACAAATGAACTTATTGGATGTACAAGATTAGTTAAAAACCCAAATTGGACAAGAATAAGCGTTGGGAGGACGAAAATAACCTAATTGATCATCTAATGACACAAACACACCTATTGGATGCACAAGATTGGTTAAAAACCCTAATTGGACAAGAATAAGCCTAGGGAGGACGAAAATGACCTAAATGTTAATCCAATGACACAAATGAACTTATTGGATGCACAAGATTGGTTAAAAACCCTAATTGGACAAGAATAAGCCTATGGTGGACGAAAATGACCTAATTAATCATCCAATGACACAAACACACCTATTGAATGCACAAGATTGGTTAAAAACCCTAATTGGACAAGAATATGCCTAGGGAGGACGAAAATGACATAATTGATCATCCAATGACACAAACAAACCTATTGGATGCACAAGATTGGTTAAAAACCCTAATTGGACAAGAATAAGCCTAGGGAGGACGAAAATGACATAATTGATCATCCAATGACACAAACACCCCTATTGGAAAAACAAGATTGGTTAAAAACCCTAATTGGACAAGAATATGCCTAGGGAGGACGAAAATGACCTAATTGATCATCCAATGACACAAACGCACCTATTGGATGCACAAGATTGGTTAAAAACCCTAATTGGACAAGAATAAGCCTAGGGAGGACGAAAATGACCTAATTAATCATCCAATGACACAAACACACCTATTGGATGCACAAGATTGGTTAAAAACCCTAATTGGACAAGAATAAGCCTAGGGAGGACAAAAATGACCTAATTGATCATCCAATGACAAAAACACACCTATTGGATGCACAAGATTGGTTAAAAACCCTAATTGGGCAAGAATATGCCTAGGGAGGACGAAAATGACCTAAATATTAATTCAATGACACAAACAAAGTTATTGGATGCACAAGATTGGTTAAAAACCCTAATTGGACAAAAATAAGCATAGGGAGGACGAAAATGACCTAATTGATCATCCAATGACACAAACACACCTATTGGATGCACAAGATTGGTTAAAAACCCTAATTGGACAAGAATATGCCTAGGGAGGACGAAAATGACCTAATTGATCATCCAATGACACCAACACACCTATTGGATGCACAAGATTGATTAAAAACCCTAATTGGACAAGAATATGCCTAGGGAGAACGAAAATGACCTAAATTGATCATCCAATGACACAAACACACCTATTGGATGCACAAGATTGGTTAAAAACCCTAATTGGACAAGAATATGCATAGGGAGAACGAAAATGACATAAATGTTAATCCAATGACACAAATGAACTTATTGGATGCAAAAGATTGGTTAAAAACCCTAATTGGACATGAATAAGCCTTGGGAGGACGAAAATGACCTAATTGATCATCCAATGACACAAGCACACCTATTGGATGCACAAGACTGGTTAAAAACCCTAATTGGACAAGAATATGCCTAGGAAGGACGAAAATGACCTAATTGATCATCCAATGACACAAACACACTTATTGGAAGCACAAGATTGGTTAAAAACCCTAATTGGACAAGAATAAGCCTAGGGAGGACGAAAATGACCTAATTGATCATCCAATGACACAAACACACCTATTGGATGCACAAGATTGGTTAAAAACCCTAATTGGACAAGAATAAGCCTAGGGAGGACAAAAATGACCTAAATGATCATCCAATGACACAAACACACCTATTGGATGCACAAGATTGGTTAAAAACCCTAATTGGGCAAGAATAAGCCTAGGGAGGACGAAAATGACCTAATTGATCATCCAATGACACAAACACACCTATTGGATGCACAAGATTGGTTAAAAACCCTAATTGGACAAGAATAAGCCTAGGGAGGACGAAAATAACCAAATTGATCATCCATTGCCACAAACACACCTATTGGATGCACAAGATTGGTTAAAAACCCTAATTGGACAAGAATATGCCTAGGGAGGACGAAAATGACCTAAATGTAAATCCAATGACACAAATGAACTTATTGGATGCACAAGATTGGTTAAATACCCTAATTGGACAAGAATAAGCCTAGGTAGCACGAAAATGACCTAAATGCTAATCCAATGACAAAACTCAACTTATTGGATGCACAAGATTGGTTAAAAACCCTAATTGGGCAAGAATAAGCCTAGGGAGGACGAAAATGACCTAATTGATCATCCAATGACACAAACACACCTATTGGATGCACAAGATTGGTTAAAAACCCTAATTGGACAAGAATAAGCCTAGGGAGGACGAAAATAACCTAATTGATCATCCAATGACACAAACACACCTATTAGATGCACAAGAAAGGTTAAAAACCCTAATTGGACAAGAATATGCCTAGGGAGGACGAAAATGACCTAAATGTTAATCCAATGACACAAATGAACTTATGGGATGCACAAGATTGGTTAAAAATCCTAATTGGACAAGAATAAGCCGAGGGAGGACGAAAATGACCTAAATGCTAATCCAATGAGACAACTCAACTTATTGGATGCACAAGATTGGTTAAAAACCCTAATTGGGCAAGAATAAGCCTAGGGAGGACGAAAATGACCTAATTGATCATCCAATGACACAAACACACCTATTGGATGCACAAGATTGGTTAAAAACCCTAATTGGACAAGAATATGCCTAGAGAGGACAAAAATAACCTAAATGTTAATCCAATGACACAAATGAACTTATTGGATGCACAAGATTGGTTAAAAACCCTAATTGGACAAGAATATGCCTAGGGAGGACGAAAATGACCTAATTGATCATCCAATGACACAAACACACCTATTGGATGCACAAGATTGGTTAAAAACCCTAATTGGACAAGAATAAGCCTAGGGAGGACGTAGATGACCTAATTGATCATCCAATGACACAAACACACCTATTGGATGCACAAGATTGGTTAAAAACCCTAATTGGACAAGAATATGCCTAGGGAGGACGAAAATGACCTAAATATTAATTCAATGACACAAACAAAGTTATTGGATGCACATGATTGGTTAAAAACCCTAATTGGACAAGAATATGCCTAGGGAGGACGAAAATGACCTAATTGATCATCCAATGACACAAACACACCTATTGGATGCACAAGATTGGTTAAAAACCCTAATTGGACAAGAATATGCCTAGGGAGGACGAAAATGACCTAAATATTAATTCAATGAAACACACAAACTTATTGGATGCACAAGATTGGTTAAAAACCCTAATTGGACAAGAATAAGCCTAGGGAGGACGAAAATGACCTAATTGATCATCCAATGACACAAACACACCTATTGGATGCAAAAGATTGGTTAAAAACCCTAATTGGACAAGAATAAGCCTAGGGAGGACGAAAATGACCTAAATGTTAATCCAATGACACAACTCAACTTATTGGATGCACAAGATTGGTTAAAAACCCTAATTAGACAAGAATATGCCTAGGGAGGACGAAAATGACCTAATTGATCATCCAATGACACAAACACACCTATTGGATGCACATGATTGGTTAAAAACCCTAATTGGACAAGAATATGCCTAGGGAGGACGAAAATGACCTAATTGATCATCCAATGACACAAACACACCTATTGGATGCACAAGATTGGTTAAAAACCCTAATTGGACAAGAATAAGCCTAGGGAGGACAAAAATGACGTAATTGATCATCCATTGCCACAAACACACCTATTGGATGCACAAGATTGGTTAAAAACCCTAATTGGACAAGAATATGCCTAGGGAGGACGAAAATGACCTAATTGGTCATCCAATGACACAAACACACCTATTGGATGTATAAGATTGGTTAAAAACCCTAATTGGACAAGAATAAGCCTAGGGAGGACGAAAATAACCTAATTGATCATCCAATGACACAAACACACCTATTGGATGCACAAGATTAGTTAAAAACCCTAATTGGACAAGAATATGCCTAGGGAGGACGAAAATGACCTAAATGTTAATCCAATAACACAAATGAACTTATTGGATGAACAAGATTGGTTAAAAACCCTAATTGGACAAGAATAAGCCTAGGGAGGACGAAAATGACCTAAATGTCAATCCAATGACACAACTCTACTTATTGGATGCACAAGATTGGTTAAAAACCCTAATTGGACAAGAATAAGCCTATGGTGGACGAAAATGACCCAATTGATCATCCAATGACACAAACACACCTATTGGATGCACAAGATTGGTTAAAAACCCTAATTGGACAAGAATAAGCCTAGGGAGGACGAAAATGACCTAATTGATCATCCAATGACACAAACACACCTATTGGATGCACAAGATTTGTTAAAAACCCTAATTGGACAAGAATATGCCTTGGGAGGACTAAAATGACCTAAATATTAATTCAATGACACAAACAAAGTTATTGGATGCACAAGATTTGATAGAAACCCTAATTGGACAAGAATAAGCCTAGGGAGGACGAAAATGACCTAATTGATCATCCAATGACACAAACACACCTATTGGATGCACAAGATTGGTTAAAAACCCTAATTGGACAAGAATAAGCCAAGGTAGGACGAAAATGACCTAATTGATCATCCAATGACACAAACACACCTATTGGATGCACAAGATTGGTTAAAAACCCTAATTGGACAAGAATAAGCCTAGGGAGGACGAAAATGACATAATTGATCATCCAATGACACAAACACACCTATTGGATGCACAAGATTGGTTAAAAACCCTAATTGGACAAGAATAAGCATAGGGAGGACGAAAATGACCTAATTGATCATCCAATGACACAAATGAACTTATTGGATGCACAAGATTAGTTAAAAACCCTAATTGGACAAGAATATGCCTAGGGAGGACGAAAATGACCTAATTGATCATCCAATGACACAAACAAACCTATTGGATGAACAAGATTGGTCTAAAACTCTAATTGGACAATAATATGCCTAGGTAGGACGAAAATGACCTAAATGTTAATCCAATGACACAAATGAACTTATTGGATGCACAAGATTGGTTAAAAACCCTAATTGGACAAGAATAAGCCTAGGGAGGACGAAAATGACCTAAATGTTAATCCAATGACACAACTCGACTTATTGGATGCACAAGATTGGTTAAAAACCCTAATTGG
>JBBPBR010000912.1:104430-143339 GCA_037974775.1 Cicer pinnatifidum | reverse complement strand
ACCTATTGGATGCACAAGATTGGTTAAAAACCCTAATTGGACAAGAATATGCCTAGGGAGGACGAAAATGACCTAATTGATCATCCAATGACACAAACATACCTATTGGATGCACAAGATTGGTTAAAAACCGTAATTAAACACGAATATGCCTAGAATGGACGAAAATGACCTAATTGATCATCCAATGACACAAACACACCTATTGGATGCACAAGATTGGTTAAAAACCCTAATTGGACAAGAATATGCCTAGGGAGGACGAAAATGACCTAAATATTAATTCAACACAAATGAACTTATTGGATGCACAAGTTGGGTTAAAAACCCTGATTGGTCAAGAATAAGCCTAGGGAGGACGAAAATGACCTAAATATTAATTCAATGACACAACTCAACTTATTGGATGCACAAGAATGGTGAAAAACCCTAATTGGACAAGAATAAGCCTAGGGACGACGAAAATGACCTAATTGATCATCCAATGACACAAACACACCTATTGGATGCACATGATTGGTTAAAAACCCTAATTAATAAAGAATAAGCCTAGGGAGGACGAAAATGACCTAATTGATCATCCAATGACTCAAACACACCTATTGGATGCACAAGATTGGTTAAAAACCCTAGTTGGACAAGAATATGCCTAGGGAGGACGAAAATGACCTAATTGATCATCCAATGACACAAATGAACTTATTGGATGCACAAGATTGGTTAAAAACCCTAGTTGGACAAGAATATGTCTAGGGAGGACGTAAATGACCTAATTGATCATCCAATGACACAAACACACCTATTGGATGCACAAGATTGGTTAAAAACCCTAGTTGGACAAGAATATGCCTAGGGAGGACGAAAATGACCTAATTGATCATCCAATGACACAAATGAACTTATTGGATGCACAAGATTTGTTAAAAACCCTAATTGGACAAGAATAAGCCTAGGGAGGATGAAAATGACCTAATTGATTATCCAATGACACAAACACACCTATTGGATGCACAAGATTGGTTAAAAACCCTAATTGGACAAGAATAAGCCTAGGGAGGACGAAAATGACCTAATTGATCATCCAATGACACAAACACACCTATTGGATGCACAAGATTGGTTAAAAACCCTAATTGGACAAGAATAAGCCTAGGGAGGACGAAAATGACCTAATTGATCATCCAATGACACAAACACACCTATTGGATGCACAAGATTGGTTAAAAACCCTAATTGGACAAGAATATGCTTAGGAAGGACAAAAATGACCTAATTGATCATCCAATGACACAAACACACCTATTGGATGCACAGGATTGGTTAAAAACCCTAATTGGACAAGAATATGCCTAGGGAGGACGAATATGACCTAAATGTTAATCCAATAACACAAATGAACTTATTGGATGCACAAAATTGGTTAAAAACCCTAATTGGACAAGAATATGCCTAGGGAGGACGGATATGACCTAAATGTTAATCCAATCACACAAATGAACTTATTGGATGCACAAGATTGGTTAAAAACCCTAATTGGACAAGAATAAGCCTAGGGAGGACGAAAATGACCTAATTGATCATCCAATGACACAAACACACCTATTGGATGCACAAGATTGGTTAAAAACCCTAATTGGACAAGAATATCCCTAGGCAGGACGAAAATGACCTAAATATTAATTCAATGACACAAACAAAGTTATTGGATGCACAAGATTGGTTAAAAACCCTAATTGGACAAGAATATGCCTAGGGAGGACGAATATGACCTAAATGTTAATCCAATAACAGAAATGAACTTATTGGATGCACAAGATTGGTTAAAAACCCTAATTGGACAAGAATATGCCTAGGGAGGACTGATATGACCTAAATGTTAATCCAATGACACAAATGAACTTATTGGATGCACAAGATTGGTTAAAAACCCTAATTGAACAAGAATAAGCCTAGGGAGGACGAAAATGACCTAATTGATCATCCAATGACACAAACACACCTATTGGATGCACAAGATTGGTTAAAAACCCTAATTGGACAAGAATATGCCTAGGGACGACGAAAATGACCTAATTGATCATCCAATGACACAAACACACCAATTGGATGCACTTGATTGGTTAAAAACCCTAATTGGACAAGAATAAGCCTAGGGAGGACGAAAATGACCTAATTGATCATCCAATGACACAAACACACCTATTGGATGCACAAGATTGGTTAAAAACCCTAATTGGACAAGAATAAGCCTAGGGAGGACGAAAATGACCTAATTGATCATCCATTGCCACAAACACACCTATTGGATGCACAAGATTGGTTACAAACCCTAATTGGACAAGAATAAGCCTAGGGAGGACGAAAATAACCTAATTGATCATCCAATGACACAAAAACACCTATTGGATGCACAAGATTGGTTAAAAACCCTAATTGGACAAGAATAAGCCTAGGGAGGACGAAAATGACCTAATTGATCATCCAATGACACAAACACACCTATTGGATGCACAAGATTGGTTAAAAACCCTAATTGGACAAGAATAAGCCTAGGGAGGACGAAAATGACCTAATTGATCATCCAATGACACAAACACACCTATTGGATGCACAAGATTGGTTAAAAACCCTAATTGGACAAGAATAAGCCTAGGGAGGACGAAAATGACCTAATTGATCATCCAATGACACAAACACATCTATTGGAAGCACAAGATTGGTTAGAAACCCTAGTTGGACAAGAATATGCCTAGGGAGGACGAAAATGACCTAATTGATCATCCAATGACACAAATGAACTTATTGGATGCACAAGATTGCTTAAAAACCCTAATTGGACAAAAATAAGCATAGAAAGGACGAAAATGACCTAATTGATCATCCAATGACACAAACACACCTATTGGATGCACAAGATTGGTTAAAAACCCTAATTGGACAAGAATAAGCCTAGGGAGGACGAAAATGACCTAATTGATCATCCAATGACACAAACACACCTATTGGATGCACAAGATTGGTTAAAAACCCTAATTGGACAAGAATAAGCCTAGGGAGGACGAAAATGACCTAATTGATCATCCAATGACACAAACACACCAATTGGATGCACAAGATTGGTTAAAAACCCTAGTTGGACAAGAACATGCCTAGGGAGGACGAAAATGACCAAAATATTAATTCAATGACACAAACAAAGTTATTGGATGCACAAGATTGGTTAAAAACCCTAATTGGACAAGAATAAGCCTAGGGAGGACGAAAATGACCTAATTGATCATCCAATGACACAAACACACCTATTGGATGCACAAGATTGGTTAAAAACCCTAATTGGACAAGAATAAGCCTAGGGAGGACGAAAATGACCTAATTGATCATCCATTGACACAAACACACCTATTGAATGCACAAGATTGGTTAAAAACCCTAATTGGACAAGAATAAGCCTAGGGAGGACGAAAATGACCTAATTGATCATCCAATGACACAAACACACCTATTGGATGCACAAGATTGGTTAAAAACCCTAATTGGACAAGAATAAGCCTAGGGAGGACGAAAATGACCTAATTGATCATCCAATGACACAAACCAACCTATTGGATGCACAAGATTGGTTAAAAACCCTAATTGGACAAGAATATGCCTAGGGAGGACGAATATGACCTAAATGTTAATCCAATAACACAAATGAACTTATTGGATGCACAAGATTGGTTAAAAACCCTAATTGGACAAGAATATGCCTAGGGAGGACTAATATGACCTAAATGTTAATCCAATGACACAAATGAACTTATTGGATGCACAAGATTGGTTAAAAACCCTAATTGGACAAGAATAAGCCTAGGGAGGACGAAAATGACCTAATTGATCATCCAATGACAGAAACACACCGATTGGATTCACAAGATTGGTTAAAAACCCTAATTCGACAAGAATATGCCTAAGGAGGACGAAAATGACCTAAATATTAATTCAATGACACAAACAAAGTTATTGGATGCACAAGATTGGTTAAAAACCCTAATTGGACAAGAATAAGCCTTGGGATGATGAAAATGACCTAATTGATCATCCAATGACACAAACACACCTATTGGATGCACAAGATTGGTTAAAAACCCTAATTGGACAAGAATAAGCCTAGGGAGGACGAAAATGACCTAATTGATCATCCAATGACACAAACACACCTATTGGATGCACAAGATTGGTTAAAAACCCTAATTGGACAAGAATAAGCCTAGGGAGGACGAAAATGACCTAATTGATCATCCAATGACACAAACACACCTATTGGATGCACAAGATTGGTTAAAAACCCTAATTGGACAAGAATAAGCCTAGGGAGGACAAAAATGACCTAATTGATCATCCAATAACACAAACACACCTGTTGGATGCACAAGTTTGGTTAAAAACCCTAATTGGACAAGAATAAGCCTAGGGAGGACGAAAATGACCTAATTGATCATCCAATGACACAAACACACCTATTGGATGCACAAGATTGGTTAAAAACCCTAATTGGACAAGAATAAGCCTAGGGAGGACGAAAATGACCTAATTGATCATCCAATGACACAAACACACCTATTGGATGCACAAGATTGGTTAAAAACCCTAGTTGGACAAGAATATGCCTAGGGAGGACGAAAATGACCTAATTGATCATCCAATGACACAAATGAACTTATTGGATGCACAAGATTGGTTAAAAACCCTAATTGGAGAAGAATAAGCCTAGCGAGAACGAAAATGACCTAAATGTTAATCCAATGACACAACTCAACTTATTGGATGCACAAGATAGGTTAAAAATCCTAATTGGACAAGAATAAGCCTAGGGAGGACGAAAATGACCTAATTGATCATCACATGACACAAATGAACTTATTAGATGCACAAGATTGGTTAAAAACCCTAATTGGACAAGAATAAGCCTAGGGAGGACGAAAATGACCTAATTGATCATCCAATGACACAAACACACCTATTGGATGCACAAGATTGGTTAAAAACCCTAATTGGAAAAGAATAAGCCTAGGGAGGACGAATATGACCTAAATGTTAATCCAATAACACAAATGAACTTATTGGATGCACAAGATTGGTTTAAAACCCTAATTGGACAAGAATAAGCCTAGGGAGGACGAAAATGACCTAATTGATCATCCAATGACACAAACACACCTATTGGATGCACAAGATTGGTTAAAAACCCTAATTGGACAAGAATATACCTAGGGAGGACAAAAATGACCTAAATGTTAATTCAATGACACAAACGAACTTATTGGATGCACAACATTGGTTAAAAACCCTAATTGGACAAGGATAAGCCTAGGGAGGATGAAAATGACCTAATTGATCATCCAATGACACAAACACACCTATTGGATGCACAAGATTGGTTAAAAACCCTAATTGGACAAGAATAAGCCTAGGGAGGACGAAAATGACCTAATTGATCATCCAATGACACAAACACACCTATTGGATGCACAAGATTGGTTAAAAACCCTAATTGGACAAGAATAAGCCTAGGGAGGACGAAAATGACCTAATTGATCATCCAATGACACAAACACACCTATTGGATGCACAAGATTGGTTAAAAACCCTAATTGGACAAGAATAGGCCTAGGGAGCATGACAATGACCTAATTGATCATCCAATGACACAAACACACCTATTGGATGCAAAAGATTGGTTAAAAACCCTAATTGGACAAGAATAAGCCTAGGGAGGACGAAAATGACCTAATTGATCATCCAATGACACAAACACACCTATTGGATGCAAAAGATTGGTTAAAAACCCTAATTGGACAAGATGATGCCTAGAGAGGACGAAAATGACCTAAATATGAATTCAATGACACAAACAAACTTATTGGATGCACAAGATTGGTTAAAAACCCTAATTGGAGAAGAATATGCCTAGGGAGGACGAAAATGACCTAAATATTAATTCAATGACACAAACAAATTTATTGGATGCACAAGATTGGTTAAAAACCTTAATTGGACAAGAATAAGCCTAGGGAGGACAAAAATGACCTAATTGATCATCCAATGACACAAATGAACTTATTGGATGCACAAGATTGGTTAAAAACCCTAATTGGACAAGAATAAGCCTAGGGAGGACGAAAATGACCTAATTGATCATCCAATGACACAAACACACCTATTGGATGCACAAGATTGGTTAAAAACCCTAATTGGACAAGAATAAGCCTAGGGAGGACGAAAATGACCTAATTGATCATCCAATGACACAAACACACCTATTGGATGCACAAGATTGGTTAAAAACCCTAATTGGACAAGAATATGCCTAGGGAGGATTAAAATGACCTAAATATTAATTCAATCACACAAACAAAGTTATTGGATGCACAAGATTGGTTAAAAACCCTAATTGGACAAGAATAAGCCTAGGGAGGACGAAAATGACCTAATTGATAATCCAATGACACAAACACACCTATTGGATGCACAAGATTGGTTAAAAACCATAATTGGACAAGAATAAGCCTAGGGAGGACGAAAATGACCTAATTGATCATCCAATGACACATACACACCTATTGGATGCACAAGATTGGTTAAAAACCCTAATTGGACAAGAATAAGCCTAGGGAGGACGAAAATGACCTAATTGATCATCCAATGACACAAACACACCTATTGGATGCACAAGATTGGTTAAAAACCCTAAATGGACAAGAATATGCCTAGGGAGAACTAAAATGACCTAAATTGATCATCCAATGTCACAAACACACCTATTGGATGCACAAGATTGGTTAAAAACCCTAATTGGACAAGAATATGCATAGGGAGGACGAAAATGACCTAAATGTTAATCCAATGACACAAACACACCTATTGGATGCACAAGATTGGTTAAAAACCATAATTGGACAAGAATAAGACTAGGGAGGACGAAAATGACCTAATTGATCATCCAATGACACATACACACCTATTGGATGCACAAGATTGGTTAAAAACCCTAATTGGACAAGAATAAGCCTAGGGAGGACGAAAATGACCTAATTGATCATCCAATGACACAAATTAACTTATTGGATGCACAAGATTGGTTAAAAACTCTAATTGGACAAGAATAAGCCTAGGGAGGACGTAAATGACCTAATTGATCATCCAATGACATAAACACACCTATTGGATGCACAAGATTGGTTAAAAACCCTAATTGGCCAAGAATAAGCCTAGGGAGGTCGAAAATGGCCTAATTGATCATCCAATGACACAAACACACCTATTGGATGCACAAGATTGGTTAAAAACCCTAATTGGACAAGAATATGCCTAGGGAGGACGAAAATGACCTAATTGATCATCCAATGACACATACATACCTATTGGATGCACAAGATTGGTTAAAAACCGTAATTAAACACGAATATGCCTAGAATGGACGAAAATGACCTAATTGATCATCCAATGACACAAACACACCTATTGGATGCACAAGATTGGTTAAAAACCCTAATTGGACAAGAATATGCCTAGGGAGGACGAAAATGACCTAAATATTAATTCAACACAAATGAACTTATTGGATGCACAAGATGGGTTAAAAACCCTGATTGGTCCAGAATAAGCCTAGGGAGGACGAAAATGACCTAAATGTTAATTCAATGACACAACTCAACTTATTGGATGCACAAGAATGGTTAAAAACCCTAATTGGACAAGAATAAGCCTAGGGACGACGAAAATGACCTAATTGATCATCCAATGACACAAACACACCTATTGGATGCACATGATTGGTTAAAAACCCTAATTAATAAAGAATAAGCCTAGGGAGGACGAAAATGACCTAATTGATCATCCAATGACTCAAACACACCTATTGGATGCACAAGATTGGTTAAAAACCCTAGTTGGACAAGAATATGCCTAGGGAGGACGAAAATTACCTAATTGATCATCCAATGACACAAATGAACTTATTGGATGCACAAGATTGGTTAAAAATCCTAATTGGACAAGACTAAGCCTAGGGAGGACGAAAATGACCTAATTGATCATCCAATGACACAAACACACCTATTGGATGCACAAGATTGGTTAAAAACCCTAATTGGACAAGAATAAGCCTAGGGAGGACGAAAATGACCTAATTGATCATCCAATGACACAAACACACCTATTGGATGCACAAGATTGGTTAAAAACCCTAATTGGACAAGAATAAGCCTAGGGAGGACGAAAATGACCTAATTGATCATCCAATGACACAAACACATCTATTGGAAGCACAAGATTGGTTAGAAACCCTAGTTGGACAAGAATATGCCTAGGGAGGACGAAAATGACCTAATTGATCATCCAATGACACAAATGAACTTATTGGATGCACAAGATTGCTTAAAAACCCTAATTGGACAAAAATAAGCATAGAAAGGACGAAAATGACCTAATTGATCATCCAATGACACAAACACACCTATTGGATGCACAAGATTGGTTAAAAACCCTAATTGGACAAGAATAAGCCTAGGGAGGACGAAAATGACCTAATTGATCATCCAATGACACAAACACACCTATTGGATGCACAAGATTGGTTAAAAACCCTAATTGGACAAGAATAAGCCTAGGGAGGACGAAAATGACCTAATTGATCATCCAATGACACAAACACACCTATTGGATGCACAAGATTGGTTAAAAACCCTAATTGGACAAGAATAAGCCTAGGGAGGACGAAAATGACCTAATTGATCATCCAATGACACAAACACACCTATTGGATGCACAAGATTGGTTTAAAACCCTAGTTGATCAAGAATATGCCTAGGAAGGACGAAAATGACCTAATTGATCATCCAATGACACAAATGAACTTATTGGATGCACAAGATTGGTTAAAAACCCTAATTGGACAAGAATAAGCCTAGGGAGGACGAAAATGACCTAATTGATCATCCAATGACACAAACACACCTATTGGATGCACAAGATTGGTTAAAAACCCTAATTGGACAAGAATAAGCCTAGGGAGGACGAAAATGACCTAATTGATCATCCAATGACACAAACACACCTATTGGATGCACAAGATTGGTTAAAAACCCTAATTGGACAAGAAAAAGACTAGAGAGGACGAAAATGACCTAATTGATCATCCAATGACACAAACACACTTATTGGATGCACAAGATTGGTTTAAAACCCTAGTTGGACAAGAATATGCCTAGGGAGGACGAAAATGACCTAATTGATCATCCAATGACACAAACACACTTATTGGATGCACAAGATTGGTTAAAAACCCTAATTGGACAAGAATAAGCCTAGGGAGGACGAAAATGACCTAAATATTAATTCAATGACACAAACAAAGTTATTGGATGCACAAGATTGGTTAAAAACCCTAATTTGACAAGAATAAGTCTATGGAGGACGAAAATGACCTAATTGATCATCCAATGACACAAACACACCTATTGGAGGCACAAGATTGGTTAAAAACCCTAATTGGACAAGAATAAGCCTAGGGAGGACGAAAATGCCCTAATTAATCATCCAATGACACAAACACACCTATTGGATGCACAAGATCGGTTAAAAACCTTAATTGGACAAGAATAAGCCTAGGGAGGACGAAAATGACCTAATTGATCATTCAATGACACAAATGAACTTATTGGATGCACAAGATTTGTTAAAAACCCTAATTGGACAAGAATAAGCTTAGTGAGGACGACAATGACCTAATTGATCATCCAATGACACAAACACACCTATTGGATGCACAAGATTGGTTGAAAACCCTAATTGGACAAGAATATGCCTAGGGAGGACGAAAATGACCTAAATATTAATTCAATGACACAAACAAAGTTATTGGATGCACAAGATTGGTTAAAAATCCTAATTTGACAAGAACAAGTCTAGGGAGGACGAAAATGACCTAATTGATCATCCAATGACACAAACACACCTATTGGATGCACAAGATTGGTTAAAAACCCTAATTGGACAAGAATAAGCCTAGGGAGGACGAAAATGACCTAATTGATCATCCAATGACACAAACACACCTATTGGATGCACAAGATTGGTTAAAAACCCTAATTGGACAAGAATAAGCCTAGGGAGGACAACAATGACCTAATTGATCATCCAATGACACAAACACACCTATTGGATGCACAAGAATGGTTAAAAACCCTAATTGGACAAGAATAAGCCTAGGGAGGACGAAAATGACCTAATTGATCATCCAATGACACAAACACACCTATTGGATGCACAAGATTGGTTAAAAACCCTAATTGGACAAGAATAAGCCTAGGGAGGACGAAAATGACCTAATTGATCATCCAATGACACAAACACACCTATTGGATGCACAAGATTGGTTAAAAACCCTAATTGGACAAGAATATGCCTAGGGAGGACGAAAATGACCTAAATGTTAATCCAATGACACAACTCAACCTATTGGATGCACAAGATTGGTTAAAAACCCTAATTGGACAAGAATAAGCCTAGGGAGGACGATAAATGACCTAATTGATCATCCAATGACACAAACACACCTATTGGATGCACAAGATTGGTTAAAAACCCTAATTGGACAAGAATAAGCCTAGGGAGGACGAAAATGACCTAATTGATCATCCAATGACACAAACACACCTATTGGATGCACAAGATTGGTTAAAAACCCTAATTGGACAAGAATAAGCCTAGGGAGGACAACAATGACCTAATTGATCATCCAATGACACAAACACACCTATTGGATGCACAAGATTGGTTAAAAACCCTAATTGGACAAGAATAAGCCTAGGGAGGACGCAAATGACCTAATTGATCATCCAATGACACAAACACACCTATTGGATGCACAAGATTGGTTAAAAACCCTAATTGGACAAGAATAAGCCTAGGGAGGACGAAAATGACCTAATTGATCATCCAATGACACAAACACACCTATTGGATGCACAAGATTGGTTAAAAACCCTAATTGGACAAGAACAAGCATAGGGAGGACGAAAATGACCTAATTGATCATCCAATGACACAAACACACCTATTGGATGCACAAGATTGGTTAAAAACCCTAATTGGACAAGAATAAGCCTAGGGAGGACGAAAATGACCTAATTGATCATCCAATGACACAAACACACCTATTGGATGCACAAGATTGGTTAAAAACCCTAATTGGACAAGAATATGCCTAGGGAGGACGAAAATGACCTAAATTGATCATCCAATGACACAAACACACCTATTGAATGCACAAGATTGGTTAAAAACCCTAATTGGACAAGAATATGCCTAGGGAGGAAGAAAATGACCTAAATATTAATTCAATGACACAAACTAAGTTATTGGATGCACAAGATTGGTTAAAAACCCTAATTGGACAAGAATAAGCCTAGGGAGGACGAAAATGACCTAATTGATCATCCAATGACACAAACACACCTATTGGATGCACAAGATTGGTTAAAAACCCTAATTGGACAAGAATATGCCTAGGGAGGACGAAAATGACCTAAATATTAATTCAATGACACAAACAAACTTATTTGAGGCACAAGATTGGTTAAAAACCCTAATTGGACAAAAATAAGCCTAGGGAGGACGAAAATGACCTAATTGATCATCCAATGACACAAACACACCTGTTGGATGCACAAGATTGGTTAAAAACCCTAATTGGACAAGAATAAGCCTAGGGAGGACGAAAATGACCTAATTGATCATCCAATGACACAAACACACCTATTGGATGCACAAGATTGGTTAAAAACCCTAATTGGACAAGAATAAGCCTAGGGAGGACGAAAATGACCTAATTGATCATCCAATGACACAAATGAACGTATTGGATGCACAAGATCAGTTAAAAACCCTAATTGGACAAGAATATGCCTAGGGAGGACGAAAATAACCTAATTGATCATCCAATGACACAAACACACCTATTGGATGCACAAGATTGGTTAAAAACCCTAATTGGACAAGAATATGCCTAGGGAGGACAAAAATGACCTAATTGATCATCCAATGACACAAACACACCTATTAGATGCACAAGATTCATTAAAAACCTTAATTGGACAAGAATATGCCTAGGGAGGACGAAAATGACCAAAATGTTAATCCAATGACACAAATGAACTTATTAGATGTACAAGATTGGTTAAAAACCCTAATTGGACAAGAATAAGCCTAGGGAGGACGAAAATGACCTAATTGATCATCCAATGACACAAACACACCTATTGGATGCACAAGATTGGTTAAAAACCCTAATTGGACAAGAATAAGCCTAGGGAGGACGAAAATGACCAAAATGTTAATCCAATGACACAACTCAACTCATTGGATGCACAAGATTGGTTAAAAACCCTAATTGGACAAGAATAAGCCTATGGAGGACGAAAATGACCTAAGTGATCATCCAATGACACAAACACACCTATTGGATGCACAAGATTGGTTAAAAACCCGAATTGGACAAGAATATGCCTAGGGAGGACGAAAATGCCCTAAATATTAATTCAATGACACAAACAAACTTATCGGATGCACAAGATTGGTTAAAAACCCTAATTGGACAAGAATAAGCCTAGGGAGGACGAAAATGACCTAATTGATCATCCAATGACACAAACACACCTATTGGATGCACAAGATTGGTTAAAAACCCTAATTAAACAAGAATAAGCCTAGGGAGGACGAAAATGACCTAATTGATCATCCAATGAGACAAACACACTTATTGGAAGCACAAGATTGGTTAAAAACCCTAATTGGACAAGACTATGCCTAGGGAGGACGAAAATGACCTAATTGATCGTCCAATGACAGAAATGAACTTATTGGATGCACAAGATTAGTTAAAAACCCTAATTGGACAAGAATAAGCCTAGGGAGGACGAAAATAACCTAATTGATCATCCAATGACACAAACACACCTATTGGATGCACAAGATTGGTTAAAAACCCTAATTGGACAAGAATAAGCCTAGGGAGGACGAAAATGACCTAATTGATCATCCAATGACACAAACACACCTATTGGATGCACAAGATTGGTTAAAAACCCTAATTGGACAAGAATAAGCCTAGGGAGGACGAAAATAACCTAATTGATCGTCCAATGACACAAACACACCTATTGGATGCACAAGATTGTTTTAAAACCCTAGTTGGACAAGAATATGCCTAGGGAGGACGAAAATGACCTAATTGATCATCCAATGACACAAATGAACTTATTGGATGCACAAGATTGGTTAAAAACCCTAATTGGACAAGAATAAGCCTAGGGAGGACGAAAGTGACCTAATTGATCATCCAATGACACAAACACACCTATTGGATTCAAAAGATTGGTTAAAAACCCTAATTGGACAAGAATAAGCCTAGGGAGGACGAAAATGACCTAATTGATCATCCAATGACACAAACACACCTATTGGATGCACAATATTGGTTAAAAACCATAGTTGGACAAGAATATGCCTAGGGAGGACGAAAATGACCTAATTGATCATCCAATGACACAAATGAACTTATTGGATGCACAAGATTGGTTAAAAACCCTAATTGGACAAGAATAAGCCTAGGGAGGACGAAAGTGACATAATTGATCATCCAATGACACAAACACACCTATTGGATGCACAAGATTGGTTAAAAACCCTAATTGGACAAGAATAAGCCTAGGGAGGACGAAAATGACCTAATTGATCATCCAATGACACAAACACACCTATTGGATGCACAATATTGGTTAAAAACCATAGTTGGACAAGAATATGCCTAGGGAGGACGAAAATGACCTAATTGATCATCCAATGACACAAATGAACTTATTGGATGCACAAGATTGGTTAAAAACCCTAATTGGACAAGAATAAGCCTAGGGACGACGAAAATGACCTAATTGATCATCCAATGACACAAACACACCTATTGGATGCACAAGATTGGTTAAAAACCCTAATTGGACAAGAATAAGCCTAGGGAGGACGAAAATGACCTAATTGATCATCCAATGACACAAACACACCTATTGGATGCACAAGATTGGTTAAAAACCCTAATTGGACAAGAATATGCCTAGGGAGGACGAAAATGACCTAAATGTAATCCAATGACACAAATGATCTTATTGGATGCACAAGATTGGTTAAAAACCCTAATTGGACAAGAATAAGCCTAGGGAGGACGAAAATGACCTAAATGTTAATCCAATGACACAACTCAACTTATTGGATGCACAAGATTGGTTAAAAACCCTAATTGTACAAGAATAAGCCTAGGGAGGACGAAAATAACCTAATTGATCATCCAATGACACAAACACACCAATTGGATGCACAAGATTGGTGAAAAACCCTAATTGGGAAAGAATAAGCCTAGGGAGGACGAAAATGACCTAATTGATCATCCAATGACACAAACACACCTATTGGATGCACAAGATTGGTTAAAAACCCTAATTGGACAAGAATAAGCCTAGGGAGGACGAAAATGACCTAAATGTTAATCCAATGACACAACTCAACTTATTGGATGCACTAGATTGGTTAAAAACCCTAATTGGACAAGAATAAGCCTAGGGAGGACGAAAATGACTTAATTGTTCATCCAATGACACAATCACACCTATTGGATGCACAAGATTGGTTAAAAACCCTAGTTGGACCAGAATATGCCTAGGGAGGACGAAAATGACCTAATTGATCATCCAATGAAACAAATGAACTTATTGGATGCACAAGATTGGTTAAAGACCCTAATTGGACAAGAATAAGCCTAGGGAGGACGAAAATGACCTAATTGATCATCCAATGAAACAAACACACCTATTGGATGCACAAGATTGGTTAAAAACCCTAATTGGACAAGAATAAGCCTAGGGAGGACGAAAATGACCTAATTGATCATCCAATGACACAAACACACCTATTGGATGCACAAGATTGGTTAAAAACCCTAATTGGACAAGAATATGCCTAGGGAGGACGAAAATGACATAATTGATCATCCAATGACACAAACACACCTATTGGATGCACAAGATTAGTTAAAAACCCTAATTGGACAAGAATATGCCTAGGGAGGACGAAAATGACATAATTGATAATCCAATGACACAAACACACCTATTGGATGCACAAGATTGGTTAAAAACCATAATTGGACAAGAATAAGCCTAGGGAGGACGAAAATGACCTAATTGATCATCCAATCACACATACACACCTATTGGATGCACAAGATTGGTTAAAATCCCTAATTGGACAAGAATAAGCCTACGGAGGACGAAAATGACCTAATTGATCATCCAATGACACAAACACACCTATTGGATGCACAAGATTGGTTAAAAACCCTAATTGGAGAAGAATATGTCTAGGGAGAACTAAAAGGACCTAAATTGATCATCCAATGTCACAAACACACCTATTGGATGCACAAGATTGGTTAAAAACCCTAATTGGACAAGAATATGCCTAGGGAGGACGAAAATGACCTAAATGTTAATCCAATGACACAAACACACCTATTGGATGCACAAGATTGGTTAAAAACCACAATTGGACAAGAATAAGCCTAGGGAGGATGAAAATGACCTAATTGATCATCCAATGACACATACACACCTATTGGATGCACAAGATTGGTTAAAAACCCTAATTGGACAAGAATAAGCCTAGGGAGGACGAAAATGACCTAATTGATCATCCAATGACACAAATTAACTTATTGGATGCACAAGATTGGTTAAAAACTCTAATTGGACAAGAATAAGCCTAGGGAGGACGTAAATGACCTAATTGATCATCCAATGACATAAACACACCTATTGGATGCACAAGATTGGTTAAAAACCCTAATTGGCCAAGAATAAGCCTAGGGAGGTCGAAAATGGCCTAATTGATCATCCAATGACACAAACACACCTATTGGATGCACAAGATTGGTTAAAAACCCTAATTGGACAAGAATATGCCTAGGGAGGACGAAAATGACCTAATTGATCATCCAATGACACATACATACCTATTGGATGCACAAGATTGGTTAAAAACCGTAATTAAACACGAATATGCCTAGAATGGACGAAAATGACCTAATTGATCATCCAATGACACAAACACACCTATTGGATGCACAAGATTGGTTAAAAACCCTAATTGGACAAGAATATGCCTAGGGAGGACGAAAATGACCTAAATATTAATTCAACACAAATGAACTTATTGGATGCACAAGATGGGTTAAAAACCCTGATTGGTCCAGAATAAGCCTAGGGAGGACGAAAATGACCTAAATGTTAATTCAATGACACAACTCAACTTATTGGATGCACAAGAATGGTTAAAAACCCTAATTGGACAAGAATAAGCCTAGGGACGACGAAAATGACCTAATTGATCATCCAATGACACAAACACACCTATTGGATGCACATGATTGGTTAAAAACCCTAATTAATAAAGAATAAGCCTAGGGAGGACGAAAATGACCTAATTGATCATCCAATGACTCAAACACACCTATTGGATGCACAAGATTGGTTAAAAACCCTAGTTGGACAAGAATATGCCTAGGGAGGACGAAAATTACCTAATTGATCATCCAATGACACAAATGAACTTATTGGATGCACAAGATTGGTTAAAAATCCTAATTGGACAAGACTAAGCCTAGGGAGGACGAAAATGACCTAATTGATCATCCAATGACACAAACACACCTATTGGATGCACAAGATTGGTTAAAAACCCTAATTGGACAAGAATAAGCCTAGGGAGGACGAAAATGACCTAATTGATCATCCAATGACACAAACACACCTATTGGATGCACAAGATTGGTTAAAAACCCTAATTGGACAAGAATAAGCCTAGGGAGGACGAAAATGACCTAATTGATCATCCAATGACACAAACACATCTATTGGAAGCACAAGATTGGTTAGAAACCCTAGTTGGACAAGAATATGCCTAGGGAGGACGAAAATGACCTAATTGATCATCCAATGACACAAATGAACTTATTGGATGCACAAGATTGCTTAAAAACCCTAATTGGACAAAAATAAGCATAGAAAGGACGAAAATGACCTAATTGATCATCCAATGACACAAACACACCTATTGGATGCACAAGATTGGTTAAAAACCCTAATTGGACAAGAATAAGCCTAGGGAGGACGAAAATGACCTAATTGATCATCCAATGACACAAACACACCTATTGGATGCACAAGATTGGTTAAAAACCCTAATTGGACAAGAATAAGCCTAGGGAGGACGAAAATGACCTAATTGATCATCCAATGACACAAACACACCTATTGGATGCACAAGATTGGTTAAAAACCCTAATTGGACAAGAATAAGCCTAGGGAGGACGAAAATGACCTAATTGATCATCCAATGACACAAACACACCTATTGGATGCACAAGATTGGTTTAAAACCCTAGTTGATCAAGAATATGCCTAGGAAGGACGAAAATGACCTAATTGATCATCCAATGACACAAATGAACTTATTGGATGCACAAGATTGGTTAAAAACCCTAATTGGACAAGAATAAGCCTAGGGAGGACGAAAATGACCTAATTGATCATCCAATGACACAAACACACCTATTGGATGCACAAGATTGGTTAAAAACCCTAATTGGACAAGAATAAGCCTAGGGAGGACGAAAATGACCTAATTGATCATCCAATGACACAAACAAAACCTATTGGATGCACAAGATTGGTTAAAAACCCTAATTGGACAAGAATAAGCCTAGGGAGGACGAAAATGACCTAATTGATCATCCAATGACACAAACACACCTATTGGATGCACAAGATTGGTTAAAAACCCTAATTGGACAAGAATATGCCTAGGGAGGACGAAAATGACATAAATGTTAATTCAATGAAACAATCAAACTTATTGGATGCACAAGATTGGTTAAAAACCCTAATTGGACAAGAATAAGCCTAGGGAGGACGAAAATGACCTAATTGATCATCCAATGACACAAACACACCTATTGGATGCACAAGATTGGTTAAAAACCCTAATTGGACAAAAATAAGCCTAGGGAGGACGAAAATGACATAATTGATCATCCAATGACACAAACACACCTATTGGATGCACAAGATTGGTTAAAAACCCTAATTGGACAAGAATAAGCCTAGGGAGGACGAAAATGACCTAATTGATCATCCATTGCCACAAACACACCTATAGGATGCACAAGATTGGTTAAAAACCCTAATTGGACAAGAATATGCCTAGGGAGGACGAAAATGACCTAATTGATCATCCAATGACACAAATACACCTATTGGATGCACAAGATTGGTTAAAAACCCTAATTGGACAAGAATTAGCCTAGGGAGGACGAAAATGACCTAATTGATCATCCAATGACACAAACACACCTATTGGATGCACAAGATTGGTTAAAAACCCTAATTGGACAAGAATAAGCCTAGGGAGGACGAAAATGACCTAATTGATCATCCAATGACACAAACACACCTATTGGATGCACAAGATTGATTAAAAACCCTAATTGGACAAGAATATGCCTAGGGAGAACGAAAATGACCTAAATTGATCATCCAATGACACAAACACACCTATTGGATGCACAAGATTGGTTAAAAACCCTAATTGGACAAGAATAAGCCTAGGGATGACGAAAATGATCTAATTGATCATCCATTGCCACAAACACACCTATTGGATGCACAAGATTGGTTAAAAACCCTAATTGGACAAGAATATGCCTAGGGAGGACGAAAATGACCTAATTGATCATCCAATGACACAAACACACCTATTGGATGCACAAGATTGGTTAAAAACCCTAATTGGACAAGAATTAGCCTAGGGAGGACGAAAATGACCTAATTGATCATCCAATGACACAAACACACCTATTGGAAGCACAAGATTGGTTAAAAAGCCTAATTGGACAAGAATATGCCTAGGGAGGACGAAAATGACCTAAATAATAATTCAATGACAAAAACAAACTTATTTGATGCACAAGATTGGTTAAAAACCCTAATTGGACAAGAATAAGCCTAGGGAGGACGAAAATGACCTAATTGATCATCCAATGACACAAACACACCTATTGGATGCACAAGATTGGTTAAAAACCCTAATTGGACAAGAATAAGCCTAGGGAGGACGAAAATGACCTAATTGATCATCCAATGACACAAACACACCTATTGGATGCACAAGATTGGTTAAAAACCCTAGTTAGACAAGAATATGCCTAGGGAGGACGAAAATGACCTAATTGATCACCCAATGACACAAATGAACTTATTGGATGCACAAGATTGGTTAAAAACCCTAATTGGACAAGAATAAGCCTAGGGAGGACGAAAATGACCTAATTGATCATCCAATGACACAAACACACCTATTGGATGCACAAGATTGGTTAAAAACCCTAATTGGACAAGAATATGCCTAGGGAGGACGAAAATGACCTAAATATTAATTCAAGGAAACAAACAAACTTATTGGATGCACAAGATTGGTTAAAAACATTAATTGGACAAGAATAAGCCTAGGGAGGACGAAAATGACCTAATTGATCATCAAATGACACAAACACACCTATTGGATGCACAAGATTGGTTAAAAACCCTAATTGGACAAGAATATGCCTAGGGAGGACGAAAATGACCTAAATATTAATTCAATGACACAAACAAAGTTATTGAATGCACAAGATTGGTTAAAAATCCTAATTGGAAAAGAATAAGCCTAGGGAGGACGAAAATGACCTAATTGATCATCCAATGACACAAACACACCTATTGGATACACAAGATTGGTTAAAAACCCTAATTGGACAAGAATATGCCTAGGGAGGACGAAAATGACGTAAATGTTAATCCAATGACACAAATGAACTTATTGGATGCACAAGATTGGTTAAAAACCCTAATTGGACAAGAATAAGCCTAGGGAGGACGAAAATGACCTAATTGATCATCCAATGACACAAACACACCTATTGGATGCACAAGATTGGTTAAAAACCCTAATTGGACAACAATATGCCTAGGGAGGAGGAAAATGACCTAAATATTAATTCAATGACACAAACAAAGTTATTGGATGCACAAGATTGGTGAAAAACCCTAATTGGACAAGAATAAGCCTAGGGAGGACGAAAATGACCTAATTGATCATCCAATGACACAAATTAACTTATTGGATGCACAAGATTGGTTAAAAACCCTAATTGGACAAGAATAAGCCTAGGGAGGACGAAAATGACCTAATTGATCATCTAATGACACAAACACACCTATTGGATGCACAAGATTGGTTAAAAACCGTAATTGGACAAGAATATGCCTAGGGAGGACGAAAATGACATAATTGATCATCCAATGACACAAACACACCTATTGGATGCACAAGATTGGTTAAAAACCGTAATTGGACAAGAATATGCCTAGGGAGGACGAAAATAACATAATTGATAATCCAATGACACAAACACACCTATTGGATGCACAAGATTGGTTAAAAATCATAATTGGACAAGAATAAGCCTAGGGAGGACGAAAATGACCTAATTGATCATCCAATGACACATACACACCTATTGGATGCACAAGATTGGTTAAAAACCCTAATTGGACAAGAATAAGCCTAGGGAGGACGAAAATGACCTAATTGATCATCCAATGACACAAACACACCTATTGGATGCACAAGATTTGTTAAAAACCCTAATTGGACAAGAATAAGCCTAGGGAGGACGAAAATAACATAATTGATCATCCAATGACACAAACACACCTATTGGATGCACAAGATTGGATAAAAACCCAAATTGGAAGAATAAGCATAGAAAGGACGAAAATGACCTAATTGATCATCCAATGACACAAACGCACCTACTGGATGCACAAGATTGGTTAAAAACTCTAATTGGACAAGAATATGCCTAGGGAGGACGAAAATGACCTAAATGTTAATCCAATGACACAAATGAACTTATTGGATGCACAAGATTGGTTAAAAACCCTAATTGGACAAGAATAAGCCTAGGGAGAACCAAAATGACCTAAATGCTAATACAATGACACAACTCAACTTATTGGATGCACAAGATTGGTTAAAAATCCTAATTGGACAAGAATAAGCCTAGGGAGGACGAAAATGTCCAAATTGATCTTCCATTGCCACAAACACACCTATTGGATGCACAAGATTGGTTAAAAACCCTAATTGGACAAGAATATGCCTAGGGAGGACGAAAATGACCTAATTGATCATCCAATGACACAAACACACCTATTGGATGCACAAGATTGGTTAAAAACCCTAATTGGACAAGAATATGCCTAGGGAGGACGAAAATGACCTAAATATTAATTCAATGACATAAACAAACTTGTTGGATGCACAAGATTCGTTAAAAACCCTAATTGTACAAGAATAAGCCTAGGGAGGACGAAAGTGACCTAATTGATTATCCAATGACACAAACACACCTATTGGATGCACAAGATTGGTTAAAAACCCTAATTGGACAAGAATAAGCCTAGGGAGGACGAAAATGACCTAATTGATCATCCAATGACACAAACACACCTATTGGATGCACAAGATTGGTTAAAAACCCTAATTGGACAAGAATAAGCCTAGGGAGGACGAAAATGACCTAATTGATCATCCAATGACACAAACACACCTATTGGATGCACAAGATTGGTTAAAAACCCTAATTGGACAAGAATAAGCCTAGGGAGGACGAAAATGACCTAATTGATCATCCAATGACACAAACACACCTATTGGATGCACAAGATTGGTTTAAAACCCTAGTTGATCAAGAATATGCCTAGGAAGGACGAAAATGACCTAATTGATCATCCAATGACACAAATGAACTTATTGGATGCACAAGATTGGTTAAAAACCCTAATTGGACAAGAATAAGCCTAGGGAGGACGAAAATGACCTAATTGATCATCCAATGACACAAACACACCTATTGGATGCACAAGATTGGTTAAAAACCCTAATTGGACAAGAATAAGCCTAGGGAGGACGAAAATGACCTAATTGATCATCCAATGACACAAACACACCTATTGGATGCACAAGATTGGTTAAAAACCCTAATTGGACAAGAATAAGCCTAGGGAGGACGAAAATGACCTAATTGATCATCCAATGACACAAACACATCTATTGGAAGCACAAGATTGGTTAGAAACCCTAGTTGGACAAGAATATGCCTAGGGAGGACGAAAATGACCTAATTGATCATCCAATGACACAAATGAACTTATTGGATGCACAAGATTGCTTAAAAACCCTAATTGGACAAAAATAAGCATAGAAAGGACGAAAATGACCTAATTGATCATCCAATGACACAAACACACCTATTGGATGCACAAGATTGGTTAAAAACCCTAATTGGACAAGAATAAGCCTAGGGAGGACGAAAATGACCTAATTGATCATCCAATGACACAAACACACCTATTGGATGCACAAGATTGGTTAAAAACCCTAATTGGACAAGAATAAGCCTAGGGAGGACGAAAATGACCTAATTGATCATCCAATGACACAAACACACCTATTGGATGCACAAGATTGGTTAAAAACCCTAATTGGACAAGAATATGCCAAGGGAGGACGAAAATGACCTAAATATTAATTCAATGACATAAAGAAACTTTTTGGATGCACAAGATTGGTTAAAAACCCTAATTGGACCAGAATAAGCCTAGGGAGGACGAAAATGACCTAATTGATCATCCAATGACATAAACAAAGTTATTGGATGCACAAGATTGGTTAAAAACCCTAATTGGACAAGAATAAGCCTAGGGAGGAAGAAAATGACCTAATTGATCATCCAATGACACAAACACACCTATTGGATGCACAAGATTGGTTAAAAACCCTAATTGGACAAGAATAAGCCTAGGGAGGACGAAAATGACCTAATTGATCATCCAATGACACAAACACACCTATTGGATGCACAAGATTGGTTAAAAACCCTAATTGGACAAGAATATGCCTAGGGAGGATGAAAATGACCTAATTGATCATCCAATGAACCAAACACACCTATTGGATGCACAAGATTGGTTAAAAACCCGAATTTGGACAAGAATATGCCTAGGGAGGACGAAAATGACCTAATTGATCATCCAATGACACAAACACACCTATTGGATGCACAAGATTGGTTAAAAACCCTAATTGGACAAGAATAAGCCTAGGGAGGACGAAAATGACCTAATTGATCATCCAATGACACAAACACACCTATTGGATGCACAAGATTGGTTAGAAACCCTAATTGGACAAGAATAAGCCTAGGGAGGACAAAAATGAACTAATTGATCATCCAATGACACAAACACACCTATTGGATGCACAAGATTGGTTAAAAACCCTAATTGGACAAGAATAAGCCTAGGGAGGACGAAAATGACCTAATTGATCATCCAATGACACAAACACACCTATTGGATGCACAAGATTGGTTAAAAACCCTAATTGGACAAGAATAAGCCTAGGGAGGACGAAAATGACCTAATTGATCATCCAATGACACAAACACCCCTATTGGATACACAAGATTGGTTAAAAACCCTAATTGGACAAGAATAAGCCTAGGGAGGACGAAAATGACCTAATTGATCATCCAATGACACAAACACACCTATTGGATGCACAAGATTGGTTAAAAACCCTAATTGGACAAGAATATGCCTAGGGAGGACGAAAATGACCTAATTCGTCATCCAATGACACAAACACACCTATTGGATGCACAAGATTGGTTAAAAACCCTAATTGGACAAGAATATGCCTAGGGAGGACGAAAATGACCTAATTGATCATCCAATGACACAAACACACCTATTGGATGCACAAGATTGGTTAAAAACCCTAATTGGACAAGAATAAGCCTAGGGAGGACGAAAATGACCTAATTGATCATCCAATGACACAAACACACCTATTGGATGCACAAGATAGGTTAAAAACCCTAATTGGACAAGCATATGCCTAGGGAGGACGAAAATGACCTAATTCATCATCCAATGACACAAACACACCTATTGGATGCACAAGATTGGTTAAAAACCCTAATTGGACAAGAATAAGCCTAGGGAGGACGAAAATGACCTAATTGATCATCCAATGACACAAACACACCTATTGGATGCACAAGATTGGTTAAAAACCCTAATTGGACAAGAATGTGCCTAGAGAGATCGAAAATGACCTAAATTGATCATCCAATGACACAAACACACCTATTGGATGCACAAGATTGCTTAAAAACCCTAATTGGACAAGAATATGCCTAGGGAGGACGAAAATGACCTAAATGTTAATCCAATGACACAAATGAACTTATTGGATGCACAAGATTGGTTAAAAACCCTAATTGGACAAGAATAAGCCTAGGGAGGACGAAAATGACCTAATTAATAATCCAATGACACAAACACACCTATTGGATGCACAAGATTGGTTAAAAACCCTAATTGGGCAAGTATATGCCTAGGGAGGAGGAAAATTACCTAAATATTAATTCAATGACACAAACAAAGTTATTGGATGCACAAGATTGGTTAAAAACCCTAATTGGACAAGAATAAGCCTAGGGAGGACGAAAATGACCTAATTGATCATCCAATGACACAAACACACCTATTGGATGCACAAGATTGGTTAAAAACCCTAATTGGACAAGAATATGCCTAGGGAGGACGAAAATGACCTAATTGATCATCCAATGACACAAACACACCTATTGGATGCACAAGATTGGTTAAAAACATTAATTGGACAAGAATATTCCTTGGGAGGACGAAAATGACCTAAATATTAATTCAATGACACAAACAAACTTATCAGATGCAGAAGATTGGTTAAAAACACTAATTGGACAAGAATAAGCCTAGGGAGGACGAAAATGACCTAATTGATCATCCAATGACACAAACACACCTATTGGATGCACAAGATTGGTTAAAAACCCTAATTGGACAAGAATATGCCTAGGGAGGACGAAAATGACCTAAATGTTAATCCAATGACACAAATGAACTTATTGGATGCACAAGATTGGTTAAAAACCCTAATTGGACAAGAGTAAACATAGGGAGGATAAAAATGACCTAAATTTTAATCCAATGACACAACTCAACTTATTGGATGCACAAGATTGGTTAAAAACCCTAATTGGACAAGAATAAGCCTATGGAGGACGAAAATGACCTAATTGATCATCCAATGACACAAACACACCTATTGGATGCACAAGATTGGTTAAAAACCCTAATTGGACAAGAATAAGCCTAGGGAGGACGAAAATGGCCTAAATGTTAATCCAATGACACAACTCAAGTTATTGGATGCACAAGATTGATTAAAAACCAAAATTGGACAAGAATAAGCCTAGGGAGGACGAAAATGACCTAATTGATCATCCAATGACACAAACACACCTATTGGATGCACAAGATTGGTTAAAAACCCTAATTGGACAAGAATATGCCTAGGGAGGACGTAAATGACCTAATTGATCATCCAATGACACAAACACACCTATTGGATGCACATGATCGGTTAAAAACCCTAATTGGACAAGAATAAGCCTAGGGAGGACGAAAATGACCTAATTGATCATCCAATGACACAAAAACACCTATTGGATGCACAAGATTGGTTAAAAACTCTTATTGGACAAGAATATGCCTAGGCAGGACGAAAATGACCTAAATGTTAATCCAATGACACAACTCAACTTATTGGATGCACAAGATTGGTTAAAAACCCTAATTGGACAAGAATAAGCCTAGGGAGGACGAAAATGACCTAATTGATCATCCAATGACACAAACACACCTATTGGATGCACAAGATTGGTTAAAAACCCTAATTGGACAAGAATAAGCCTAGGGAGGACGTAAATGACCTAATTGATCATCCAATGACACAAACACACCAATTGGATGCACAAGATTGGTTAAAAACCCTAATTGGACAAGAATATGCCTAGGGAGGACGAAAATGACCTAATTGATCATCCAATGACACAAACACACCTATTGGATACACAAGATTGGTTAAAAACCCTAATCAGACAAGAATATGCCTAGGGAGGACGAAAATGACCTAATTGATCATCCAATGACACAAACACACCTATAGGAAGCACAAGATTCGTTAAAAACCCTAATTGGACAAGAATATGCCAGGGAGGACGAAAATGACCTAAATATTAATTCAATGACACAAACAAACTTATCGGATGCACAAGATTAGTTAAAAACCCTAATTGGACAAGAATAAGCCTAGGGAGGACGAAAATGACCTAATTGATCATCCAATGACACAAACACACCTATTGGATGCACAAGATTGGTTAAAAACCCTAATTGGACAAGAATATGCCTAGGGAGGACGAAAATGACCTAAATATTAATTCAATGACACAAACAAACTTATCGGATGCACAAGATTAGTTAAAAACCCTAATTGGACAAGAATAAGCCTAGGGAGGACGAAAATGAACTAATTGATTATCCAATGACACAAACACACCTATTGGAAGCACAAGATTGGTTAAAAACCCTAATTGGACAAGAATAAGCCTAGGGAGGACGAAAATGACCTAATTGATCATCCAATGACACAAACACACCTATTGGATGCACAAGATTGGTTAAAAACCCTAATTGGACAAGAATATGCCTAGGGAGGACGAAAATGACCTAAATATTAATTCAATGACACAAACAAACTTATCGGATGCACAAGATTGGATAAAAAAACCCTAATTGGACAAGAATAAGCCTAGGGAGGACGAAAATGACCAAATTGATCACCCAATGACACAAACACACCTATTGGATGCACAAGATTGTTTAAAAACCATAATTGGACAAGAATAAGCCTAGGGAGGACGAAAATGACCTAATTGATCATCCAATGACACAAACACACCTATTGGATGCACAAGATTGGTTAAAAACCCTAATTGGACAAGAATATGCCTAGGGAGGACGAAAATGACCTAATTGATAATCCAATGACACAAACACACCTATTGGATGCACAAGATTGGTTAAAAACCATAATTGGACAAGAATAAGCCTAGGGAGGACGAAAATGACCTAATTGATCATCCAATGACACATACACACCTATTGGATGCACAAGATTGGTTAAAAACCCTAATTGGACAAGAATAAGCCTAGGGAGGACGAAAATGACCTAATTGATCATCCAATGACACAAATTAACTTATTGGATGCACAAGATTGGTTAAAAACCCTAATTGGACAACAATAAGCCTAGGGAGGACGAAAATGACCTAATTGATCATCCAATGACACAAACACACCTATTGGATGCACAAGATTGGTTAAAAACCCAAATTGGACAAGAATATGCCTAGGGAGGACGAAAATGACATAATTGATCATCCAATAACACAAACACACCTATTGGATGCACAAGATTGGTTAAAAACCCTAATTGGACAAGAATATGCCTAGGGAGGACGAAAATGACATAATTGATAATCCAATGACACAAACACACCTATTGGATGCACAAGATTGGTTAAAAACCATAATTGGAAAAGAATAAGCTTAGGGAGGACGAAAATGACCTAATTGATCATCCAATGACACATACACACCTATTGGATGCACAAGATTGGTTAAAAACCCTAATTGGACAAGAATAAGCCTAGGGAGGACGAAAATGACCTAATTGATCATTCAATGACACAAATTAACTTATTGGATGCACAAGATTGGTTAAAAACCCTAAATGGACAAGAATAAGCCTAGGGAGGACGAAAATGACCTAATTGATCATCCAATGACACAAACACACCTATTGGATGCACAAGATTGGTTAAAAACCCTAATTGGACATGAATATGCCTAGGGAGAACTAAAATGACCTAAATTGATCATCCAATGTCACAAACACACCTATTGGATGCACAAGATTGGTTAAAAACCCTAATTGGACAAGAATATGCCTAGGGAGGACGAAAATGACCTAAATGTTAATCCAATGACACAAATGAACTTATTGGATGCACAAGATTGGTTTAAAACCCTAATTGGATAAGAATAAGCCTAGGGAGGACGAAAATGACCTAATTGATAATCCAATGACACAAACACACCTATTGGATGCACAAGATTGGTTAAAAACCCTAATTGGACAAGAATAAGCCTAGGGAGGACGAAAATAACCTAATTGATCATCCAATGACACAAACTCACCTATTGGATGCACAAGATTGGTTAAAAACCCTAATTGGACAAGAATAAGCCTAGGGAGGACGAAAATGGCCTAATTGATCATCCAATGACACAAACACACCTATTGGATGCACAAGATTGGTTAAAAACCCTAATTGGACAAGAATAAGCCTAAGGAGGACGAAAATGACCTAATTGATCATCCAATGACACAAACACACCTATTGGATGCACAAGATTCGTTAAAAACCCTAATTGGACAAGAATATGCCTAGGGAGGACGAAAATGACATAATTGATCATCCAATGACACAAACACACCTATTGGATGCACAAGATTGGTTAAAAACCCTAATTGGACAAGAATATGCCTAGGGTGGACGAAAATGACATAATTGATCATCCAATGACACAAACACACCTATTGGATGCACAAGATTGGTTAAAAACCCTAATTGGACAAGAATAAGCCTAGGGAGGACGAAAATGACCTAATTGATCATCCAATGACACAAACACACCTATTGGATGCACAAGATTGGTTAAAAACCCTAATTGGACAAGAATATGCCAAGGGAGGACGAAAATGACCTAAATATTAATTCAATGACATAAAGAAACTTTTTGGATGCACAAGATTGGTTAAAAACCCTAATTGGACCAGAATAAGCCTAGGGAGGACGAAAATGACCTAATTGATCATCCAATGACATAAACAAAGTTATTGGATGCACAAGATTGGTTAAAAACCCTAATTGGACAAGAATAAGCCTAGGGAGGAAGAAAATGACCTAATTGATCATCCAATGACACAAACACACCTATTGGATGCACAAGATTGGTTAAAAACCCTAATTGGACAAGAATAAGCCTAGGGAGGACGAAAATGACCTAATTGATCATCCAATGACACAAACACACCTATTGGATGCACAAGATTGGTTAAAAACCCTAATTGGACAAGAATATGCCTAGGGAGGATGAAAATGACCTAATTGATCATCCAATGAACCAAACACACCTATTGGATGCACAAGATTGGTTAAAAACCCGAATTTGGACAAGAATATGCCTAGGGAGGACGAAAATGACCTAATTGATCATCCAATGACACAAACACACCTATTGGATGCACAAGATTGGTTAAAAACCCTAATTGGACAAGAATAAGCCTAGGGAGGACGAAAATGACCTAATTGATCATCCAATGACACAAACACACCTATTGGATGCACAAGATTGGTTAAAAACCCTAATTGGACAAGAATAAGCCTAGGGAGGACGAAAATGACCTAATTGATCATCCAATGACACAAACACATCTATTGGAAGCACAAGATTGGTTAGAAACCCTAGTTGGACAAGAATATGCCTAGGGAGGACGAAAATGACCTAATTGATCATCCAATGACACAAATGAACTTATTGGATGCACAAGATTGCTTAAAAACCCTAATTGGACAAAAATAAGCATAGAAAGGACGAAAATGACCTAATTGATCATCCAATGACACAAACACACCTATTGGATGCACAAGATTGGTTAAAAACCCTAATTGGACAAGAATAAGCCTAGGGAGGACGAAAATGACCTAATTGATCATCCAATGACACAAACACACCTATTGGATGCACAAGATTGGTTAAAAACCCTAATTGGACAAGAATAAGCCTAGGGAGGACGAAAATGACCTAATTGATCATCCAATGACACAAACACACCTATTGGATGCACAAGATTGGTTAAAAACCCTAATTGGACAAGAATAAGCCTAGGGAGGACGAAAATGACCTAATTGATCATCCAATGACACAAACACACCTATTGGATGCACAAGATTGGTTTAAAACCCTAGTTGATCAAGAATATGCCTAGGAAGGACGAAAATGACCTAATTGATCATCCAATGACACAAATGAACTTATTGGATGCACAAGATTGGTTAAAAACCCTAATTGGACAAGAATAAGCCTAGGGAGGACGAAAATGACCTAATTGATCATCCAATGACACAAACACACCTATTGGATGCACAAGATTGGTTAAAAACCCTAATTGGACAAGAATAAGCCTAGGGAGGACGAAAATGACCTAATTGATCATCCAATGACACAAACACACCTATTGGATGCACAAGATTGGTTAAAAACCCTAATTGGACAAGAAAAAGACTAGAGAGGACGAAAATGACCTAATTGATCATCCAATGACACAAACACACTTATTGGATGCACAAGATTGGTTTAAAACCCTAGTTGGACAAGAATATGCCTAGGGAGGACGAAAATGACCTAATTGATCATCCAATGACACAAACACACTTATTGGATGCACAAGATTGGTTAAAAACCCTAATTGGACAAGAATAAGCCTAGGGAGGACGAAAATGACCTAAATGCTAATCCAATGACACAACTCAACTTATTGGATGCACAAGATTGGTTAAAAACCCTAATTGGGCAAGAATAAGCCTAGGGAGGACGAAAATGACCTAAATGTTAATCCAATTACACAAATGACCTTATTAGATGCACAAGATTGGTTAAAAACCCTAATTGGACAAGAATAAGCCTAGGGAGGACGAAAATGACCTAATTGATCATCCAATGACACAAACACACCTATTGGATGCACAAGATTGGTTAAAAACCCTAATTGGACAAGAATATGCCTAGGGAGGACGAAAATGACCTAAATGCTAATCCAATGAGACAAATGAACTTATTGGATGCACAAGATTGGTTAAAAACCCTAATTGGACAAGAATAAGCCTAGGGAGGACGAAAATGACCTAATTGATCATCCAATGACACAAACACACCTATTGGATGCACAAGATTGGTTAAAAACCCTAATTGGACAAGAATAAGCCTAGTGAGGACGAAAATGACCTAAATATTAATTCAATGACACAAACAAACTTATTGGATGCACAAGATTGGTTAAAAACCCTAATTGGACAAGAATAAGCCTAGGGAGGACGAAAATGACCTAATTGATCATCCAATGACACAAACACACCTATTGGATGCACAAGATTGGTTAAAAACCCTAGTTGGACAAGAACATGCCCAAGGAGGACGAAAATGACCTAATTGATCATCCAATGACACTAATGAACTTATTGGATGCACAAGATTGGTTAAAAACCCTAATTGGACAAGAATAAGCCTAGGGAGGACGAAAATGACCTAATTGATCATCCAATGACACAAACACACCTATTGGATGCACAAGATTGGTTAAAAACCCTAACTGGACAAGAATATGCCTAGGGAGGACGAAAATGACCTAATTGATCATCCAATGACACAAACACACCTATTGGATGCACAAGATTGGTTAAAAACACTAATTGGACAAGAATAAGCCTAGAGAGGACGAAAATGACCTAATTGATCATCCAATGACACAAACACTTCTATTGGATGCACAAGATTGGTTGAAAACCCTAATTGGACAAGAATAAGCCTGGGGAGGAAGAAAATGACCTAATTTATTATCCAATGACAAAAACACACATATTGGATGCACAAGATTGGTTAAAAACCCTAATTGGACAAGAATAAGCCTATGGAGGACGAAAATGACCAAATTGATCATCCAATGACACAAACACACCTATTGGGTGCACAAGATTGATTAAAAACCCTAATTGGACAAGAATATGCCTAGGGAGGACGAAAATGACCTAAATATTAATTCAATGACACAAACAAAGTTATTGGATGCACAAGATTGGTTAAAAACCCTAATTGGACAAGAATAAGCCTAGGGAGGACGAAAATGACCTAATTGATCATCCAATGACACAAACACACCTATTGGATGCACAAGATTGGTTAAAAACCCTAATTGGACAACAATATGCCTAGGGAGGACGAATATGACCTAAATGTTAATCCAATAACACAAATGAACTTATTCGATGCACAAGATGGGTTAAAAACCCTAATTGGACAAGAATATGCCTAGGGAGAACGAAAATGACCTAAATGTTAATCCAATGACACAACTCAACTTATTGGATGCACAAGATTGGTTAAAAACCCTAATTGGACAAGAATAAGCCTAGGGAGGACGAAAATGACCTAATTGATCATCCAATGACACAAACACACCTATTGGATGCACAAGATTGGTTAAAAACCCTAATTGGACAAGATGATGCCTAGGGAGGACGAAAATGAACTAAATATTAATTCAATGACACAAACAAACTTATTGGATGCACAAGATTGGTTAAAAACCCTAATTGGACAAGAATAAGCCTAGGGAGGACGAAAATGAGCAAATTGATCATCCAATGACACAAACACACCTATTGGATGCACAAGATTGGTTAAAAACCCTAATTGGACAAGAATAAGCCTAGGGAGGACGAAAATGACCTAATTGATCATCCAATGACACAAACACACCTATTGGATGCACAAGATTGGTTAAAAACCCTAATTGGACAAGAATAAGCCTAGGGAGGACGAAAATGACCTAATTGATCATCCAATGACACAAACACACCTATTGGATGCACAAGATTGGTTAAAAACCCTAATTGGACAAGAATAAGCCTAGGGAGGACGTAAATGACCTAATTGATCATCCAATGACAAAAACACACCTTTTGGTTGCACAAGATTGGTTAAAAACCCTAATTGGACAAGAATATGCCTAGGGAGGACGAAAATGACCTAAATATTAATTCAATGACACAAACAAACTTATCGGATGCACAAGATTGGTTAAAAACCCTAATTGGACAAGAATAAGCCTAGGGAGGACGAAAATGACCTAATTGATCATCCAATGACACAAACGCACCTACTGGATGTACAAGATTGGTTAAAACCCCTATTTGGTCAAGAATAAGCCTAGGGAGGACGAAAATGGCCTAATTGATCATCCAAGGACACAAACACACCTATTGGATGCACAAGATTGGTTAAAAACCCTAATTGGACAAGAATATGCCTTGGGAGGACGACAATGACCTTATTGATCATCCAATGAAACAAACACACCTATTGGATGCACAAGATTGGTTAAAAACCCTAATTGGACAAGAATATGCCTAGGGAGGACGAAAATGACCTAAATATTAATTCAATGACACAAACAAACGTATTGGATGCACAAGATTGGTTAAAAACCCTAATTGGACAAGAATATGCCTAGGGAGGACGAAAATGACATAATTGATCATGCAATGACACCAACACACCTATTGGATGCACAAGATTGGTTAAAAACCCTAATTGGACAAGAATATGCCTAGGGAGGACGAAAATGACATAATTGATAATCCAATGACACAAACACACCTATTGGATGCACAAGATTGGTTAAAAACCATAATTGGACAAGAATAAGCCTAGGGAGGACGAAAATGACCTAGTTGATCATCAAATGACACAAACACACCTATTGGATGCACAAGATTAGTTAAAAACCCTAATTGGACAAGAATATGCCTAGGGAGGACGAAAATGACATAATTGATCATCCAATGACACAAACACACCTATTGGATGCACAAGATTGGTTAAAAACCCTAATTGGACAAGAATATGCCTAGGGAGGACGAAAATGACATAATTGATAATCCAATGACACAAACACACCTATTGGATGCACAAGATTGGTTAAAAACCATAATTGGACAAGAATAAGCCTAGGGAGGACGAAAATGACCTAACTGATCATCCAATGACACGTACACACCTATTGGATGCACAAGATTGATTAAAAACCGTAATTGGACAAGAATAAGCCTAGGGAGGACGAAAATGACCTAATTGATCATCCAATGACACAAATGAACTTATTGGATGCACAAGATAGGTTAAAAACCCTAATTGGACAAGAATAAGCCTAAGGAGGACGAAAATGACCTAATTGATCATCCAATGACACAAACACACCTATTGGATGCACAAGATTGGTTAAAAACCCTAATTGGACAAGAATATGCCAAGGGAGGTGGAAAATGACCTAATTGATCATTCAATGACACAAACAAAGTTATTGGATGCACAAGATTGGTTAAAAACCCTAATTGGACAAGAATAAGCCTAGGGAGGACGAAAATGACCTAATTGATCATCCAATGACACAAACACACCTATTGGATGCACTAGATTGGTTAAAAACCCTATTTGGACAAGAATATGCCTAGGGAGGATGAAAATGACCTAAATATTAATTCAATGAAACAAACACACCTATTGGATGCACTAGATTGGTTAAAAACCCTAATTGGACAAGAATATGCCTAGGGAGGATGAAAATGACCTAAATATTAATTCAATGACACAAACAAACTTATTGGATGCACAAGATTGGTTAAAAACCCTAATTGGACAAGAATAAGCCTAGGGAGGACGAAAATGACCTAATTGATCATCCAATGACACAAACACACCTATTGGATGCACAAGATTGGTTAAAAACCCTAATTGGACAAGAATATGCCTAGGGAGGACGAAAATGACCTAATTGATCATCCAATGACACAAACACACCTATTGGATGCAGAAGATTGGTTAAAAACCCTAATTGGACAATAATATGCGTAGGGAGGACGAAAATGACCTAAATATTAATTCAATGACACAAACAAACTTATTGGATTCACAAGATTGGTTAAAAACCCTAATTGGGCAAGAATAGGCCTAGGGAGGACGAAAATGACCTAATTGATCATCCAATGACACAAACACACCTATTGGATGCACAAGATTGGTTAAAAACCCTAATTGGACAAGAATAAGCCTAGGGAGGACGAAAATGACCTAATTGATCATCCAATGACACAAACACACCTATTGGATGCACAAGATTGGTTAAAAACCCTAATTGGACAAGAATATGCCTAGGGAGGACGAAAATGACCTAATTGATCATCCAATGACACAAACACACCTATTGGATGCACAAGATTGGTTAAAAACCCTAATTGGACAAGAATAAGCCTAGGGAGGACGAAAATGACCTAATTGATCATCCAATGACACAAACACACCTATTGGATGCACAAGATTTGTTAAAAACCCTAATTGGACAAGAATATGCCTACGGAGGACGAAAATGACCTAAATATTAATTCAATGACCCAAACAAAGTTATTGGATGCACAAGATTGGTTAAAAACCCTAATTGGACAAGAATAAGCCTAGGGAGGACGAAAATGACCTAATTGATCATCCAATGACACAAACACACCTATTGGATGCACAAGATTGGTTAAAAACCCTAATTGGACAAGAATAAGCCTAGGGAGGACGAAAATGACCTAATTGATCATCCAATGACACAAACACACCTATTGGATGCACAAGAGTGGTTAAAAACCATAATTGGACAAGAATATGCTGAGGGAGGACGAAAATGACCTAAATATTAATTCAATGAAACAAACAAACTTATTGGATGCACAAGATTGGTTAAAAACCCTAATTGGACAAGAATATGCCTAGGAAGGACGAAAATGACCTAAATGTTAATCCAATGACACAAATGAACTTATTGGATGCACAAGATTGGTTAAAAACCCTAATTGGACAAGAATAAGCCTAGGGAGGACGAAAATGACCTAATTGATCATCCAATGACACAAACACACCTATTGGATGCACAAGATTGGTTAAAAACCCTAATTGGACAAGAATAAGCCTAGGGAGGACGAAAATGACCTAATTGATCATCCAATGACACAAACACACCTATTGGATACACAAGATTGGTTAAAAACCCTTATTGGACAAGAATATGCCTAGGGAGGACGAAAATGACCTAAATGTTAATCCAATGACACAAATGAACTTATTGGATGCACAAGATTGGTTAAAAACCCTAATTGGACAATAATAAGCCTAGGGAGGACGAAAATGACCTAATTGATCATCCAATGACACAAACACACCTATTGGATGCACAAGATTGGTTAAAAACCCTAATTGGACAAGAATAAGCCTAGGGAGGACGAAAATGACCTAATTGATCATCCAATGACACAAACACACCTATTGGATACACAAGATTGGTTAAAAACCCTAATTGGACAAGAATATGCCTAGGGAGGACGAAAATGACCTAAATGTTAATCCAATGATACAAATGAACTTATTGGATGCACAAGATTGGTTAAAAACAATAATTGGACAAGAATAAGCCTAGGGGGGACAAAAATGACCTAAATGTTAATCCAATGAAACAACTCAACTTATTGGATGCACAAGATTGGTTAAAAACCCTAATTGGACAAGAATAAGCCTAGGGAGGACGAAAATGACCTAATTGATCATCCAATGACACAAACACACCTATTGGATGCACAAGATTGGTTAAAAACCGTAATTGGACAAGAATAAGCCTATGGAGGACGAAAATGACCTAATTGATCATCCAATGACACAAACACACCTATTGGATGCACAAGATTGGTTAAAAACCCTAATTGGACAAGAATAAGCCTAGGGAGGACGAAAATGACCTAATTGATCATCCAATGACACAAACACACCTATTGGATGCACAAGATTGGGTTAATACCCTAGTTGGACAAGAATATGCCTAGGCAGGGCGAAAATGACCTAATTAATCATCCAATGACACAAATGAACTTATTGGATGCACAAGATTGGTTAAAAACCCTAATTGGACAAGAATAAGCCTAGGGAGGACGAAAATGACCTAATTGATCATCCAATGACACAAACACACCTATTGGATGCACAAGATTGGTTAAAAACCCTAATTGGACAAGATGATGCCTAGGGAGGACGAAAATGAACTAAATATTAATTCAATGACACAAACAAACTTATTGGATGCACAAGATTGGTTAAAAACCCTAATTGGACAAGAATAAGCCTAGGGAGGACGAAAATGAGCAAATTGATCATCCAATGACACAAACACACCTATTGGATGCACAAGATTGGTTAAAAACCCTAATTGGACAAGAATAAGCCTAGGGAGGACGAAAATGACCTAATTGATCATCCAATGACACAAACACACCTATTGGATGCACAAGATTGGTTAAAAACCCTAATTGGACAAGAATAAGCCTAGGGAGGACGAAAATGACCTAATTGATCATCCAATGACACAAACACACCTATTGGATGCACAAGATTGGTTAAAAACCCTAATTGGAAAAGAATAAGCCTAGGGAGGACGAATATGACCTAAATGTTAATCCAATAACACAAATGAACTTATTGGATGCACAAGATTGGTTTAAAACCCTAATTGGACAAGAATAAGCCTAGGGAGGACGAAAATGACCTAATTGATCATCCAATGACACAAACACACCTATTGGATGCACAAGATTGGTTAAAAACCCTAATTGGACAAGAATATACCTAGGGAGGACAAAAATGACCTAAATGTTAATTCAATGACACAAACGAACTTATTGGATGCACAACATTGGTTAAAAACCCTAATTGGACAAGGATAAGCCTAGGGAGGATGAAAATGACCTAATTGATCATCCAATGACACAAACACACCTATTGGATGCACAAGATTGGTTAAAAACCCTAATTGGACAAGAATAAGCCTAGGGAGGACGAAAATGACCTAATTGATCATCCAATGACACAAACACACCTATTGGATGCACAAGATTGGTTAAAAACCCTAATTGGACAAGAATAAGCCTAGGGAGGACGAAAATGACCTAATTGATCATCCAATGACACAAACACACCTATTGGATGCACAAGATTGGTTAAAAACCCTAGTTTGACAAGAATATGCCTAGGGAGGACGAAAATGACCTAATTGATCATCCAATGACACAAATGAACTTATTGGATGCACAAGATTGGTTAAAAACCCTAATTGGACAAGAATAAGCCTAGGGAGGACGAAAAAGACCTAATTGATCATCCAATGACACAAACACACCTATTGGATGCACAATATTGGTTAATAACCCTAATTGGACAAGAATATGCTTAGGGAGGACGAAAATGACCTAAATGTTAGTCCAATGACACAACTCAACTTATTGGATGCACAAGATTGGTTAAAAATCCTAATTAGACAAGAATAAGCCTAGGGAGGACGAAAATGACCTAATTGATCATCCAATGACACAAATGAACTTATTGGATGCACAAGATTGGTTAAAAACCCTAATTGGACAAGAATAAGCTAAGGGAGGACGAAAATGACCTAATTGATCATCCAATGACACAAACACACCTATTGGATGCACAAGATTGGTTAAAAACCCTAATTGGACAAGAATATGCCTAGGGAGGGCGAAAATGACGTAATTGATCATTCAATGACACAAACAAAGTTATTGGATGCACAAGATTGGTTCAAAACCCTAATTGGACAAGAATAAGCCTAGGGAGGACGAAAATGACCTAATTGATCATCCAATGACACAAACACACCTATTGGATGCACAAGATTGGTTAAAAACCCTAAATGGACAAGAATATGTATAGGGAGGACGAAAATGACCTAAATATTAATTCAATGACACAAACACACCTATTGGA
>JBBPBR010000912.1:48450-79279 GCA_037974775.1 Cicer pinnatifidum | reverse complement strand
TAATTGGACAAGAATATGCCTAGGGAGGACGAATATGACCTAAATGTTAATCCAATAACACAAATGAACTTATTGGATGCACAAGATTTGTTAAAAACCCTTATTGGACAAGAATAAGCCTAGGGAGAACGAAAATGACCTAAATGTTAATCCAATGACACAACTCAACTTACTGGATGCACAAGATTGGTTAAAAACCCTAATTGGACAAGAATATGCCTAGGGAAGACGAAAATGACCTAAATATTAATTCAATGACACAAACAAAGTTATTGGGTGCACAAGATTGGTTAAAAACCCTAATTGGACAAGAATAAGCCTAGGGAGGACGAAAATGACCTAAATGTTAATCCAATGACACAACTCAACTTATTCGATGCACAAGATAGGTTAAAAACCCTAATTGGACAAGAATAAATAAGCCTAGGGAGGACGAAAATGACCTAATTGATCATCCAATGACACAAACACACCTATTGGATGCACAAGATTGGTTAAAAACCCAAATTGGACATGAATAAGCCTAGGGAGGACGAAAATGACCTAATTGATCATCCAATGACACAAATGAACTTATTGGATGCACAAGATTGGTTAAAAACCCTAATTGGACAGGAATAAGCTTAGGGAGGACGAAAATGACCTAATTGATCATCCAATGACACAAACACACCTATTGGATGCACAAGATTGGTTAAAAACCCTAATTGGACAAGAATATGCCTAGGGAGGGAGAAAATGACCTAATTGATCATTCAATGACACAAACAAAGTTATTGGATGCCCAAGATTGGTTAAAAACCCTAATTGGACAAGAATAAGCCTAGGGAGGACGAAAATGACCTAATTGATCATCCAATGACACAAACACACCTATTGGATGCACAAGATTGGTTAAAAACCCTAATTGGACAAGAATATGCCTAGGGAGGATGAAAATGACCTAAATATTAATTCAATGACTCAAACATACCTATTGGATGCACAAGATTGGTTAAAAACCCTAATTGGACAAGAATAAGCCTAGGGAGGACGAAAATGACCTAATTGATCATCCAATGACACAAACACACCTATTGGATGCACAAGATTGGTTAAAAACCCTAATTGGACAAGAATATGCCTAGGGAGGATGAAAATGACCTAAATATTAATTCAATGACTCAAACATACCTATTGGATGCACAAGATTGGTTAAAAACCCTAATTGGACAAGAATAAGCCTAGGGAGGACGAAAATGACCTAATTGATCATCCAATGACACAAACACACTTATTGGATGCACAAGATTGGTTAAAAACCCTAATTGGACAAGAATATGCCTAGGGAGGACGAAAATGACCTAAATATTAATTCAATGACACAAACAAAGTTATTAGATGCACAAGATTGGTTAAAAACCCTAATTGGACAAGAATATGTCTAGGGAGGACGAAAATGACCTAAATGTTAATCCAATGACACAAATGAACTTATTGGATGCACAACATTGGTTAAAAACCCTAATTGGACAAGAATATGCCTAGGGAGGACGAAAATGACCTAATTGATCATCCAATGACACAAACACACCTATTGGATGCACAAGATTGGTTAAAAACCCTAATTGGACAAGAATATGCCTAGGGAGGACGAAAATGACCTAAATATTAATTCAATGACACAAACAAAGTTATTGGATGCAAAGATTGGTTAAAAACCCTAATTGGACAAGAATAAGCCTAGGGAGGACGAAAATGACCTAATTGATCATCCAATGACACAAACACACCTATTGGATGCACAAGATTGGTTAAAAACCCTAATTGGACAAGAATAAGCCTAGGGAGGACGAAAATGACCTAATTGATCATCCAATGACACAAACACACCTATTGGATGCACAAGATTGGTTAAAAACCCTAATTGGACAAGAATATGCCTAGGGAGGACGAAAATGACCTAAATATTAATTCAATGACACAAACAAAGTTATTGGATGCACAAGATTGATTAAAAACCCTAATTTGACAAGAATAAGTGTAGGTAGGATGAAAATGACCTAATTGATCATCCAATGACACAAACACACCTATTGGATGCACAAGATTGGTTAAAAACCCTAATTGGACAAGAATAAGCCTAGGGAGGACGAAAATGACCTAATTGATCATCCAATGACACAAACACACCTATTGGATGCACAAGATTGGTTAAAAACCCTAATTGGACAAGAATATGCCTAGGGAAGACGAAAATGACCTAAATATTAATTCAATGACATAAACAAACTTATTAGATGCACAAGATTGGTAAAAAACCCTAATTGGACAAGAATAAGCCTAGGGAGAACGAAAATGACCTAATTGATCATACAATGACACAAACACACCTATTGGATGCACAAGATTGGTTAAAAACCCTAATTGGACAAGAATATGCCTACGGAGGACGAAAATGACCTAAATATTAATTCAATGACATAAACAAACTTATTGGATGCACAAGATTGGTTAAAAACCCTAATTGGACAAGAATAAGCCTAGGGAGGACGAAAATGACCTAATTGATCATCCAATGACACAAACACACCTATTGGATGCACAAGATTGGTTAAAAACCCTAATTGGACAAGAATATGCCTAGGGAAGACGAAAATGACCTAAATGTTAATCCAATGACATAAATGAACTTATTGGATGCACAAGATTGGTTAAAAACCCTAATTGGACAAGAATAAGCCTAGGGAGGACGAAAATGACCTAATTGATCATCCAATGACACAAACACACCTATTGGATGCACAAGATTGGTTAAAAACCCTAATTGGACAAGAATATGCCTAGGGAGGACGAAAATGACCTAATTGATCATCCAATGACACAACTAAACTTATTGGATGCACAAGATTGGTTAAAAACCCTAATTGGACAAGAATAAGCCTAGGGAGGACGAAAATGACCTAATTGATCATCCAATGACACAAACACACCTATTGGATGCACAAGATTGGTTAAAAACCCTAATTGGACAAGAATATGCCTAGGGATGACGAAAATGACCTAAATGTTAATCCAATGACACAAACACACCTATTGGATGCACAAGATTGGTTAAAAACCCTAATTGGACAAGAATAAGCCTAGGGAGGACGAAAATGACCTAATTGATCATCCAATGACACAAACACACCTATTGGATGCACAAGATTGGTTAAAAACCCTAATTGGACAAGAATATGCCTAGGGAGGACGAAAATGACAAAATGTTAATCCAATGACACAAATGAACTTATTGGATGCACAAGATTGGTTAAAAACCCTAATTGGACAAGAATATGCCTAGGAAGGACGAAAATGACCTAATTGATCATCCAATGACACAAACACACCTATTGGATGCACAAGATTGGTTAAAAACCCTAATTGGACAAGAATAAGCCTAGGAAGGACGAAAATGACCTAATTGATCATCCAATGACACAAACACACCTATTGGATGCACAAGATTGGTTAAAAACCCTAATTGGACAAGAATAAGCCTAGGGAGAACGAAAATGACCTAATTGATCATCCAATGACACAAACACACCTATTGGATACACAAGATTGGTTAAAAACCCTAATTGGACAAGAATATGCCTAGGGAGGACGAAAATAACCTAAATGTTAATCCGATGACACAAATGAACTTATTGGATGCACAAGATTGGTTAAAAACCCTAATTGGACAAGAATAAGCCTAGGGAGGACGAAAATGACCTAATTGATCATCCAATGACACAAACACACCTATTGGATGCACAAGATTGGTTAAAAACCCTAATTGGACAAGAATAAGCCTAGGGAGGACGAAAATGACCTAATTGATCATCCAATGACACAAATACACCTATTAGATGCACAAGATTGGTTAAAAACCCTAATTGGACAAGAATAAGCCTAGGGAGGAAGAAAATGACCTAATTGATCATCCAATGACACAAACACACCTATTGGATGCACAAGATTGGTTAAAAACCCTAATTGGACAAGAATTAGCCTAGGGAGGACGAAAATGACCTAATTGATCATCCAATGACACAAACACACCTATTGGAAGCACAAGATTGGTTAAAAAGCCTAATTGGACAAGAATATGCCTAGGGAGGACGAAAATGACCTAAATAATAATTCAATGACAAAAACAAACTTATTTGATGCACAAGATTGGTTAAAAACCCTAATTGGACAAGAATAAGCCTAGGGAGGACGAAAATGACCTAATTGATCATCCAATGACACAAACACACCTATTGGATGCACAAGATTGGTTAAAAACCCTAATTGGACAAGAATAAGCCTAGGGAGGACGAAAATGACCTAATTGATCATCCAATGACACAAACACACCTATTGGATGCACAAGATTGGTTAAAAACCCTAGTTAGACAAGAATATGCCTAGGGAGGACGAAAATGACCTAATTGATCACCCAATGACACAAATGAACTTATTGGATGCACAAGATTGGTTAAAAACCCTAATTGGACAAGAATAAGCCTAGGGAGGACGAAAATGACCTAATTGATCATCCAATGACACAAACACACCTATTGGATGCACAAGATTGGTTAAAAACCATAATTGGACAAGAATAAGCCTACGGAGGACGAAAATGACCTAATTGATCATCCAATGACACAAACACACCTATTGGATGCACAAGATTGGTTAAAAACCCTAATTGGACAAGAATAAGCCTAGGGAGGACGAAAACGACCTAATTTATCATCCAATGACACAAACACAGCTATTGGATGCACAAGATTGGTTAAAAACCCTAATTGGACAAGAATATGCCTAGGAAGGACGAAAATGACCTAATTGATAATCCAATGACACAAACACACCTATTGGATGCACAAGATTGTTTAAAAACCATAATTGGACAAGAATAAGCCTAGGGAGGACGAAAATGACCTAATTGATCATCCAATGACACAAACACAACTATTGGATGCACAAGATTGGTTAAAAACCCTAATTGGACAAGAATATGCCTAGGGAGGACGAAAATGACCTAATTGATAATCCAATGACACAAACACACCTATTGGATGCACAAGATTGGTTTAAAAACCATAATTGGACAAGAATAAGCCTAGGGAGGACGAAAATGACCTAATTGATCATCCAATGACACAAACACACCTATTAGATGCACAAGATTGGTTAAAAACCCTAATTGGACAAGAATATGCCTAGGGAGGACGAAAATGACCCAAATATTAATTCAATGACACAAACAAACTTATTGGATGCACAAGATTGGTTAAAAACCCTAATTGGACAAGAATAAGCCTAGGGAGGACGAAAATGACCTAATTGATCATCCAATGACACAAACACAACTATTGGATGCACAAGATTGGTTAAAAACCCTAATTGGACAAGAATATGCCTAGGGAGGACGAAAATGACCTAATTGATAATCCAATGACACAAACACACCTATTGGATGCACAAGATTGGTTTAAAAACCATAATTGGACAAGAATAAGCCTAGGGAGGACGAAAATGACCTAATTGATCATCCAATGACACAAACACACCTATTAGATGCACAAGATTGGTTAAAAACCCTAATTGGACAAGAATATGCCTAGGGAGGACGAAAATGACCCAAATATTAATTCAATGACACAAACAAACTTATTGGATGCACAAGATTGGTTAAAAACCCTAATTGGACAAGAATAAGCCTAGGGAGGACGAAAATGACCTAATTGATCATCCAATGACACAAACACACCTATTGGATGCACAAGATTGGTTAAAAACCCTAATTGGACAAAATATGCCTAGGGAGGACGGATATGACCTAAATGTTAATCCAATGACACAAATGAAGTTATTGGATGCACAAGATTGGTTAAAAACCCTAATTGGACAAGAATAAGCCTAAGGAGAACGAAAATGACCTAAATGTTAATCCAATGACACAACTCAACTTATTGGATGCAGAAGATTGGTTAAAAACCCTAATTGGACAAGAATAAGCCTAGCGAGGACGAAAATGACCTAATTGTTCATCCAATAACACAAACACACCTATTGGATGCACAAGATTGGTTAAAAACCCTAGTTGGACAAGAACATGCCTAGGGAGGACGAAAATGACTTAATTGATCATCCAATGACACTAATGAACTTATTGGATGCACAAGATTGGTTAAAAACACTAATTGGACAAGAATAAGCCTAGGGAGGACGAAAATGACCTAATTGATCATTCAATGACACAAACACACCTATTGGATGCACAAGATAGGTTAAAAACCCTAATTGGATAAGAATATGCCTAGGGAGGACGAAAATGACCTAATTGATCATCCAATGACACAAACACACCTATTGGATGCACAAGATTGGTTAAAAACCCTAATTGGACAAGAATATGCCTAGGGAGGACGAATATAACCTAAATGTTATTCCAATAACACAAATGAACTTATTGGATGCACAAGATTGGTTAAAAACCCTAATTGGACAAGAATAAGCCTAGGGAGAACGAAAATGACCTAAATGTTAATCCAATGACACAACTCAACTTATTGGATGCACAAGATTGGTTAAAAACCCTAATTGGACAAGAATTAGCCTAGGCAGGACGAAAATGACCTAATTGATCATCCAATGATACAAACACACCTATTGGATGCACAAGATTGGTTAAAAACCCTAATTCGACAAGAATATGCCTAGGGAGGACGAAAATGACCTAATTGATCATCCAATGACACAAACACACCTATTGGATGCACAAGATTGGTTAAGAACCCTAATTGGACAAGAATAAGCCTAGGGAGGACGAAAATGGCCTAATTGATCATCCAATGAAACAAACACACCTATTGGATGCACAAGATTGGTTAAAAACCCTAATTGGACAAGAATATGCCTAGGGAGGACGAAAATGACCTAATTGATCATCCAATGACACAAACACACCTATCGGATGCACAAGATTGGGTAAAAACCTTAATTGGACAAGAATATGCCTAGGGAGGACGAAAATGACCTAAATATTAATTCAATGACACAAACAAAGTTATTGGATGCACAAGATTGGTTAAAAACCCTAATTGGACAAGAATAAGCCTAGGGAGGACGAAAATGACCTAATTGATCATCCAATGACACAAACACACCTATTGGATGCACAAGATTGGTTAAAAACCCTAATTGGACAAGAATAAGCCTAGGGAGGACGAAAATGACCTAATTGATCATCCATTGCCACAAACACACCTATTGGATGCACAAGATTGGTTAAAAACCCTATTTGGACAAGAATATGCCTAGAGAGGACGAAAATGACCTAATTGATCATCTAATGACACAAACACACCTATTGGATGCACAAGATTTGTTAAAAACCCTAATTGGACAAGAATAAGCCTAGAGAGGACGAAAATGACCTAATTGATCATTCAATGACACAAACACATATATTGGATGCACAAGATTGGTTAAAAACCCTAATTGGACAAGAATAAGCCTAGGGAGGACGAAAATGACCTAATTGATCATCCAATGACACAAACACACCTATTGGATGCACAAGATTGGTTAAAAACCCTAATTGGACAAGAATAAGCCTAGGGAGGACGAAAATGACCTAATTGATCATCCTATGACACAAACACACCTATTGGATGCACAAGATTGGTTAAAAACCCTGATTAGACAAGAATATGCCTAGGGAGGACGAAATTGACCTATATATTAATTCAATGACACAAACAAACTTATCGGATGCACAAGATTGGTTAAAAACCCTAATTGGACAAGAATAAGCCTAGGGAGGACGAAAATGACCTAATTGATCATCTAATGACACAAACACACCTATTAGATGCACAAGATTGGTTAAAAACCCTAATTGGACAAGAATAAGCCTAGGGAGGACGAAAATGACCTAATTGATCATCCAATGACACAAACACACCTATTGGATGCACAAGATTGGTTAAAAACTCTAATTGGACAAGAATATGCCTAGGGAGAACGAAAATGACCTTAATATTAATTCAATGACACAAACAAAGTTATTGGATGCACACGATTGGTTATAAACCCTAATTGGACAAGAATAAGCCTAGGGAGGACGAAAATGACCTAATTGATCATCCAATGACACAAACACACCTATTGGATGCACAAGATTGGTTAAAAACCCTAATTGGACAAGAATATGCCTAGGGAGGACGAAAATGACCTAGTTGATCATCCAATGACACAAATGAACATATTGGATGCACAAGATTGGTTAAAAACCCTAATTGGACAAGAATATGCCTAGGGAGGACGAAAATGACCTAATTGATCATCCAATGACACAAATGAACTTATTGGATGCACAAGATTAGTTAAAAACCCTAATTGGACAAGAATAAGCCTAGGGAGGACGAAAATAACCCAATTGATCATCCAATGACACAAACACACCTATTGGATGCACAAGATTGGTTAAAAACCCTAATTGGACAAGAATATGCCTAGGGAGGACGAAAATGACCTAATTGATCATCCAATGACACAAACACACCTATTGGATGCACAAGATTGGTTAAAAACCCTAATTGGACAAGAATATGCCTAGGGAGGACGAAAATGACCTAAATATTAATTCAAGGACACAAACAAACTTATTGGATGCACAAGATTGGTTAAAAACCCTAATTCGACAAGAATAAGCCTAGGGTGGACGAAAATGACCTAATTGATCATCCAATGACACAAACACACCTATTGGATGCACAAGATTGGTTAAAAACCCTAATTGGACAAGAATATGCCTTGGGAGGACGAAAATGACCTAATTGATCATCCAATGACACAAACACACCTATTGGATACACAAGATTTGTTAAAAACCCTAATTGGACAAGAATATGCCTAGGGAGGACGAATATGACCTAAATGTTAATCCAATAACACAAATGAACTTATTGGATGCACAAGATTGGTTAAAAACCCTAATTGGACAAGAATAAGCCTAGGGAGAACGAAAATGACCTAAAGGTTAATCCAATGACACAACTCAACGTATTGGATGCACAAGATTGGTTAAAAACCCTAATTGGACAAGAATAAGCCTAGGGAGGACGAAAATGACCTAATTGATCATCCAATGACACAAACACACCTATTGGATGCACAAGATTGGTTAAAAACCCTAATTGGACAAGAATATGCCTAGGGAGGTCGAATATGACATAAATGTGAATCCAATGACACAAATGAACTTATTGGATGAACAAGATTGGTTAAAAACCCTAATTGGACAAGAATAAGCCTAGGGAGAATGAAAATGACCTAAATGTTAATCCAATGACACAAATCAATTTATTGGACGCACAAGATTGGTTAAAAACCCTAATTGGACAAGAATAAGCCTAGGGAGGACGAAAATGACCTAATTGATCATCCAATGACACAAACTCACCTATTGGATGAACAAGATTGGTTAAAAACCCTAATTGGATAAGAATATGCCTAGGGAGGATGAAAATAACCTAATTGATCATCCAATGACACAAACACACCTATTGGATGCACAAGATTGGTTAAAAACCCTAATTGGACAAGAATATGCTTAGGGAGGACGAATATGACCTAAATGTTAATCCAATAACACAAATGAACTTATTGGATGCACAAGATTGGTTAAAAACCCTAATTGGACAAGAATAAGCCTAGGGAGAACGAAAATGACCTAAATGTTAATCCAATGACACAACTCAACTTATTGGATGCACAAGATTGGTTAAAAACCCTAATTGGACAAGAATAGGCCTAGGGAGGACAAAAATGACCTAATTGATCATCCAATGACACAAACACACCTATTGGATGCACAAGATTGGTTAAAAAACCTAATTGGATAAGAATATGCCTAGGGAGGATGAAAATGACCTAATTGATCATCCAATGATACAAACACACCTATTGGATGCATCAGATTGGTTAAAAACCCTAATTGGACAAGAATATGCCTAGGGAGGACGAATATGACCTAAATGTTAATCCAATAACACAAATGAACTTATTGGATGCACAAGATTGGTTAAAAACCCTAATTGGACAAGAATAAGCCTAGGGAGAACGAAAATGACCTAAATGTTAATCCAATGACACAACTCAACTTATTGGATGCACAAGATTGGTTAAAAACCCTAATTGGACAAGAATAAGTCTAGGGCGGACGAAAATGACCTAATTGATCATCCAATGACACAAACACACCTATTGGATGCACAAGATTGGTTAAAAACCCTAATTGGACAAGAATAAGCCTAGGGACGACGAAAATGACCTAATTTATCATCCAATGACACAAACACACCTATTGGATGCACAAGATTGGTTAAAAACCCTAATTGGACAAGAATATGCCTAGGGAGGATGAAAATGACCTAATTGATCATCCAATGACACAAACACACCTATTGGATGCACAAGATTGGTTAAAAACCATAATTGGACAAGAATAAGCCTAGGGAGGACGAAAATGACCTAATTGATCATCCAATGACACAAACACACCTATTGGATGCACAAGATTGGTTAAAAACCCTAATTGGACAAGAATAAGCCTAGGGAGGACGAAAATGACCTAATTGATCATCCAATGACACAAACACACCTATTGGATGCACAAGATTCGTTAAAAACCCTAATTGGGCAAGAATATGCCTAGGGAGGACGAAAACGACCTAAATATTAATTCAATGACACAAACAAACTTATTGGATGCACAAGATTGGTTAAAAACCCTAATTGGACAAGAATAAGCCTAGGGAGGACAAAAATTACCTAATTGATCATCCAATGACACAACCACACCTATTGGATGCACAAGATTGGTTAAAAACCCTAATTGGACAAGAATATGCCAAGGGAGGACGAAAATGACCTAAATGTTAATCCAATAACACAAATGAACTTATTGGATGCACAAGATTGGTTAAAAACCCTAATTGGACAAGAATAAGCCTAGGGAGAACGAAAATGACCTAATTGATCATCCATTGCCACAAACACACCTATTGGATGCACAAGATTGGTTAAAAACCCTAATTGGACAAGAATATGCCTAGGGAGGACGAAAATGACCTAAATATTAATTCAATGACACAAACAAAGTTATTGGATGCACAAGATTGGTTAAAAACTCTTATTGGACAAGAATAAGCTTAGGGAGGACGAAAGTGACTTAACTGATCATCCAATGACACAAACACACTTATTGGATGCACAAGATTGGTTAAAAACTCTAATTGGACAAGAATAAGCCTAGGGAGGACCAGAATGACATAATTGATCATCCAATGACACAAACACACCTATTGGAAGCACAAGATTGGTTAAAAAACCTTAGTTGGACAAGAATATGCCTAGGGAGGACAAAAATGACATAATTGATCATCCAATGACACAAACACACCTATTGGATGCACAAGATTGGTTAAAAACCCTAATTGGACAAGAATATGCCTAGGGAGGACGAAAATGACCTAATTGATCATCCAATGACACAAACACACCTATTGGATGCACAAGATTGGTTAAAAACCCTAATTGGACAAGAATATGCCTTGGGAGGACGAAAATGACCTGAATATTAATTCAATGACACAAACAAACTTATTGGATTCACAAGATTGGTTAAAAACCGTAATTGGACAAGAATAAGCCTAGGGAGGACGAAAATGACCTAATTGATCATCCAATGACACAAACACACCTATTGGATGCACAAGATTGGTTAAAAACCCTAATTGGACAAGAATAAGCCTAGGGAGGACGAAAATGACCTAATTGATCATCCAATGACACAAACACACCTATTGGATGCACAAGATTGGTTAAAAACCCTAATTGGACAAGAATATGCCTAGGGAGGACGAAAATGACCTAATTGATCATCCAATGACACAAACATACCTATTGGATACACAAGATTGGTTAAAAACCCTAATTAAACAAGAATATGTCTAGGGAGGACGAAAATGACCTAATTGATCATCCAATGACACAAACACACCTATTGGACGCACAAGATTGGTTAAAAACCCTAATTGGACAAGAATATGCCTAGGGAGGACGAAAATAACCTAAATATTAATTCAACACAAATGAACTTATTGGATGCACAAGATGGGTTAAAAACCCTGATTGGTCGAGAATAAGCCTAGGGAGGACGAAAATGACCTAAATGTTAATCCAATGACACAACTCAACTTATTGGATGCACAAGATTGGTTAAAAACCCTAATTGGACAAGAATAAGCCTAGGGAGGACGAAAATGACCTAATTGATCATCCAATGACACAAACACACCGATTGGATGCACAAGATTGGCTAAACATCCTAATTGGACAAGAATATGCCTAGGGAGGAAGAAAATGACCTAATTGATAATCCAATGACACAAACAAACTTATTGGATGTACAAGATTGGTTAAAAACCCTAATTGGACAAGAATAAGCCTAAGGAGGACGAAAATGACCTAATGGATCATCCAATGACACAAACACAACTATTGGATGCACAAGATTGGTTAAAAACCCTAATTGGACAAGAATATACCTAGGGAGGACGAAAATGACCTAATTGATCATTCAATGACACAAACAAAGTTATAGGATGCACAAGATCTGTTAAAAACCTTAATTGGACAAGAATAAGCCTAGGGAGGACGAAAATGACCTAATTGATCATCCAATGACACAAACACACCTATTGGATGCACAACATTGGTTAAAAACTCTAATTGGACAAGAATAAGCCTAGGGAGGACGAAAATGACCTAATTGTTCATCCAATGACACAAACACACCTATTGGATGCACAAGATTGGTCAAAAACCCTAATTGGACAAGAATAAGCCTAGTGAGGAAGAAAATGACCTAATTGATCATCCAATGACACAAACACACCTATTGGATGCACAAGATTGGTAAAAAACCCTAATTGGACAAGAATAAGCCTAGGGAGGACGAAAATGACCTAATTGATCATCCATTGACACAAACACACCTATTGGATGCACAAGATTGGTTAAAAACCCTAATTGGACAAGAATATGCCTAGGGATGACGAAAATGACCTAAATGTTAATCCATTGACACAAATGAACTTATTGGATGCACAAGAATGGTTAAAAACCCTAATTGGACAAGAATAAGCTTAGGGAGGACGAAAATGACCTAATTGATCATCCAATGACACAAACACACCTATTGGATGCACAAGATTGGTTAAAAACCCTAATTGGACAAGAATAAGCCTAGGGAGGAAGAAAATGACCTAATTGATCATCCAATGACACAAACACACCTATTGGATGCACAAGATTGGTAAAAAACCCTAATTGGACAAGAATAAGCCTAGGGAGGAAGAAAATGACCTAATTGATCATCCAATGACACAAACACACCTATTGGATGCACAAGATTGGTTAAAAACCCTAATTGGACAAGAATAAGCCTAGGGAGGAAGAAAATTACCTAAATTATCATCCAATGACACAAACACACCTATTGGATGCACAAGATTGGTTAAAAACCCTAATTGGATAAGAATATGACTAGGGAGGACGAAAATGAACTAAATGTTAATCCAATGACACAAACGAACTTATTGGATGCACAAGTTTGGTTAAAAACCCTAATTGGACAAGAATAAGCCTAGGGAGGATCAAAATGACATAATTGATCATCCAATGACACAAACACACCTATTGGATGCACAAGATTGGTTAAAAACCCTAATTGGACAAGAATAAGCCTAGGGAGGAAGAAAATGACCTAATTGATCATCCAATGACACAAACACACCTATTGGATGCACAAGATTGGTTAAAAACCCTAATTGGACAAGAATAAGCCTAGGGAGGACGAAAATAACTTAATTGACCATCCAATGACACAAACACACCTATTGGATGCACAAGATTGGTTAAAAACCCTAATTGGACAAGAATAAGCCTAGGGAGGAAGAAAATGACCTAATTGATCATCCAATGACACAAACACACCTATTGGATGCACAAGATTGGTTAAATACCCTAATTGGACAAGAATAAGCATAGGGAGGACGAAAATGACCTAATTGATCATCCAATGACACAAACACACCTATTGGATGCACAAGATTGGTTAAAAACCCTAATTGGACATGAATACGCCTATGGAGGACGATAATGACCTAATTGATCATCCAATGACAGAAACACACCTATTGGATGCACAAGATTGGTTAAAAACCCTAATTGGACAAGAATATGCCTAGGGAGGACGAAAATAACCTAATTTATCATCCAATGACACAAACACACCTATTGGATGCACAAGATTGGTTAAAAACCCTAATTGGACAAGAATAAGCCTAGGGAGGAAGAAAATGACCTAATTGATCATCCAATGACACAAACACACCTATTGGATGCACAAGATTGGTTAAAACCCTAACTGGACAAGAATAAGCCTAGGGAGGACGAAAATGACCTAATTGATCATCCAATGACACAAACACACCTATTGGATGCACAAGATTGGTTAAAAACCCTAATTGGACAAGAATAAGCCTAGGGAGGACGAAAATGACCTAATTGATCATCCATTGCCACAAACACGCCTATTGGATGCACAAGATTGGTTAAAAACCCTAATTGGACAAGAATATGCCAAGGGAGGACGAAAATGACCTAATCGGTCATCCAATGACACAAACACACCTATTGGATGCACAAGATTGGTTAAAAACCCTAATTAGACAAGAGTAAGCCTAAGGAGGATGAAAATAACCTAATTGATCATCCAATGACACAAACACACCTACTGGATGCACAAGATTGGCTAAAAACCCTAATTGGACAAGAATATGCCTAGGGAGGACGAAAATGACCTAAATGTTAATCCAATGACACAAATGAACTTATTGGATGCACAAGATTGGTTAAAAACCCTAATTGGACAAGAATAAGCCTAGGGAGGACGAAAATGACCTAAATGTTAATCCAATGACACAACTCAACTTATTGGATGCACAAGATTGGTTAGAAACCCTAACTGGACAAGAATAAGCCTAGGGAGGACGAAAATGACCTAATTGATCATCCAATGACACAAACACACCTATTGGATGCACAAGATTGGTTAAAAACCCTAATTAGACAAGAATATGCCTAGGGAGGACGAAAATGACCTAAATATTAATTCAATGACAGAAACAAACTTACTGGATGCACAAGATTGGTTAAAAACCCTAATTGGACAAGAATAAGCCTAGGGAGGACGAAAATGACCTAATTGATCATCCAATGACACAAACACACCTATTGGATGCACAAGATTGGTTAAAAACCCTAATTGGACAAGAATAAGCCTAGGGAGGAAGAAAATGACCTAATTGATCATCCAATGACACAAACACACCTATTGGATGCACAAGATTGGTTAAAAACCCTAGTTGGACAAGAATATGCCTAGGGAGGAGGAAAATGACCTAAATATTAATTCAATGACATAAACAAAGTTATTGGATGCACAAGATTGGTTAAAAACCCTAATTGGACAAGAATAAGCCTTGGGAGGACGAAAATGACCTAATTGATCATCCAATGAAACAAACACACTTATTGGAAGCACAAGATTGGTTAAAAACCCTAATTGGACAAGAATAAGCCTAGGGAGGACGAAAATGACCTAATTGATCATCCAATGACACAAACACACCTATTGGATGCACAAGATTGGTTAAAAACCCTAACTGGACAAGAATATGCCTAGGGAGGACGAAAATGACCTAAATGTTAATCCAATGACACAAATGAACTTATTGGATGCACAAGATTGGTTAAAAACCCTAATTGGACAAGAATAAGCCTAGGGAGGACGAAAATGACCTAATTGATCATCCAATGACACAAACACACCTATTGGATGCACAAGATTGGTTAAAAACCCAAATTGCACAAGAATATGCCTAGGGAGGAGGAAAGTGACCTAATTGATCATTCAATGACGCAAACACACCTATTGGATGCACAAGATTGGTTAAAAACCCTAATTCGACTAGAATATGCCTAGGGAGGACGAAAATGACCTAAATGTTAATCCAATGACACAAATGAACTTATTGGATGCACAAGATTGGTTAAAAACCCTAATTGGACAAGAATAAGCCTAGGGAGGACGAAAATGACCTAATTGATCATCCAATGACACAAACACACCTATTGGATGCACAAGATTGGTTAAAAACCCTAATTGGACAAGAATAAGCCTAGGCAGGACGAAAATGACCTAATTGATCATCCAATGACACAAACACACCTATTGGATGCACAAGATTGGTTAAAAACCCTAACTGGACAAGAATATGCCTAGGGAGGACGAAAATGACCTAATTGATCATCCAATGACACAAACACACTTATTGGATGCACAAGATTGGTTAAAAACCCTAATTGGACAAGAATATGCCTGGGGAGGACGAATATGACCTAAATGTTAATCCAATAACACAAATGAACTTATTGGACGCACAAGATTGGTTAAAAACCCAAATTGGACAAGAATAAGCCTAGGGAGGACGAAAATGACCTAATTGATCATCCAATGACACAAACACACCTATTGGAGGCACAAGCTTGGTTAAAAACCCTAGTTGGACAAGAATAAGCCTAGGGAGGACGAAAATGACCTAATTGATCATCCGATGACACAAATGAACTTATTGGATGCACAAGATTGGTTAAAAACCCTAATTGGACAAGAATAAGCCTAGGGAGGACGAAAATGACCTAATTGATCATCCAATGACACAAATGAACTTATTGGATGCACAAGATTGGTTAAAAACCCTAATTGGACAAGAATAAGCCTAGGGAGGACGAAAATGACCTAATTGATCATCCAATGACACAAACACACCTATTGGATGCACAAGATTGGTTAAAAACCCTAATTGGACAAGAATATGCCTAGGGAGGACGAAAATGACCTAAATATTAATTCAATGACACAAACAAAGTTATTGGATGCACAAGATTGGTTAAATACCCTAATTGGACAAGAATAAGCCTAGGGAGGACGAAAATGACCTAATTGATCATCCAATGACACAAATGAACTTATTGGATGCACAAGATTGGTTAAAAACCCTAATTGGACAAGAATAAGCCTAGGGAGGACGAAAATGACCTAATTGATCATCCAATGACACAAACACACCTATTGGATGCACAAGATTGGTTAAAAACCCTAATTGGACAAGAATAAGCCTAGGGAGGACGAAAATGACCTAATTGATCATCCAATGACACAAACACACCTATTGGATGCACAAGATTGGTTAAAAACCCTAATTGGACAAGAATAAGCCTGGGAAGGACGAAAATAACCTAATTGATCATCCAATGACACAAACACACCTATTGGATGCACAAGATTGGTTAAAAACCCTAATTGGACAAGAATAAGCCTAGGGAGGACAAAAATAACCTAATTGATCATCCAATGACACAAACACACCTATTGGATGCACAAGATTGGTTAAAAACCCTAATTGGACAAGAATAAGCCTAGGGAGGACGAAAATGACCTAATTGATTATCCAATGACACAAAAACACCTATTGGAAGGACAAGATTGGTTAAAAACCCTAGTTGGACAAGAATATGCCTAGGGAGGACGAAAATGACCTAATTGATCATCCAGTGACATAAATGAACTTATTGGATGCACAAGATTGGTTAAAAACCCTAATTGGACAAGAATAAGCCTAGGGAGGACGAAAATGACCTAATTGATCATCCAATGACACAAACACACCTATTGGAAGCACAAGATTGGTTAAAAACCCTAATTGGACAAGAATATGCCTAGGGAGGACGAAAATGACCTAACTGTTAATCCAATGACACAAATGAACTTATTGGATGCTCAAGATTGGTTAAAAACCCTAATTGGACAAGAATAAGCCTAGGGAGGACGAAAATGACCTAATTGATCATCCAATGACACAAACACACCTATTGGAAGCACAAGATCGGTTAAAAACCCTAATTGGACAAGAATATGCCTAGGGAGGACGAAAATAACCTAAATGTTAATCCAAAGACACAAATGAACTTATTGGATGCACAAGATTGGTTAAAAACCCTAATTGGACAAGAATAAGCCTAGGGAGGACGAAAATGACCTAATTGATCATCCAATGACACAAACACACCTATTGGATGCACAAGATTGGTTAAAAACCCTAATTGGACAAGAATAAGCCTAGGGAGGACGAAAATGACCTAATTGATCATCCAATGACACAAACACACCTATTGGATGCACAAGATTGGTTTAAAACCCTATTTGGACAAGAATATGCCTAGGGAGGACGAAAATGACCTAATTGATCATCCAATGACACAAACACACCTATTGGATGCACAAGATTCGTTAAAAACCCTAATTGGACAAGAATATGCCTAGGGAGGACGAAAATGACCTAAATGTTAATCCAATGACACAACTCAACTTATTGGATGCACAAGATTGGATAAAAACACTAATTGGACAAGAATAAGCCTAGGGAGGACGAAAATGACCTAATTGATCATCCAATGACACAAACACACTTATTGGATGCACAAGATTGGTTAAAAACCCTAATTGGACAAGAATATGCCTAGGGAGGACGAAAATGACCTAAATGTTAATCCAATGACACAAACACACCTATTGGAAGCACAAGATTGGTTAAAAACCCTAATTGGACAAGAATAAGCCTAGGGAGGACGAAAATGACCTAATTGATCATCCAATGACACAAATGAACTTATTGGATGCACAAGATTGAATAAAAACCCTAATTGGACAAGAATAAGCTTAGGGATGACGAAAATGACCTAATTGATCATCCAATGACACAAACACACCTATTGGATGCACAAGATTGGTTAAAAACCCTAATTGGACAAGAATATGCCTAGGGAGGGCGAAAATGACCTAATTGATCATTCAATGACACAAACAAAGTTATTGGATGTACAAGATTGGTTAAAAACCCTAATTGGACAAGAATAAGCCAAGGGAGGACGAAAATGACCTAATTGATCATCCAATGACACAAACACACCTATTGGATGCACAAGATTGGTTAAAAACCCTAATTGGACAAGAATATGCCTAGGGAGGACGAAAATGACCTAAATATTAATTCAATGACACAAACACACCTATTGGATGCACAAGATTGGTTAAAAACACTAATTGGACAAGAATAAGCCTAGGGAGGACGAAAATAACCCAATTGATCATCCAATGACACAAACACACATATTGGATGCACAAGATTGGTTAAAAACCTTAATTGGACAAGAATATGCCTAGGGAGGACGAATATGACCTAAATGTTAATTCAATGACAAATACGAACTTATTGGATGCACAACATTGGTTAAAAACCATAATTGGACAAGAATATGCCTAAGGAGGACGAAAATGACCTAAATATTAATTCAATGACACAAACAAACTTATTGGATGCACAAGATTGGTTAAAAACCCTAATTGGACAAGAATAAGCCTAGTGAGGACGAAAATGACCTAATTGATCATACAATGACACAAACACACCTATTGGAAGCACAAGATTGGTTAAAAACCCTAATTGGAAAAGAATATGCCTAGGGAGGACGAAAATGACCTAATTGATCATCCAATGACACAAACAAACTTATTGGATGCACAAGATTGGTTAAAAACCCTAATTGGACAAGAATAAGCCTAGGGAGGACGAAAATAACCTAATTGATCATCCAATGACACAAACACACCTATTGGATGCACAAGATTGGTTAAAAACCCTAATTGGACAAGAATATGCATAGGGAAAACAAAAATGACCTAATTGATCATTCAATGACACAAATGAACTTATTGGATGCACAAGATTGGTTAAAAACCCTAATTGGACAAGAATAAGCCTAGGGAGGACGAAAATGACCTAATTGATCATCCAATGACACAAACACACCTATTGGATGCACAAGATTGGTTAAAAACCCTAATTAGACAAGAATATGCCTAGGGAGGACGAAAATGACCTAATTGATCATCCAATGACACAAACACACCTATTGGATGCACAAATTGGTTAAAAACCCTAATTGGACAAGAATATGACTAGGGAGGACGAAAATTGACCTAAATATTAATTCAATGACATAAACAAACTTGTTGGATGCACAAGATTGGTTAAAAACCCTAATTGGACAAGAATAAGCCTAGGGAGGACGAAAATGACCTAATTGATCATCCAATGACACAAACACACCTATTGGAAGCACAAGATTGGTTAAAAACCCTAATTGGACAAGAATAAGCCTAGGGAGGACGAAAATGACCTAATTGATCATCCAATGACACAAACACACCTATTGGAAGCACAAGATTGGTTAAAAACCCTAATTGGACAAGAATAAGCCTAGGGAGGACGAAAGTGACCTAAATGTTAATCCAATGACACAAATGAACTTATTGGATGCACAAGATTGATTAAAAACCCTAATTGGACAAGAATAAGCCTAGGGAGGACGAAAATGACCTAATTGATCATCCAATGACACAAACACACCTATTGGATGCACAAGATTGGTTAAAAACCCTAATTGGACAAGAATAAGCCTAGGGAGGACGAAAATGACCTAATTGATCATCCAAAGACACAAACACATCTCTTGGATGCACAAGATTGGTTAAAAACCCTAGTTGGACAAGAATATACCTAGGGAGGACGAAAATGACCTAATTGATCATCCAATGACACAAATGAACTTATTGGATGCACAAGATTGGTTAAAAACCCTAATTGGACAAGAATAAGCCTTGGGAGGACGAAAATGACCAAATTGATCATCCAATGACACAAACACATCTATTGGATGCACAAGATTGGTTAAAAACCCTAGTTGGACAAGAATATACCTAGGGAGGACGAAAATGACCTAATTGATCATCCAATGACACAAATGAACTTATTGGACGCACAAGATTGTTTAAAAACCCTAATTGGACAAGAATAAGCCTAGGGAGGACGAAAATGACCTAATTGATCATCCAATGACACAAACACACCTATTGGAAGCACAAGATTGGTTAAAAACCCTAATTGGACAAGAATAAGCCTAGGGAGGATGAAAATGACCTAATTGATCATCCAATGACACAAACACACCTATTGGATGCACAAGATTGGTTAAAACCCCTAATTGGACCAGAATATGCCTAGGGAGGACAAAAATGACCTAAATATTAATTCAATGACATAAACAAACTTATTGGATCCACAAGATTGGTTAAAAACCCTAATTGGACAAGAATAAGCCTAGGGAGGACGAAAATGACCTAATTGAGCATCCAATGACATAAACACACCTATTGGATGCACAAGATTGGTTAAAAACCCTAATTGGACAAGAATATGCCTAGGGAGGACGAAAATGACCTAATTGATCATCCAATGACACAAACACACCTATTGGATGCACAAGATTGGTTAAAAACCCTAATTGGACCAGAATATGCCTAGGGAGGACGAAAATGACCTAAATATTAATTCATTGACATAAACAAACCTATTGGATGCACAAGATTGGTTAAAAACCCTAATTGGACAAGAATAAGCCTAGGGAGGACGAAAATGACCTAATTGATCATCCAATGACACAAACACACCTATTGGAAGCACAAGATTGGTTAAAAACCCTAATTGGACAAGAATAAGCCTAGGGAGGACGAAAATGACCTAATTGATAATCCAATGACACAAACACACCTATTGAAAGCACAAGATTGGTTAAAAACCCTAATTGGACAAGAATAAGCCTAGGGAGGACGAAAATGACCTAATTGATCATCCAATGACACAAACACACCTATTGGAAGCACAAGATTGGTTAAAAACCCTAATTGGACAAGAATAAGCCTAGGGAGGACGGAAATAACCTAATTGATCATCCAATGACACAAACACACCTATTGGAAGCACAAGATTTGTTAAAAACCCTAATTGGACAAGAATATGCCTAGGGAGGACGAAAATGACCTAAATGTTAATCCAATGACACAAATGAACTTATTGGATGCACAAGATTGGTTAAAAACCCTAATTGGACAAGAATATGCCTAGGGAGGACGAAAATGACATAATTGATCATCCAAAGAGACAAACAAACCTATTGGATGCACAAGATTGGTTAAAAACCCTAATTGGACAAGAATAAGCCTAGGGAGGACGAAAATGACCTAATTGATCATCCAATGACACAAACACACCTATTGGATGCACAAGATTGGTTAAAAACCCTAATTGGACAAGAATATGCCTAGGGAGGACGAAAATGACTTAATTGATCATCCAATGACACAAACTCACCTATTGGATGCACAAGATTGGTTAAAAACCCTAATTTGACAAGAATAAGCCTAGGGAGGACGAAAATGACCTAATTGATCATCCAATGACACAAACACACCTATTGGATGCACAAGATTGGTTAAAAACCCTAATTGGACAAGAATATGCCTAGGGAGGACGAATATGACCTAAATTTTAATCCAATAACACAAATGAACTTATTGGATGCACAAGATTGGTTAAAAACCCTAATTGGACAAGAATAAGCCTAGGGAGGACGAAAATGACCTAATTGATCATCCAATGACACAAACACACCTATTGGATGCACAAGATTGGTTAAAAACCCTAATTGGACAAGAATATGCCTAGGGAGGACGAAAATGACCTAAATATTAATTCAATGACACAAACAAAGTTATTGGATGCACAAGATTGGTTAAATACCCTAATTGGACAAGAATAAGCCTAGGGAGGACGAAAATGACCTAATTGATCATCCAATGACACAAATGAACTTATTGGATGCACAAGATTGGTTAAAAACCCTAATTGGACAAGAATAAGCCTAGGGAGGACGAAAATGACCTAATTGATCATCCAATGACACAAACACACCTATTGGATGCACAAGATTGGTTAAAAACCCTAATTGGACAAGAATAAGCCTAGGGAGGACGAAAATGACCTAATTGATCATCCAATGACACAAACACACCTATTGGATGCACAAGATTGGTTAAAAACCCTAATTGGACAAGAATATGCCTAGGGAGGACGAAAATGACCTAATTGATCATCCAATAACACAAATGAACTTATTGGATGCACAAGATTGGTTAAAAACCCTAATTGGACAAGAATAAGCCTAGGGAGGACGAAAATGATCTAATTGATCGTCCAATGACACAAACACACCTATTGAATGCACAAGATTGGTTAAAAACCCTAATTGGACAAGAATATGCCTAGGGAGGACTAAAATGACCTAAATGTTAATCCAATGACACAAATGAACTTATTGGATGCACAAGATTGGTTAAAAACCCTAATTGGACAAGAATAAGCCTAGGGAGGACGAAAATGACCTAATTGATCATCCAATGACACAAACACACCTATTGGATGAACAAGATTGGTCTAAAACTCTAATTGGACAAGAATATGCCTACGGATGACGAAAATGACCTAAATGTTAATCCAATGACACAAATGAACTTATTGGATGCACAAGATTGGTTAAAAACCCTAATTGGACAAGAATAAGCCTAGGGAGGACGAAAATGACCTAATTGATCATCCAATGACACAAACACACCTATTGGATGCACAAGATTGGTTAAAAACCCTAATTGGACAAGAATATGCCTAGGGAGGACGAAAATGACCTAATTGATCATCCAATGACACAAATGAACTTATTGGATGCACAAGATTGGTTAAAAACCCTAATTGGACAAGAATAAGCCTAGGGAGGACGAAAATGACCTAATTGATCATCCAATGACACAAACACACCTATTGGATGCACAAGATTGGTTAAAAACCCTAATTGGACAAGAACATGCCTAGGGAGGACGAAAATGACCTAATTGATCATCGAATGACACAAACACACCTATTGGATGCACAAGATTGGTTAAAAACCCAAATTGGACAAGAATAAGACTAGGGAGGACGAAAATGACCTAATTGATCATCCAATGAAACAAACTCACCTATTGAATGCACAAGATTGGTTTAAAACCCTAGTTGGACAAGAATATGCCTAGGGAGGACGAAAATGACCTAATTGATCATCCAATGACACAAATGAACTTATTGGATGCACAAGATTGGTTAAAAACCCTAATTGGACAAGAATAAGCCTAGGGAGGACGAAAATGACCTAATTGATCATCCAATGACACAAACACACCTATTGGATGCACAAGATTGGTTAAAAACCCTAATTAGACAAGAATATGCCTAGGGAGGACGAAAATGACCTAAATGTTAATCCAATGACTCAAATGAACTTATTGGATGCACAAGATTGGTTAAAAACCCTAATTGGACAAGAATAAGCCTAGGGAGGACGAAAATGACCTAATTGATCATCCAATGACACAAACACACCTATTGGATGCACAAGATTGGTTAAAAACCCTAATTAAACAAGAATATGCCTAGGGAGGACGAAAATGACCTAAATATTAATTCAATGACACAAACAAAGTTATTGGATGCACAAGATTGGTTAAAAACCCTAATTGGACAAGAATAAGCCTAGGGAGGACGAAAATGACCTGATTGATCATCCAATGACACAAACACACCTATTGGAAGCACAAGATTGGTTAAAAACCCTAATTGGACAAGAATAAGCCTAGGGAGGACGAAAATGACCTAATTGATCATCCAATGACACAAATGAACTTATTGGATGCACAAGATTGGTTAAAAACCCTAATTGGACAAGAATAAGCTTAGGGAGGACGAAAATGACCTAATTGATCATCCAATGACACAAACACACCTATTGGAAGCACAAGATTGGTTAAAAACCGTAATTGGACAAGAATATGCCTAGGGAGGGCGAAAATGACCTAATTGATCATTCAATGACACAAACAAAGTTATTGGATGTACAAGATTGGTTAAAAACCCTAGTTGGACAAGAATAAGCCAAGGGAGGACGAAAATGACCTAATTGATCATCCAATGACACAAACACACCTATTGGATGCACAAGATTGGTTAAAAACCCTAATTGGACAAGAATATGCCTAGGGAGGACGAAAATGACCTAAATATTAATTCAATGACACAAACACACCTATTGGATGCACAAGATTGGTTAAAAACACTAATTGAACAAGAATAAGCCTAGGGAGGACGAAAATGACCCAATTGATCATCCAATGACACAAACACACATATTGGATGCACAAGATTGGTTAAAAACCTTAATTCGACAAGAATATGCCTAGGGAGGACGAATATGACCTAAATGTTAATTCAATGACAAATACGAACTAATTGGATGCACAACATTGGTTAAAAACCCTAATTGGACAAGAATATGCCTAAGGAGGACGAAAATGACCTACATATTAATTCAATGACACAAACAAACTTATTGGATGCACAAGATTGGTTAAAAACCCTAATTGGACAAGAATAAGCCTAGTGAGGACGAAAATGACCTAATTGATCATCCAATGACACAAACACACCTATTGGATGCACAAGATTGGTTAAAAACCCTAATTGGACAAGAATATGCCTAGGGAGGACGAAAATGACCTAATTGATCATCCAATGACACAAACAAACTTATTGGATGCACAAGATTGGTTAAAAACCCTAATTGGACAAGAATAAGCCTAGGGAGGACGAAAATGACCTAATTGATCATCTAATGACACAAACACAGCTATTGGATGCACAAGATTGGTTAAAAACCCTAATTGGACAAGAATATTCCTAGGGAGGACGAAAATGACCTAATTGATCATCCGATGACACAAACACACCAATTGGATGCACAAGATTGGTTTAAAACCCTAATTGGAAAAGAATATGCCTAGGGAGGACGAAAATGACCAAATTGATCATCCAATGACACAAACACACCTATTGGATGCACAAGATTGATTAAAAACCCTAATTGGACAAGAATATGCCTAGGGAGAACGAAAATGACCTAAATTGATCATCCAATGACACAAACACACTTATTGGATGCACAAGATTGGTTAAAAACCCTAATTGGACAAGAATAAGCCTAGGGAGGACGAAAATGACCTAATTGATCATCCAATGACACAAACACACCTATTGGATGCACAAGATTGGTTAAAAACCCTAATTGGACAAGAATAAGCCTAAGGAGGACGAAAATGACCTAATTGATCATCCAACGACACAAATGAACTTATTGGATGCACAAGATTGGTTAAAAACCCTAATTGGACAAGAATAAGCCTAGGGAGGACGAAAATGACCTAATTGATCATCCAATGACACAAACACACCTATTGGATGCACAAGATTGGTTAAAAACCCTAATTGGACAAGAATATGCAAAGGGAGAACGAAAATGACCTAATTGATCATTCAATGACACAAACAAAGTTATTGGATGCACAAGATTGGTTAAAAACCCTAATTGGACAAGAATAAGCCTAGGGAGGACGAAAATGACCTAATTGATCATCCAATGACACAAACACACCTATTGGATGCACAAGATTGGTTAAAAACCCTAATTGGACAAGAATAAGCCTAGGGAGGACGAAAATGACCTAATTGATCATCCAATGACACAAACACACCAATTGGATGCACAAGATTGGTTAAAAACCCTAGTTGGACAAGAACATGCCTAGGGAGGACGAAAATGACCAAAATATTAATTCAATGACACAAACAAAGTTATTGGATGCACAAGATTGGTTAAAAACCCTAATTGGACAAGAATAAGCCTAGGGAGGACGAAAATGACCTAATTGATCATCCAATGACACAAACACACCTATTGGATGCACAAGATTGGTTAAAAACCCTAATTGGACAAGAATAAGCCTAGGGAGGACGAAAATGACCTAATTGATCATCCAATGACACAAACACACCTATTGGATGCACAAGATTGGTTAAAAACCCTAATTGGACAAGAATAAGCCTAGGGAGGACGAAAATGACCTAATTGATCATCCAATGACACAAACACATCTATTGGAAGCACAAGATTGGTTAGAAACCCTAGTTGGACAAGAATATGCCTAGGGAGGACGAAAATGACCTAATTGATCATCCAATGACACAAATGAACTTATTGGATGCACAAGATTGCTTAAAAACCCTAATTGGACAAAAATAAGCATAGAAAGGACGAAAATGACCTAATTGATCATCCAATGACACAAACACACCTATTGGATGCACAAGATTGGTTAAAAACCCTAATTGGACAAGAATAAGCCTAGGGAGGACGAAAATGACCTAATTGATCATCCAATGACACAAACACACCTATTGGATGCACAAGATTGGTTAAAAACCCTAATTGGACAAGAATAAGCCTAGGGAGGACGAAAATGACCTAATTGATCATCCAATGACACAAACACACCTATTGGATGCACAAGATTGGTTAAAAACCCTAATTGGACAAGAATAAGCCTAGGGAGGACGAAAATGACCTAATTGATCATCCAATGACACAAACACACCTATTGGATGCACAAGATTGGTTAAAAACCCTAATTGGACAAGAATAAGCCTAGGGAGAATGAAAATGACCTTAATGTTAATCCAATGACACAACTCAACTTATTGGATGCACAAGATTGGTTAAAAACCCTAATTGGACAAGAATAAGCCTAGGGAGGACGAAAATGACCTAATTGATCATCCAATGACACAAACACACCTATTGGATGCACAAGATTGGTTAAAAACCCTAATAGGGCAAGAATAAGCCTAGGGAGGACGAAAATGACCTAATTGATCATCCAATGACACAAACACACCTATTGGATGCACAAGATTGGTTAAAAACCCTAATTGGACAAGAATAAGCCTAGGGAGGACGAAAATAACATAATTGACCATCCAATGACACAAACACACCTATTGGATGCACAAGATTGGTTAAAAACCCTAATTGGACAAGAATAAGCCTAGGGAGGACGAAAATGACCTAATTGATCATCCAATGACACAAACACACCTATTGGATGCACAAGATTGGTTAAAAACCCTAATTGGACAAGAATATGCCTAGGGAGGACGAAAATGACCTAAATATTAATCCAATAACACAAACAAAGTTATTGGATGCACAAGATTGGTTAAAAACCCTAATTGGACAAGAATAAGCCTAGGGAGGACGAAAATGACCTAATTGATCATCCAATGACACAAACACACCTATTGGATGCACAAGATTGGTTAAAAACCCTAATTGGACAAGAATATGCCTAGGGAGGACGAAAATGACCTAAATGTTAATCCAATGACACAAATGAACTTATTGGATGCACAAGATTGGTTAAAAACCCTAATTGGACAAGAAAAAGCCTAGGGAGGACGAAAATGACCTAATTGATCATCCAATGACAAAAACACGCCTATTGGATGCACAAGATTGGTTAAAAACCCTAATTGGACAAGAATAAGCCTAGGGAGGACGAAAATGACCTAATTGATCATCCATTGCCACAAACACACCTATTAGATGCACAAGATTGGTTAAAAACCCTAATTGGACAAGAATATGCCTAGGGAGGACGAAAATGACCTAATTGGTCATCCATTGACACAAACACACCTATTGGATGCACAAGATTGGTTAAAACCCCTAATTGGACAAGAATAGGCCTACGGAGGGCGAAAATGACCTAATTGATCATCCAAAGACACAAACACACCTATTGGATGCACAAGATTGGTTAAAAACCCTAATTGGACAAGAATAAGCCTAGGGAGGACGAAAATGACCTAATTGATCATCCAATGACACAAACACACCTATTGGATGCACAAGATTGGTTAAAAACCCTAATTGGACAAGAATAAGCCTAGGGAGGACGAAAATGACCTAATTGATCATCCATTGCCACAAACACACCTATTGCATGCACAAGATTGGTTAAAAACCCTAATTGGACAAGAATATGCCTAGGGAGGACGAAAATGACCTAAATATTTATTCAATGACACAATCAAAGTTATTGGATACACAAGATTGGTTAAAATCCCTAATTGGACAAGAATAAGCCTAGGGAGGACGAAAATGACCTAATTGATCATCCAATGACACAAACACACCTATTGGATGCACAAGATTGGTTAAAAACCCTAATTGGACAAGAATAAGCCTAGGGAGGACGAAAATGACCTAATTGATTATCCAATGACACAAACACGACTATTGGATGCACAAGATTGGTTAAAAACTCTAATTGGACAAGAATATGTCTAGGGAGGACGAAAATGACCTAATTTTAGTTCAATGACACAAACAAACTTATTGGATGCACAAGATTGGTTAAAAACCCTAATTGGACAAGAATAAGCCTAGGGAGGACGAAAATGACCTAATTGATCATCCAATGACACAAACACACCTATTGGATGCACAAGATTGGTTAAAAACCCTAATTGGACAAGAATAAGCCTAGGGAGGACGAAAATGACCTAATTGATCATCCAATGACACAAACACACCTATTGGATGCACAAGATTGGTTAAAAACCCTAATTGGACAAGAATAAGCCTAGGGAAGACGAAAATGACCTAGTTGATCATCCATTGCCACAAACACACCTATTGGATGCACAAGATTGGTTAAAAACCCTAATTGGACAAGAATATGCCTAGGGAGGACGAAAATGACCTAAATATTAATTCAATGACACAATCAAAGTTATTGGATGCACAAGATTGGTTAAAAACCCTAATTAGACAAGAATAAGCCTAGGGAGGACGAAAATGACCTAAATATTAATTCTATGACACAAACAAACCTATTGGATGCACAAGATTGGTTAAAAACCCTAATTGGACAAGAATAAGCCTAGGGAGGACGAAAATGACCTAATTGATCATCCAATGACACAAACACACCTATTGGATGCACAAGATTGGTTAAAAACCCTAATTGGACAAGAATAAGCCTAGGGAGGACGAAAATTGCCTAATTGATCATCCAATGACACAAACACACCTATTGGATGCACAAGATTGGTTAAAAACCCTAATTGGACAAGAATATGCCTAGGGAGGACGAAAATGACCTAAATGTTAATCCAATGACACAAATGAACTTATTGGATGCACAAGATTGGTTAAAAACCCTAATTGGACAAGAATATGCCTAGGGAGGACGAAAATGACCTAAATTGATCATCCAATTACATAAACACACCTATTGGATGCACAAGATTGGTTAAAAACCTAATTGGACAAGAATAAGCCTAGGGAGAATGAAAATGACCTAAATGTTAATCCAATGACACAACTCAACTTATTGGATGCACAAGATTGGTTAAAAACCCTAATTGGCCAAGACTAAGCCTAGGGAGGACGAAAATGACCTAATTGATCATCCAATGACACAAACACACCTATTGGATGCACCAGATTGGTTAAAAACCCTAATTGGACAAGAATATGCCTAGGGAGGACGAAAATGACCTAATTGATCATCCAATGACACAAACACACCTATTGAATGCACAAGATTGGTTAAAAACCCTAATTGGACAAGAATATGCCTAGGGAGGAGGAAAATGACCTAAATGTTAATCCAATGACACAAATGAACATATTGGATGCACAAGATTGGTTAAAAACCCTAATTGGATAAGAATAAGCCTAGGGAGGA